>CM035846.1:89362159-89695930 GCA_020510985.1 Pholidichthys leucotaenia | reverse complement strand
TCGGATCCCTGGTTCGATCCCAGCCCCTGACCAACAGTGATCTGTGTGGAGTTTGCCTGTTCTCCCCGTGTCTGTGTGGGTTTACTCTGGGAGTTCTCCGGTTTCCTCCCACAGGCCAAAAACATGCAAGTTAGGTTAAATGGAGACTCTAAAGTGGCCTTAGGTGTGAATGTGTGTGTGAATGGTAAAGGGATAGTGCTGTACCGTGGCTGCTTCATCCATCCAGGTGGATGCCCTCAATTTCCCCTCTGGGGATCGATAAAGTATACAAAATCAAAAAAAATAAAATCCCTGCCTGATTTATGTAAGTTTTGTTCAGTTTCCGAGTTGTTTATTACTTTTGTGTTTTCTTGAGCTGCACCCGTTTGGCCAGCTCGTAAATAAATCTTCTCCAAACTTTAAGTACTACATTTGGGTCTAATTCAACACCTAACCGTGACACTATGAACTTATCACCCCCCCCCCCCTGTATTTTCAGAGAGGATGTGACAGTTTTTGAAAACAAAGAAAAAAAAGGATGAATAATTCATTCATTCATTCATCTTCTTCCACATGCCACCTGAAAATCATCATGGATAATGAGACGGACAGACATCCTTTTCGATGGTAAATGGCATTCACTTATATAGCACTTTTCCTCATCGATGGATGACCGAAGTGCTTTACAGATCCTGCTATCCACCCATTCACACACTGATGGCGGCAGAGCTGCCATACACACAGGTGCTAGCCTGGCCACCAGAAGCAACTGGGGGTTCAGTCTCTTGCTCAAGGGCACTTCGATATGCAGACAGAGCGGGAATCGAACCCCTGACCCTCCGATCAGTAGTCGGCCACACTACACTACACCTTTGATGAAGACCGGGATAATATTCTAGCCCCATTATACTAGTTGACCGACTGATATAGCGGAGTCTTCTCCAATTTTAACTTAAAGTGCAGTTACCAATGTGCCCAAAATAAAAATGTTAGGTTTTAACAACATTATTAATTGATTTAAACATTTCGAGATTGTGTGATGTGTATGCAAGTTATTTTTAAGATTTTATTTTCTTATATCCACAGAATTGTAATTCGAGGATGTCAAGGTCAAGCACATAGTTGGGCTGGACTATGGGCTGCACGGTGGCGCAGTGGTTTAGCACTGCGGCAGCACAGTTTTACCCTCGGCCGGGGAACCGCGGGGATCATGAGATCGTGGGTTCGATCCCAGCCCCCGACCAACAGTGAGCTGTGTGGAGTTTGCATGTTCTCCCCGTGTTGCGCGGGTTTACTCCGGGATTTCTCCGGTTTCCTCCCGCACACCAAAAACATGTAGGTTTAGGGCGCTCGCGCACGCAGCGACCAGCAGCCGGTGGCTTGTCACCAGACTGCAAACCAAGTCTACCTACGGGTACAAATAAGTAACAAAAAAAAAAAAAAACAAAAAAAAATAGTTATTTGAGAAGAGCTTATTTTTATTATTGATGATAATAACAATAATAGTTAATAATGCTAATATTACTACTACTATGGCTATATTATTATTATTAATTGTAAAATAACGCTACTACTTTTACTACTACTATATTATTATTAATAATAATAGTTAATAATGTTAATATTACTACTAATAATAACAGTTAATACTACTACTACTCTTAGTAGTAGTACAAGAAATAAGCAACTTTTAAAGAATGTCTGCAACATGTTTATACACACACACACACACACACAGATAGATAGATAAATAGATAGATAGATAGATAGATAGTAGTGCATCACTCTAATCATGATTAATCACACTGTCTAACTGCAATTAATCACAATTTTTGCCATAGGGTGTCATAAACTCCCTTTTCAGGGCAGAATTAAGGAACCATGCGCCGGCTGTGAGTTTACAAATTTAATAGTGACACAAAACAAAAACATGAACAGAAGTTTACACAACTAGTTGAAGCAAGGGAATACAGGTGAAGCCAAAAATAGCAAACACCAGGCTTGGAGGGACTGAATCGACAAAAAAAAAAGAAAAAAAAGAAATGCTCCTGCCACACAACACAAAACAGAATAGAGGTAGCAAGGCATTAGGGTGAGGGTGACCAAGGAGGCAGTTCGGGTGGCCTGCAAGAGTCCATAGCCCACCAGACAAAGAGCTGGAATAGATTCGGCGGCCTACTCGAGTTTCTAGACCACTCAGGCAGATGACACAGTCCATCTGGTGGCCTCCCGGCGTACCAAACCCATCCCAGCAAAGAGAACAGTCCGTCGGGTGGCCTACTAGAGTCCAAAAGCCACCCAAGCAAATGGCACCGCCCATCAGGTGGTCTCCCAGAATCCCAAGGCACCTGGACTGTGGAGCACAGCCTGCCCCCTGCTGGAAGCGGTAGTTGGAATGATCGTTGCTCCAGGACTGCAGGGACAACAGCTTGACAAGGGAGTCAGGAGCTGGGGAGACCTGACACCCGATGATTTTTTTTTTTTTTTTTGTTACTTATTTGTACCCATAGGTAGACTTGGTTTGCAGTCTGGTGACAAGCCACCGGCTGCTGGTCGCTGCGTGCGCGAGCGCCCTAAACCTACATGTTTTTGGTATGCGGGAGGAAACCGGAGAAATCCCGGAGTAAACCCACGCAACACGGGGAGAACATGCAAACTCCACACAGCTCACTGTTGGTCGGGGGCTGGGATCGAACCCACGATCTCATGATCTCCGCGGTCCCCCGGCCGAGGGTAAAACTGTGCTGCCACAGTGCTAAACCACTGCGCCACCGTGCAGCCGTGCACCGTGCAGATGATGACTGCTTAGGAGCCGCGGCGATCACAGGCGAAGAGAAGGGGCTGTGGCGACCACAGGAGAAGAGAGAGCGCCTACGATGGCCCCGGACTGGGATGTAGCTGCACCCTTGGGGGCCCCAGACTGGGATGTAGCTGCACCCCCGGGGGCCCCAGACTGGGACACGGCTGCACCAATGGAGGCCTTAGCTGGAGGGGAAGCAACACCCACAGAGGTCATGGTCTGGGATGGAACACCCGCGAAGACCTCAATTGGGGGGTGGGGGGTGGAGCCGCACCCACGGAGGTCACGGGCTGGGATAGAACACCCACGAAGACCTCAGCCGGGGGGGGGGGGGGCAGCACCCACGGAGGTCCCAGGCTGGGACGGAGCACCCACGATGATGTCAGCTGGAAGGGGAGCAGTATCCACGGAGGTCCTGGCGAGAGGAGAGGAACTCATGATGGCCTCAGGCAGAGGAGGTGGATGACCAGTCGCGGACCCAGATGAAGACTCTAGCACAGGGGTGTCCAACCATGTGCCATGGAGAGCCAAGACCCTGCAGGTTTTACCTCCAACCAGTGTCTTCAACAGCAGATTTCTGTGAACTTCTTCCCACTGATTGCTGATAAGTGAAAACACCTGCTGAAGAGACTGGGTAGAAGAGAAAACCTGCAGGGTCTTGGCTCTCCATGGCACATGGTTGGACACCCCTGTTCTAGCAGGAAAGAAAAAAACACATGCCGGGTTACTACCACCAGCAGCAGTGGAGCCCGATGAGGAGAGACCAGCAGCAGTTGACTGCTGTGACTGGCTCTCCCCACCCCGAGCAGGACAAGAAATTTCTAGATCTGATGAGGTAGTAACAGAACAGAGCACTTGCCTTGGACTCCACCACCATTCAGGACTCCGGCAATCCAGACAGGGGCGACTCGAGTCTCTCCATCTGGGCATTCACACTCGGCTCGGTCACCTTGAAAGACAAACACAAAGAAGATACCGGGGAAGAATCACCGGCACCAGTGGAGCCTGGCAAGGGGATCTCAGGAGTAGAGGACATCTGCACCCGACTCCCCCACCCCGAGCCAGACAAGATTTCTCTGAATCTGCAGAAGGAGGAACAAATCAGAGTATTTGCCTGAACTCGAGCTCCACCGCCATCCAGGACTCTGGCAAACCTGCTGCGGTGACCCCAGCAGCAGGTGTGATGGTGGTTGCAACTCCATGACCTCCGGGCGAAGCGGACAACGCAGGTGGCTCCTCCAGCATGGCAGCTGGGGGTCATCTCATCGCTGGCACCAAGTCCTGTGCAGCTGAAGTCTGGGGACACTCCACTGTTGGCACGGGCTTCAGGTTCCCAGAGGCACTCTCCCTCTGTCCTGGTCATGGCTGCGGGGCTGGAACCAAGCCCTCCAGGACTGCAGGCTCCTCCATTGTCCAGTGGCTCAATCCCAGAACCGGTGGATACTCAGGGGAAATGGTAGGAAGCACGGAGAGAGCAGGTGAGGGGTTGGCATCAGCAACAGGCGGTGAGGACTCAGCGAGTTGCTGGAGCTGAGTCTCACCACCGGGAGTTAGGCAAGATTGTTCATTATTATTAAGGAAAGAATGGAGAAACACTTACCTTTCCTCCCTGGGCGAGATGAAAGCTGCCGCCAAAGAAGCAGATGCTGTTGTCCCAGGATCGGCAGGGATCATCTGGAGAGATGTCGGAGCCCGGGGATGCTGGATCGTCAGCACAGACTTTGACAAGGGTAAGCCCCTGGCCTCTAGGAGTGGAGCCAGAAAACACCTCACTGATGGCACCGGGTCCCACGGCACCAAAACTAGGGGACGCTCTTTCATCGGCACAGGCTTTGGGATGCAGAAGGTGCTTCTCTCCCTCTCGGGGCAGGGTTGTGGGGCCGGACCATGGCCCTCAGGATTCACCAGCCCCTCCATCATCTGACGGCTCCCTCCCAGGACTGGCGGACATTTCAGGGAGACAGGAGATACAGGTGAGGGGATAGTAACAGCAGCTGATGATGAGGACCCAGTGGACTGTAATGACTGAGCCTCACCACTAGGAATTAGGCAAGAGGTTTCAGCAGAGAGAGAAAGAGAATGAATAAGAACTTGCCTGAATTCCCGGGGCGTGATAGAATCAGCTGCTGTTCCAAAGTCAGACAATTTCCCTCCGGGAGCTCCGGGGTCCGTCTGGTGGATGGGTGAGGACACGGTCTCCTGGTGAGGTGGATGAGCCAGCCGCACCTGGGAACGCTTCTTCGCCAGTCCAGGTTGCACTGAGGGGGAATCCCTCACCAGCTTACCGAGTTGCTGCTGGGACTTGACCAGCCTGGTGAGGAGAGCAGTCAGACCTGGGTAGCTCCAGAGACTGGGACATGCCTCTATCAGCCGGGCCACGCTGTCCACAAAACCAAAGGTGTGGGTGACTCGAGCCTTTGAGGCAAAATGCACAACAAGTTCTGGCACCCCACACTGCTCCTCACTCAGTCCAAATAATCGGAAGTCCATGGTGGTCATCAAACCCAAAAAACTCCGAACAAAACAAAAAATACGGGAGGGAAAACCAAAAGAGCAAACTCACAGCTGCTGGTGTCCTAACTGGCAGTACCCTCCTGTCACAAACTCCCTTTTCAAGGCTGAATTAAAGAACCATACACCGGCTGTGAGTTTGCAGATTTAATAGTGACACAAAACAAAAGCATAAACAGAAGTTTACAAAACTAGTTGAAGCAGGGGAATACATGTGAAGCCAAAAATAGCAAACAGCTAAGGCGAGAAGAATCGCCGGTTACACCTGGAGAGCAAAGCTAGAAAAATACATTGGGATTTACATAGAGACAACATTGAGGAAAATAAAGAGGAACTTACGTCCTGTTGATGTGAAGGGTGCTGCGGCGGACAATAGTGCACAGCCCCTTAAATAAGGCAAAGGAAATGATGACAAAAGGGAACAGGTGTGTGGAACAGGAGCGAAGATAATAATTGAAATACAAACAGCTGACGACAACGCAAAACTAGCTAGGAGATACAGGAAGTAACAAGGGACACTATCAAAGTAAAAGCACGGAGGACATGACAAAAGAATACCAACTCAGATTCAGACAAAATACAAAAGACAGACAATAATAATACGCCAGCATAGTAAGGGCAAGGTAAGGAAATAACATTCTTACACAAACTAGACAACTGGCAAACTAAAATCACCAAAACCAAACATGATGTCAAATAACACCGAGGTGAGAAAAATAATCAGGAATAAACTAACAGCATGAGTACAGTGCGTACACTGTGCTCAGCGTCACAACATAGGGAGCACATAAGCAAGAAAGAGCTGTGTTGACTTAAGAGAGCCGTGTTGATGATATTGATCAAAATATTCTACTTGATTGTCATGACTCGCCAGTCATCATTGGCTCCTGCTGCGCGCACACCTGCGGCAGACTTCTTAACCCACTCAGCCCTGTGCCTCGGCCTGAAGTCGTCTGTTCCCTTCAGCTCGTCTTCGCCATTGGAACTCCCAAGATCAGCAAGACAACACTCCAAGTAAGCAACTTACCTTTTCTCTTCAGTCCTCTCCCCTGTGCACAGGTGGATTCCTCGGCGGCGGACTTCTCCCCTTCACCATGCCATCCTCATCTTCGCACAAGCTCAGCAGGTCTCTGTCTCCTGGGTACTCCCCTTGTCAACGCCTGCCACCTGCCATAACAAGTAAGCAGCAGTCATTCCTCCAGGCCTGTATAATTGTGGTGCCCCTTACCTTGTCCCTCTGCTCTCTTATTATAGGGTTGCCCGGCTGTAGGGTGATCTGCTCTGCTGCCTGCTCACGGAAGTTCTCCCACAAGACATCCACATATCTCACACACGCATCCATTCATACCTGTTTGTTAATAAACGCTGTTAAATCTATTCTGAGCCTGCGTGTGTGTCTCCTGAGCCGAACATTATGTCAGTACGGCTTCAGCAGAGTGGCTCGGCAGACAGCGGGCTCGCACGCCGTCTTTCCACTCTCGAGGCTCGAGTAGATTTAATAGCTCACCAACAGCAGGTAATCTTAAATCAGTTAACTTCAATTACTCACCGGTTAGACCGCCTGGACCCCCAGCAGGCATTCCCCGCGGCTCCCCAGGGAGGGTTAGCTCCTGCCACTCCGGTGGCCGGCCAGTCTTCCACGGCATCGCTGACCCGGCTCACACCGATCCCGACTCCGGCCCGTTTTAACGGGAAGCTTGGCGGAGCTCGGGGTTTTATTATGCAGTGTGAGTCGGTGTTCATGCGCGTTCCCGGGGACTTCCCCTCAGACCACAGCCGGATTGGTTACATAGGTAATCTCCTGGAGGGGCGAGCGCTAACCTGGGCTTACGCCGTAATGGCGAAGCCCAGTTGCGCGAACCTCTCCTATAACCAGTTCGTGCGAAACTTCCTCGAGGTGTTTGATCACGCTCGGCACGATGGCGTCCTAACCGACCGTCTCCTTGCTCTCCAGCAGGGAAGCCGGTCGGCGGCGGACTACGCCATCGACTTCCGGGTCGCTGCAGAGGAAGTAAGCTGGGGCGAGGCGGCACTTTGTGGCATCTTTCTCCGCAGCCTCAGCTCCGGTCAAAGGGATGAATTGGCCGGTCGAGATCTCCTGGAGACTCTCGCGGAGCTAATCTCCGTAGCGATTAGCTTAGATAACAGGTTGCGCGAGCGTTCCTCCGAGTGGAAGTCGACCAACCGCTCGCGAGGAGGCTCCGTGCGGGCACCTCAAGCTCGCCCCCTGGCGTTGCCGCCACCGGAGTCCTCTGAGGAGTCGGAGGCAATGGTGGTAGGCCGGTCAAAGCTCCCTCCAGTGAAAAGACAACGCCACTGGAAGTTGGGCCTGTGCATGTATTGCGGAGGAAGCCAACACACCGTGGAGAGTTGTCCGGAGAAGCCAAACGGGGAGGTCCGCGAGTCACTGTAGGGGGCCTCGCGGACTCTAACCGGACAAAACCCCTCACAAGTCTCTCTTTGCCCGTCCGTTTTTGTCACAACTCCATGGGGCACATTACTCATGCACTGGTGGACTCAGGAGCAGAGCAGAGTTTTATTTCTAAGAGCCTGGCAACCCAATTGGGCATCCCCTGTCACCCTCTGCAAACTCCGCTCAACCTGGTCACCCTCTCACACGCCCCACTCGGACGAGTGACACATCGGACCCAGCCAACTCCCATCATTGTCTCAGGTAACCATCGGGAGGATATTGTCCTATATGTCCTGTCCTCCTCTGTCTCTCCGGTCATCTTAGGCTACCCCTGGCTGCACCTACACAACCCGGTTCTGGATTGGCAGGCCGGAAGGATCGCCACCTGGAGCTCGTTCTGTATGGGCACCTGCCTTCAGTCCGCAGCATGCGCCCCGTCCGCTCCCCCTCTGGCCAAGGATGCCGCGCCTCCGGATCTCTCTCTGGTGCCCTCAGAGTTTCACGACCTGGGCCAAGTCTTCAGTAAGTCCAGGGCGATGTCCCTTCCCCCTCATCGGCCCTATGATTGCGCCATTAACATCCGCACGGGGGCTCCCTTACCTTCGGGGCGTTTATACAGCCTGTCAGCGCTGGAGAGGGAGGCGATGGACGCTTATCTCAAGGAGTCGCTCAGCGCAGGAATCATCCGCCCTTCTTCGTCTCCACTCGGCCCGGGGTTCTTCTTTGTCTCGAAGAAGGATGGGTCTCTCCGCCCCTGCATCGATTACCGGGCCCTTAACGACATCACGGAGAAGGACCGCTACACCCTGCCACTGATGGACACCGCCTTCCACTCCCTCCAGGGGGCAACCTGGTTTACCAAACTGGACCTCCGTAGTGCCTACCACCTCGTCCGTATCCGGGAGGGAGATGAGTGGAAAACGGCCTTCTGAACTCCGACTGGCCATTTTGAGTATCTGGTGATGCCGTTTGGGTTAACCAATGCCCCTGCAGTTTTCCAACGCCTCATAAATGACGTCCTCCACGACTTCCTTGGTCTGTTCGTGTTTGTGTACCTGGACGACATACTAATCTTCTCCAGGTCACGGGATGAACACCGGGTCCACGTGAGGCGGGTCCTGCAACGCCTATTGGAGAACAGATTGTATGTGAAGGCCAAAAAATGTGAATTCTATGCCAGGACCACCTCCTTCCTGGGATTTGTCATCTCCCACGACCAAGTCCTCCCGGACCCCGCTAAAGTCAAAGCGGTGGTCGACTGGCCAACACCGACGTCCAGGAAGCAGGTCCAGCAATTCATAGGATTCGCCAACTTTTACCGCCGCTTCATCCCCAATTTCGGCGCCATCGTCAGCTCCTTGACCCGCCTCACCTCGCCAAAGACCCCCTTCCGGTGGACCGAGGACGCTGCGGCGGCTTTCCAGGCACTCAAGACGGAGTTCTCTTCCTCCCGGGTCCTCACCCAGGTCGATCCCGCACTGCAGTGTTTGGTGGAGGTCGACGCGTCGGACACAGGAGTGGGGGCGGTGCTGTCTCAGCGGTCACCGGCCGACGGATCCAAACGACCCTGCGCTTACTTCTCCCGGCGCCTGTCACCGGCCGAACGTAACTATGACGTCGGCAACAGGGAGCTTCTGTCCATCAAGCTCGCCCTGCAGGAGTGGCGCCATTGGCTGGAGGGGGCTTCTCTGCCGTTCATCGTTCTAACGGATCATAAGAACTTGGAGTACCTAAGAACTGCCAAGCGTCTGAATGCCCGCCAGGCACGTTGGTCCTTGTTCTTTGCCCGTTTTAGATTTACCATCACGTACCGCCCTGGTTCTAAGAACGGTCTGCCGGATGCCCTTTCCAGGCAATTTGCCCCCGAGACGAACGAGAAGTCAGAGCACACCATCCTGCCCAGCTCGTGTGTTGTGGGGGCCATGTCTTGGGCCATCGAAGACCGGATCCGGAAGGCGCAGGAGACCGAACCTGACCCTGGCGGCGGACCGGAGGGGAGGCTGTTCGTTCCCTCTTCGGTCCAGGGGGAGGTTATCCACTGGGCCCACACCTCTAAGTTCACCTGTCACCCTGGGGTCTCCCGGTTGGTTGACCTTCTCCAGAGTTCTTTTTGGTGGCCGGGTCTACAGAAGGACGCTGCCAACTACGTCCGGGCCTGTCCTGTCTGTGCCACCGGAAAGTCAGGTAACGCTCCCCCCGCTGGTCTGCTCCATCCTCTGCCGATCCCAGGCAGGCCCTGGTCCCACATAGCCCTTGACTTCGTCACTGGTCTCCCCACCTCCAACACCTACGACACAGTTCTGACCATCGTCGACCGCTTTTCCAAGGCCGCCCATTTCGTGCCACTGCGGGGTCTCCCTACAGCCCGGGAGACAGCGGACCTCTTGGTGCAGCACGTTGTCAGACTACATGGGATACCAGCTGACATCGTCTCGGATCGTGGGCCCCAATTCGTCTCTGAGGTATGGAAGTCCTTTTGTAACGCCCTGGGAGCCACAGTAAGCCTCTCCTCCGGCCATCACCCACAGTCCAATGGGCAGTGCGAACGGGCCAACCAGGAGCTGGAGGCTGCCCTCTACTGCGTCACCACTTCCAACCCGGCCTCCTGGAGCTCGCATCTGGCCTGGGTGGAATACGCCCACAACTCCACTCGGCCATCTTCTACAGGTATGTCCCCCTTCAAGGCGTCCCTGTGGTATGACCCCCCATTGTTCCCGGCACAGGAGGGTGAGCTGGCCGTGCCCTCCGTCCAGGCGCACCTTCGGCGGTGCCGGAGCCTTTGGTCTAAGACCCGTGACGCACTCCAGTGGACGGCGGCGCGCAACAGCACCACGGCAAACCATCATAGGAGACCTGCGCCTGTCTACCGAGTGGGGCAGCAAGTTTGGGTGTCTGCCCACAATGTCAACCTGAAGGGTGAGAAAAAGAAGCTGGCTCAACGTTTTATCGGTCCCTTCACCATCACCAAGATCATTAACCCGGTGGCTGTGCATGTGGCTATTCCTCCTCCCCTCCGTATTCACCCCACCTTCCACGTCTCCAAAGTAAAACCTGTGGTGTCCGATCCCCTTTGCCCCCCGCCCGTGGTGCCTCCCACGCCCTTGATGATCGATGGCCATCCGGCCTGGAGAGTCACTGCCATCTTGGACTCTCGGCGCCGAGGTCGCGGGTTGCAGTATCTGGTGGACTGGGAGGGTTTCGGTCCTGAATGGAGGCAGTGGGTATGCCCGTCCTTTGTGCTGGACAAGGATCTCATCATGATGTTCCATCGGACACACCCAGACAAACCAGCGCCAGGAGGCGCTGCTCAGGGGGGGAGTACTGTCATGACTCGCCAGTCATCATTGGCTCCTGCTGCGCGCACACCTGCGCCTCGTCAGCGGCAGACTACTTAACCCACTCAGCCCTGTACCTCGGCCTGAAGCCGTCTGTTCCCTTCAGCTCGTCTTCACCATTGGAACTCCCAAGATCAGCAAGACAACGCTCCAAGTAAGCAACTTACCTTTTCTCTTCAGTCCTCTCCCCTGTGCACAGGTGGATTCCTCGGCGGCGGACTTCTCCCCTTCGCCACGCCATCCTCATCTTCGCACAAGCTCAGCAGGTCTCTGTCTCCAGGGTACTCCCCTTGTCAACGCCTGCCACCTGCCATAACAAGTAAGCAGCAGTCATTCCTCCAGGCCTGTATAATTGTGGTGCCCGTTACCTTGTCCCTCTGCTCTCTTATTATAGGGTTGCCCGGCTGTACGGTGATCTGCTCTGCTGCCTGCTCACGGAAGTTCTCCCACAAGACATCCACATATCTCACACACGCATCCATTCATACCTGTTTGTTAATAAACGCTGTTAAATCTATTCTGAGCCTGCGTGTGTGTCTCCTGAGCCAAACATTATGTCATTGGTAGATTAGAACACTATGTTGGGCTTAATGGAACTTCGTTGCAGTGGTTTAGATCTTATTTATCTGATAGGTTCCAGTTTGTTCATGTCAATAATGACTTTTCTTCCAACTCAAAGCTCAGTCATGGAGTTCCACAGGGATCTGTGCTAGGCCCTACTCTTTTTAGTTTATATACTGTATGCTTCCTTTAGGCAACATTATTAGAAAGCACTGTATACATTTTCATTGCTATGCAGATGACACACAATTATACCTGTCAATGAAGCCAGATGATAGTAATCAATTAGAAAAGTTAGAAGCCTGTCTTAAGGAAATCAAAGCTTGGATGACTTGTAATTTCCTGCTATTAAATTCAGATAAGACTGAAGTCATTCTTAAGATAAGATAAGATAAGCCTTTATTAGTCCCACAACGGGGAAATTCCAGGATTGCAACAGCACAGGGATAGCAACACTCAGAGCAACAATCAGAAGGCAAGAAAAAAAACAAGCAAGCAAGAGCAGCTAATATACATATGTACATATTACTATAAAATATATATATACACACACACACACAGACACACAGTGCAGAGCATTGTAGCTGGATGGAATAAATATATGAATATATGAACACACAGTGCAGAGCATTGTAGCTAGATGGAATAAATATGTAAATATATAAACACCCACAGTACGGAGCATTGCAGCTAGGTGGAATAAATATGCAAGTATATAAACACACACAGTGCGGAGCAATGTAGCTAGATGGAATAATATGTAGATATATAAAAACACAGTGCGGAGCATTGTAGCTAGATGGAATAAATATATAGATATATAAATATAAACACACCCAGTGCTGAGCATTGTAGCTAGATGGAATAAATATGTAAATATATAAACACACACAGTGCAGAGCATTGTTGCTAGGTGGGATGAAACAGCATAACCGTCTATTTAGTTATCCTACATGGTATGATTATGTGCCCATACATATTCTCACCCTCCTTCTTGTTGGTCCAAAAAACCTTAGAAATACCTTTCCAAATCAAACTCTTAGTTTAGATGCGGTTACTCTTTCTCTGAATAGTTCTGTGAGGAACCTTGGAGTTATTTTTGATCAAGATCTGTTTTTCAGTTCACATATTAAATTTGTTTCTAAGACTACCGTCTATCACTTGCGTCATATTGCCAAGATTAGGAGCATCTTGTCTCAGAGTGATGCTGAGAAACTAATCCACACTTTTGTAACCTCTAGATTAGATTATTGTAGCTCTTTATTATCAGGCTGTCCTAAAACATCTTTAAAAAGTCTCCAGTTGATCCAAAATGCTGCAGCAAGAGTTTTAACAGGTACTAGGAAGAGAGATCATATCTCTCCAGTTCTAGCCTCCCTTCATTGGCTTTCCATAGAGTTTAGAATTAAGTTTAAAATCCTTCTTCTCACTTACAAAGCTCATAATAATCAGGCTCCTTTTTATTTAAAAGATCTGATACTACCCTATTATCCTAACAGAGCACTACGCTCCCAAAATGTCGGATTACTTGTAATACCTAGAATCTCCAAAAGTACATTGGGAGGCAGAGCCTTCAGTTATCAAGCTCGTCTCCTGTGGAACCAGCTGCCAATCTGGATTCAGGAGTCAGACTCGATCTCTGTTTTTAAGAATAGGGTTAAAACCTTCCTTTTTGATATAACCTACAATTAGGGAGGGATTATGTGTCTCTGAACCCTCCCTTAGTTATGCTGCTAATAGGTTTAGACAGCCGGGGGACCCCCAATAAAGTGCTGGGCTTCACTCCTTTCTTCATTTTCAATGAAATATTTTTGCTGGTCATTAACATCTGTTTGTTCTCTCCCATAGATTGAGTCCCCATCGTGCTGTTTGCTCTCTACATGTCTGTTCTTTTCATCTTCTCTATCCCCTCACCCCCCAGCCAGTCGCAGTAGATGACTGCCCCTCCCTGAGCCTGGTTCTGCTGGAGGTTTCTTCCTGTTAAAAGGGAGCTTTTCCTCTCCACCGTTGCCAAGCGCTTGCTCACAGGGGATCGCCTGATTGCTGGGGTCTTTCTGCAATTGTGGGGGTTTCCCCTAGAGTAGAAAGTGCTATGGGATGACTGTTGTTGTGAAATGGCGCTATATAAATAAAGTTGAATTGAATTGAATTGAATTCCAAAATGCAATTAATCGCACTATGCAGTTAAAGTGCAATTAAATGCACTAAAACACTTATTAGTGCAATGTGATTCAGAAGAAGTGAGCTGCCCTGTCATCTAAATGTGATTAATCGCAATTAAAAGTGACATCACTAATTAGGGGTGTAATGTTACATGCATTTGTATTCAGATTTTTTGGTACGCCACTCAGGGTATAGCACAAAGGCGTACCGAGGTATGGACACAGACTACAGTATATTGAGTGATGGACAAAAAGTGTAACTGTCATATCATGCCACCTCCTCCTCCACTTTGTTCCCCATCTCTGGCAGCCTGTCAGCGAACCTCTACTGCTGTTTGACATGGGGATAAAAAACTGAAGTTGGGCTACTTTTAAACACCACACCGGTAAGGTTAGTGAGTTTTAACAAGTAAAGTTAATGCTTCTTATCTTCAATGAGCAACTGTCTCAGCTTTAGAAAACTGATTAAACTGCTAGCATGCGTTAATTTTACCTTTCGGACAATAATCTCTCTTGGATGATGGTTGCTAACGGCTGAGCTGTTTCAGTTCTGCAAGTAATGTGTTAACTGTGGTAAATGAGTGAATTAGAGAATAAAAAGAGAATTTATTTATTTTAATTTTGTTTATTTGAGAATGTTTTATTTATTGGATAATTTACTGCTTTCAGTTTGCAGGGTTTTTTGTCAATAAAGCTGTTCCTGCTTATACAAAAGATAAGCAGTTCTATGTTTTGCATTTTGCTTCCTTACTGTACCAAAAATGAACCAAACTGTGACCTTAAAACGAAGGTATGTCCTGAACTGTGATTTTAGGCATACCGTCTCACACACACACACACACACACACACACACACACACACACACACACACACACACACAAAGAGTTATGCTCATAAGTTTACATACTCTGGTGGAATTTGTGATTTTTTTTGCCACTTTTCAGAGAATATGAATGATAATACAAAAACTCTTCTTTCACTCATAGTGGCTGGGTGAAGCAATTTATTATCAAACAAATGTGTCTGCTCTTTTTAATAATAATAAATGACAATGCCATAAACTCCCTTTCAGGAAAAGAAAGGCACCACATGCCAGCTGTGAGTTTGCAGATTTATTGAAGACGAACACAAAACTAGCCAAACAGGAGAGCACAGGAGAAGCCCAAAATAGCTACAGCTAAGGTGAGAGGAATCTCCGGCTAAACCTGGGAAAAACGGCGTGGAGCACATGCAAGGACACACAGAATACAAGGAGGAAAAATAAAGAGGAGCTTACGCCCAAACGTTGAGTAGGGTGCTGTGCCGGACAAACATGCCACAGCCCCTTAAATAAGGCAAAGGAAATTAACCACAAATGGGAACAGGTGCGAGGAAAAATAATCCCAAAATAAAAACAGCTGTGCCAAACCGCAAACTTAGACTAACAATGGAAGTCAGCAATGAACACTCTCAAAGTCAAAGCACAGCAGGAACTTAAAAATAAAACCATAATAAACTCAAAACACAAAATACATCTAACAACATAAGGTAAATAATAACACCAAAATGAGGAAATACAGGAAATAAGCAGAAATAAACTGACAGCATGAGTGCAGTGCATACACTGTGCTCGGTGTCATGACAGACAACAGAAACTACCCAAATGACCCTGATCTAAAGTTTACATTCCCTGGAAGTTTTGGCCTGATAACATACACACAAGCTGACACACACGGGTTCAAATGGCTACTGAAGGTAACCATCCGCACCTGTGATCTGTCTACTTGTAATTAGTGTGTGTGTATAAAAATTCAGTGAATTTCTGGGCTCCTGACAGACCCCTGAATGTTAATTTGTAAATGAATGTTTCTGTGTGCATTTGGTAAATCATTTATGTATAAGGAGAATAACATTGGTCCAAGTATGGAGCCTTGTGGGACACCCATTTGACATTTCAAATATGGCGATTTGACACTGTTGACCATTACACATTGCTGTCTGTCAGTTAAATAGGATTTCATCCATTTGATAGCGTGTTCTGAAAAATTAAACTGAGTAAAGGTGCCTTCAGACCAAATGTGAATGGACGGCGTGAATACATACAAAGTCAATGGAAAGAAGCGAGCACACGTGAATCTCGTGCATTGATATCCAAGGGGTAGCGCTAGCGCTGACATTCTGCTGTCACCGGAGTAAAAGTATCAACAGTGGAGAGTAAACTAGTTTGAAAATGAGACTAACACTCACCTGGAGACAGAAGGACCGGGAGCTCACCTCTTTCCATTGACTTTGTATGTATTCATGCTGCCCGTTCACATTTGGGCTGAAGGCACCTTAAGTTTGGTTAAAAGCATATTGTGGTCAATGGTGTCAAATGCCTTCTTCAGATCTAAGAACATAGCACTTACACAATTGCACTTATCTAAAAAAGATTTAGTTTTCTCTAAAAGCAAGCTTATTGCAGACTCTGTTGAATGCTAGGCACGGAACCCAAACTGTGCGTGATGCAGGGGAGTGTTCTCATAATTCATATACTTACATAATAGTGTAGCCACCCATTTTTCAATTATTTTGGAGATGACAGATAAGATGCTGATTGGGCTGTAGTTGTTTATACAGTTTTAATCCCTGTTTTGAAAACTGGTCTGACCACTCCTAGCTTCCAAGCAGTTGGGATGACAGATTGATTAAATGAGTAATTGTACAAATGAGAGATACTTAATGTTCTTTTAAAAGACTGGTGTTAAGACCATGTTTATCCATTGCTTTTGAGCTATTCAATGAGCTGATGATATTTTCAACTTCATTTTCAGTTATTTCTAGTATATTAAAAACTGGCTGTGAGGGGTTAAGAAAAAAGCCATTACTATGTCAATGCCACAAAGTAGCCCACTTACAATAAACCAGACAGTACTGAGACAAGCCTTAAAAACTTCTGGAACAATGTTATTTGGAGTGATGAGACCAAAATTGAACTTTCTGGCCACAACTATAAACATTATATTTGGAGAGAAGTCAACAAGGCCTATGATGAAAAGTACACCATCCCTACTGTGAAACATGGAGGTGGATCTGATGTTTTGGGGATGTGTGAGTTACAAAGGCACAGGGAACGTGGTCAAAGTTGATGGCAAGATGAATGCAGCATGTTATCAGAAAGTACTGGAAGAAAATTTGCACTCATCAGCCTGGAAGCTGCACATTGGACACACTTGGACATTCCAACATGACAATGATCCAAAACACAAGACCAAATCAACCTGTCATTGGCTATAGCAGAAAAAAAGTTCCGGAGTGGCCATCTCAGTCTCCTGACCTCAATATTGAGCCACTTTGGGGAGATCTCAATCGTACAGACTTTACAAGAGCTGGAGGCTTTTTGCCAAGAAGAATGGACAGCTTTACCATCTGAGAAAATAAAGAGCCTCATCCACAACTACCACAAAAGACTTCAAGCTGTCATTAATGTTAAAGGCCTCAATGCACGGTATTAAGAACTAGGGTATGTAAACTTTCGATCAGGGTTGTTTGGGTAGTTTCTGTTGTCATTGTGATTTAAAAAGAGCAAACACAATTGTTTGATAATAAATGGCTTCACCCACCCACTAACTATGAAAGAAAGAAAGGTTTTTGTATTATCATTCATATTCTCTGAAAAATGGCCAAAAAATCACAAATTCTGCCAGAGTACACTTATGAGCACAGCTGTATACCCGATACAGGTCATGAGCAGAGTTTAGAAGAGACATGGCAAAGGTTACTACAAAAAAAATGAGAGGCAGTGCAAAGGAATCATCTTCACTGAAAGTACCAGTTTATTACCAGTGTTATTATTAACATTACACTTATCTTAAGCATACACTTAACATTTGTCTTCATAACGTGCTATATTACTTATTATATCTTATAATGTTACAGCCATTGTGGGACTAATAAAGGGTTATCTTATCTTATATATATTTTTATATGATTATATTACTTATATGATAACAATAAATACGACAAAACATTTTTTGGATATCCCATTATCACAATGCTGCAAGAGCTATCAACAGAGCAATATCCAGTACCAATATGGCACCCAAATTTGACATCACAATGTTAGCCATGACCACTCTAGCCAATTATATGTGGTCATGGCAACAAGGCATCACCATGACAACAAGAGGAGGTGCATAAAGTAAAGTTGTTTAGTTCACTTTGAAAAGGAGCAGTGTCGAAAGCAACCTAACCTGACAAAATGTATACAATGTAACAAAAATATGAACTTTGCTGCAGACTTTCAGGTGTGAAAGCGCCCTAGGATATAGACAGAAACACCCTCACACATCACAGTCATTAGGTCAGGGGTCAGAAACTTCTAGTAGGGGGAAAAAAGTTTGTTCAAAAAATATGCATGGAGCTGCAAAACATTTTAGGTTTAAAATTAAGTTCTAAGTACTGGTCGTGTGACAAATTGGATTGTCAAAACTAGCAATAGGCAAGATTTCTCTTCTAAATTGTATGACTTATCGGTCATAAATTTATGACTTTTCTCTTTAATTTTCACCGTTTTTTGTATATAAATATGTAATTTTATTTGCAGGCTTGTTTTTGTTTTCTTTGAGGGTTCTTTTTTTCATGAAATTTAACTTCTTTTTTGTATATTTGCTACTTTTTCCTATAAATTTGAATTGTCTTTTGAAAATTTGTGTTTTTTTCTCCTTAAATTTGCAGTTTCTCTTGGATATTAAAAAAAAAACTTTTTTTTTCTAGCAAATATTTAACTTTTTTCCATAACTTTTAAATTTTTCTTATAAACTTCCCACTTTTTTCTTACAAATATGTAGAATTTTCCATGTGAATTTGGGACTTTTTCTTGTTAATTAACTTTTTCCCCTTAACTCTTAAAAAATTGCATTTTTTTTCTTTCAAATTTGCAACAAATATTGGACTTTCATCACATAGATTTACAACTGTTTTCTTATAAATTTGCAGCTATTCATAAAAATTAGAATTTTTTTCTAGTAATTTTTTTCCAGATTTTTTCCCTATAACTTTTCAAATCTTTGTGTAAATGTGCAACATTTATTTGGCATATTTGCAAAATTTTCTACATAAATGTGGGATTTTTTTATTCACAGTTTTATTTTTTGTATACATTTGCAGCTTTTCTGGTTTTCTGCACACATTGTTCTTGTATTCCTTCTGACTGAAAGATAATCCACTGTGGCCTCTCTCATGTTGTGCATGCAGGTCAGAAGTCCAAAGAGTCACGCTGGTACTGCAGCCGTGGGCTGTTATCACTGTAGAACTGACTGAACCAGCGGCGGTGCTTCTGGATGGCTGAGTCCTCTTTCACCAAAAGAGCATTGGAGACGTACTTCTTATTATTCCAGATCATCACGTCACGCTCAAACTGAACACAGAACAACAGAATGGGAATAAAAACAGTGGATATAAAAAGTGTGCACATTCCTGTTAAAATACCAGGTTTTTGTGATGTAAAAAATGAGACCACAATAAATCATTTCCAAACTTTTCCCACCTTTAATGTCACCTACAATTTAATTTAATTGAATACAATTTAATTGGGGAGGACATAGATTTAAAAAAGTATAAGATGGTTTCATAAGTGTGCACATTCATAAAGGCCCTATCACACCTTAACAATTTAGGCAGCGTATCCCAGATGTATGAAAAATTTGGAGAACACGCTGGCGTACTTCGAGTAAGTTATGGGTAAGTTTTATATAAGTTAAGAGCATGCGGAAGAAGGCTGAGGTACAGTCAGCTCCTCTGAAAATTTTCAGCATGAAAATTTTCCAACGTATCCAGCGTATGGCTAAAACCTCCCGCATAAGAGGGGCATAAATTGTAGGTAAGTGATGCGTTTGTTCATATACAGTGGAGTAAAAAAGTATTTAGTCAGCCACCAGTTGTGCAAGTTCTCCCACCTAAAAGATGAGAGAGGTCTCCAATTTTCATCATAGGTATACCTCAACTATGAGAGACAAAATGAGAAAAAAAAATCCAGAAAATCACATTGTCTGATTTTTAAAGAATTTATTTGCAAATTATGGTGAAAAATAAGTATTTGGTCAATAACAAAAGTTCATCTCAATACTTTGTTATATACCCTTTGCTGGCACTGACAGAGGTCAAACATTTTCTGTAAGTCTTCACAAGGTTTTCACACACTGTTGCTAGTATTTTGGCCCATTCCTCCATGCAGATCTCCTCTAGAGCAGTGATGTTTTGGGGCTGTCGCTGGGCAACACGGACTTTCAACTCCCTCCAAAGATTTTCTATTGGGTTGAGATCTGGAGACTGGCTAGGCCACTCCAGGACCTTGAAATGCTTCTTACGAAGCCACTCCTTCGTGGCCTGGGCGGTATGTTTGGGATCATTGTCATGCTGAAAGACCCAGCCATGTTTCATCTTCAATGCCCTTGCTCATGGAAGGAGGTTTTCATTCAAAATCGAACGATACATGGCCCCATTCATTCTTTCCTTTACACGGATCAGTCGTCCTGGTCCCTTTGCAGAAAAACAGCTCCAAAGTATAATGTTTTCACCCCATGCTTCACAGTAGGTATGGTGTCTTTCTCCTCCAAACACGACAAGTTGAGTTTTTACCAAAAAGTTGTATTTTGGTTTCATCTGACCATATGACATTCTCCCAATCCTCTTCTGGATCATCCAAATGCTCTCTAGCAAACTTCAGACGGGCCTGGACATGTACTGGCTTAATCAGGGGGACACGTCTGGCACTGCAGGATTTGAGTCCCTGGCGGCGTAGTGTGTTACTGATGTAGCCTTTGTTACTTTGGTCCCAGCTCTCTGCAGGTCATTCACTAGGTCCCCCCATGTGGTTCTGGGATTTTTGCTCACCGTTCTCGTGATCATTTTGACCCCACGGGGTGAGATCTTGCGTGGAGCACCAGATCGAGGGAGATTATCAGTGGTCTTGTATGTCTTCCATTTTCTAATAATTGCTCCCACAGTTGATTTATTCACACCAAGCTGCTTACCTATTGCAGATTCAGTCTTCCCAGCCTGGTGCAGGTCTACAATTTTGTTTCTGGTGTCCTTTGACAGCTCTTTGGTCTTGGCCATAGTGGAGTTTGGAGTCTGACTGTTTGAGGTTGTGGACAGGTGTCTTTTATACTGATAACGAGTTCAAACAGGTGCCATTAATAAAGGTAACGAGTGGAGGACAGAGGAGCCTCTTAAAGAAGAAGTTACAGGTCTGTGAGAGCCAGAAATCTTGCTTGTTTGTAGGTGACCAAATACTTATTTTACAGAGGAATTTACCAATTAATTCATTAAAAATCCTTCAATGTGATTTTCTGGATTTTTTTTTTCTCATTTTGTCTCTCATAGTTGAGGTATACCTATAATGAAAACTGGAGACCGCTCTCATCTTTTAAGTGGGAGAACTTGCACAATTGGTGGCTGACTAAATACTTTTTTGCCCCACTGTATGTTACTTATAAGCAACTCATAAGTTACTCATAATTCGAAATACATCGACATAAATGTCTAGCGTATCCAAAACTAATTTCTAGCGTATGAGTAACACTGTTTGAACCTATGTGTAACTTACTGAATGGGTTTCTAACTTACAGCTACCCTATAATGGTGCATTTCCAGCGTTGGTTTACAGGGGGAACCCGTAAAGATGTCAGCTCAGGTGCTGCCTTCTGCGCATATACGAGTACACACATCCACACACCCACACAGAGCTAAACACACATACTTGTTCATATAACTGGACCTGTCGGAGACTGTCCGAGCCAACAGTGTAACACTTTAAAGCTACAGGATATTATTCCTAATTAAGAGCTGACTTGATCGATCTGCTCTCTGCTCTGATCAGTTCAGCTGGTGCCTGCAGCACCTACAAACACACACACACACACACACGCATGCACACGCACACACACACGGAGCTAAACACACGTACTTGTTCATATAACAGGACCGGTCGGGGACTGTCCGAGCCATTTTAAGTGTAACACTTTCAAGCCACAGGATATTATGAAGATCCAAATCGCTGTTTAGCCCTCCTTGCCATGTGTTTTACCTTTGACTGCAGTCTGTACCATCAGCTGTCCAGTGCTGTTCTGATAGATATGCCAAAATGTCAGAACACCGGAGGAGGTGGATCCAATCAACTGATTGCTCGAAGCACAGAGCTCAGCTGTTTTCCATGATAAATTCCACTTTGCTGTCCCTTGGCTGCGGCTTCTGGCAAAAGCACACTCCATGCATTACCTTGTTTTTTCACTTTATTGAAAATAAACTTTTTATCGCCATCAGTTTGCATGCTTTTGAGCCAGGTTGTGACAACTGTCATCTGACGTTTGTGACGTGTCGCATCAGCTGTTTTAAGCCTGACTGACCTGACAGATTTGACAGCTCGGCCAGGTCCGTCATGCCCTCTGCCATGCGATGGTCTTTCAAGGGGAGAATCATTTCGGTTGAACAGAGATAATCTCTCGCACACCTAGGATTCATGGATCAGGAGGCGATGGCAGTTTGGCATGACCGCTGTTGTGTAGTGAATGTGGTATGAGTGTGTGGCCCATGGGGCTTGCCATACCTGCCCCTGGCGTGGCGTCAGGCAGGCACGGCCCACTGTATACAGTGGTACCTCTACTTACGAACGTCTCTACATACGGAATTTTCAGGTTACGAGACGCCTCAACGGGAAAATATTGCCTCTAGTTACGAACGAAATTTCAGGATACGAAAGGCAAAAAAGTACGCGCTCCTCGCAGCTTCCGTAGTTTACCCAACGTAAACATACCTGTAGCTGCTCTGCCATTGGCTATCGCCTAGCATCTTTCTGGTATCCCATTGGCCACGAAGTTTTTTTTTCTTTTCCAAAACTTTATTAAGAACAAGGTGAAAGTTTTACGTGTGTGTACAGTACAGAATTAACATTTATTCGCTATGGGCCCCAAGAAAGTGACGGAGATAAGTGGAAAAGGAGAAAAGAAGAGAGTTTTTTTGTCCATACAAACAAAGAAAGGAGATAATCGAAAGGTATGAAAAGGGGATGCGTTTGGTTGATCTCGCCAAAGAATATGGCCGTAATACATCAACGATCAGCACGGTATTAAAACAAAACGAAGCACTTACAAGCCGACAAAAGCAAACGTCCTTGGATCAGAACATGAACCAAAGAAGGCAAAAGGTGACGACGTTGACGACGATAGCAGTTAAAGGGTAAATGAACATAATTTTTATTATTCTTTCTCTTTTATTATTCTCTTTTATTATTCTTTCTCTCATTTTAAACTCTCATTTTATGTTTATTGTGCAGTAATCTAATTGTAACATGTATTTGTTACATGTTTTGATGCGTTTTTACGATTTATAAAAAATTTATGCCCGAATTTTGGGGGCTTGGAATGGATTACGGCATTTACATGTAAAACGCGCCTCTACTTATGAATTTTTCACGTTACGAGAATTCTTCCGGAACGAATTAAATTCGTAAGTAGAGGTACCACTGTATAGTTCTGTGTGTGTGTTAATAAAGGTTCTGTTGGCTGAGTCTGCTGCATGGTATAACCCTGACTCCGGCTCCCTTATTCAGACATACCATTTTGGCGACGAGAGAGAAATTATGGGAGCGTATAGGCTACATCCATCCCTGATATTGTTTCTGGAGTACCTGGGAGAGCCAGTGATCCTGTGGCCAAAGTGGCTGGCCATGTTTGAGGGTTATATCACGGCGCTGGGCCTAAGTAGACTCGACGGGAGATGAAGACAAGCACTTCTTGCCCACCATCTTGGTGCGGAAGGCCGAAGAATTCTCGGTACGTTGGGTGAAACAGAGTGCTATGCGGATACTGTCGAGCGGCTGGCCAAGTATTTCGCTGAGCAGACGAGGACCACAAAGCTGTGGGTAGCAAGAGTGTTAGCACCAAATGGAGCTAGGCTGGTTAGCTGGGAGGAGGTAACAGCCCAGCCAATTTCAGTGGGAGAGTTACCCATGAAGAAAGCTTGGTGCCAAAAACAAGCTACTGGCTACCAACAAGACTTTGAGGTGAGACAGGGGCCATGAGTGGAGGAGTCCTGGGTCACAGTGGACGGCGGGCCAGCCAAGGAGCTCAGCACGGTATAGGACCATAGCACTGGTGAGGGTGATGATGCGGTGAGCGATGACAGCGGAGAGGGAGAGCAGCAACAGGAGTCATCCCTGCAGCTGGAGGCTGGACAGCAGGAGAGCGGGAATGTGCAGGCTGAGGACTCCGGGAAGCAGCCGCGACAGGCGGGCGCAGAGACGACGCAGCGGAGCACTGTGGACGAGGTTGCTGGGAGCAGCAACGAAGCGCCTGGGTTGGAGAGTGATGCTGAGATCCCCAGGAGAGAGCAATGACAGCTGAGCATAGAGACAACGCAGTGGATCGGCTTGGACGAGGGTGCTGGGAGCAGCGACGAAGCGCCTGGGTCAGAGAGTGACGCAGACGACGGCGAAGCTGAGAACCCTGGGAGAGAACAGCGACAGCTGGGCATGGATACAGCGCAGCGGAGCACCTGGGATGAGGGTGCTTGAAGCAGCGGTGAGGTGTTTGCGTCAGAAAGTGACGGCGACGAGAGTGAGGCTGTGAACCCCAGGAGTGAGCAATGACGACTGGACATGGAGGTAGAGCAGTGGAGCACCTTGGACAACAGAGAAGAGGAGCGGGGCACAGTGGAGGTTGAGCAGGATCTCAGTGCCGGAACTTGCGGCACCCTGGACGAGGGTGCGGGGCGTTACAACGAGTCGACGAGTGGCACTGATGAGAAAGCTTCAGTTTTCCCCAGAGTTCGGCCACAGGGGGCCGGAGTGTTTCGAGCTATGACGGCAACAGCTACGGCAGTGTCGAAGGTGGTCGGGAGCGGACCGATGGGCATGGAGGAACGGCATGCTGGACGGCAGCACTGGGGGACCAGAGGAAAGAAGCAGGCAATGGTGAAGAGGGACACTTTCACTGGGGAGGACGGTTTTGATCCCGGAGGCAGATGGCGGCAAGGGGTGTACATGCCATGGGGCTGGCCGGGCCCTCCGAGCTGGTGTTGTCTTCAGCGGCCAGGGAGGTGCATGATGTTGGGCTGCCCTGGGACTCCAAGCTGGGTTTTCCTCTGGCTGCCTGCAAACTGTGGTATTGTGGAGAAAAAGGAATGGGCGAAGGCAACGAGCTGGATGACACAAGACTTTATTTTATTTAGGGTATCTGTACATCCCTCTTTTACACTTTCATTCCCATATGCAGAGACTCAGCACTTCCGACTCTCTTACATAAAGAGAAATGCAGCACATTAACATACAGATTGCCAGACAATGCACATCATTAACATAACATACACGGGCGCCGCTTCGACACCTTATTCTCTCTCTCGGCTCCTGGTTACTCTTCCTCTCCCCAGGAGGTGTATAGACTAACTGTCTCATTTGATACCTCCTGGAGACACCTCCTCCTTCAGTCATAATTCTCCTCTCCACCCTTTGTCTCTCTGGGTGTGAGAAAACCCTACAACTGTCCCCCCCACCCACCCACGAACACCCAGAAGGGGTGGACCCCCTGGTCCTTTAGGTTCAAGTCAGTGCTCATAGTCGCTGCAGTGGTGGGTTGTCGATCCAGTAGAACCGTCCTGCTGGTGACGTGTATCAGAGGACGTGTCAGTCTGTGGAGGGCAAGGGGGAGGGTGAGAAAACACCTTCTGCTTCGCCCCCAGTTCCAACACGTTGAATGGCCCGTGGTGCGTGGGCACCACGGGCCAATAATCATAAGACTTTGTAGATGTGGTAGAGAGTGTAAATGACCGACAGAACGCAAAATAACGACCATGATGGACGAAAACGGATCAACCACGGCAGCGAGCGAGTCCCCTTCACTGCCGGTAAGTGACAAATTTCTTTTCTTTTTCTTTTTTTTTTTTACATTGTACTGATTTCTTGTTCAAATACTTTGAAGATAAGATGATAACATACCCCTGTACAAAAAACAGTGTCAAAAGACTGAACCATTCTTTGTGTATGTATATAGTATATGTACAAAGTCAGCTTTTGACTGAGTTATGTAATTCAATATAGCTGCCACGGCATTATGCAAATTAGATGCGCAAAATCACTCCTATCTGAAACTCTGTATCATATTTTACATCTTTCTAATTGACAGTAAGCCATTATCTCTTACCACTTCAAAGTTACTGCCTTGGAAAGTTCTGACATCTGATCTGACTAGTTTCTTGGAAAAAATCTTTACCACTGTTGACCACTAGGGGTTATGTCACAATTCGCCGACAGTCACACTCAAAGCCTTAAGATGGCATCACACTGATAACTCTACACATGTGCAGTTCTGTGCACAGCCGTTTAGGCCACGAATGTGAGCGTGTACATTCTCGCAGATCTATTCTCGCGACAACAAAGCATTGTTTTTCAAAACCGGAGAGCTTTAATCTCTCACTAAAACTTTATTCATGCAAGACTAGTTATAAAACAATGGTTAGTTCAATTTATTTTTCAGCCGGGATCTCTTCACCAGTGAATTTGAACCAACAAGAAACGAATAGGGTTGCTTCGCTATTTCGCCTCTTTTCAGGCCTATTTTTAATTAATTCAGCATGTGATAACACTTTGCATGCATTAACACAAACAAATGACTGAGCAGGATGGGGAAATTCCCCCCTCCTCTTGTGAAGACACAGAAATGCACACACAGAGTGAGCAGGGGGAGAGAGTGGGCTGAATTCCTCCCTCCCCCTCGCGATCACAGAGAAGCACAGAGACAATGGCTGCAGCTCTGGGGCAGTCACAGACACACACACACTCCACCATTTTTCTTAAAAGAATCAGATTTGACCAAACCACACACAGTTTATGCCTTAATATTCCTTTTCTGTGTCGGTTCAAAGTTTACACCAGCCTCACATGGGGCACAATAAAAATATATGTAGCATTATTTAACATTTCTAATTATGATCAGGTATAACAATTATTTGATTCAGACTTAGAAGTGTATGTGGAAACGGGAGTTTGCCTCCAAGTCCACACACACACACACCAGAAAATAATAGATAAACACTCGTTTGGGGGCACCAGCTCACTATCGTGAACAATTAATAAATAATTTTTATACCTGAAATTGATCAGTCTCAAAATATTCATGAGTTCTACTGGGGGCTTAGAAACGAGGCACAGAAAAGGAAGAAATTCCCAACAACTTCTCTCATTAAAGTTTAACAATTTATTTATGAAATTATGATTAAATGACCTTATACTCAAATAACTTGTGCGCAGGTGAAATGGTCAACATTTTGAGTATCACATTCAACTTGTGTGACTGATTATTTATCAACAGAGTATGATCACATTCACGGAACCAGGGTGAAAATGAAAGGGACACAGTTTCATTTCACTTATGAAATTGTGATGGGCTCGGCCAGACCAGGCCACACTTTGGTGTTCTCTGTATTTATTATTTGTCTTCATTACTATCATTATTGGGGTTTTATTTCCATCTCAGTCTTACTGTTATTATTTTCCATCTCCAGGGACATTTGTATGTTTGATTTTTCCTGTTTGTTATTTGTTTCTGATCGGGCTTTTATTTTGACAGTGTTTGTTTACTTCCTTTTGAGCACAGCTTATCCTTATGTCATTCATTATTGGTCATGGCTGTTGCTCATTAGTCTCATTATGTTAGTTTCTGTTTATTGGGTTTCACTCCCTCATTCCAGTGTTGGGTCCTCATCATTACTTTCAGTTGTGAGTATCGTTATTTGTGTTTCACACTTATTACTGTTATTTGGTGTTTGGGTTTCGTCCCCCAGCGTACCAGTTTCAGCTGTTATGTATTACTTTATGTTCAGCTTTCATGCTGCAGTTTACTTTCATTAAATTATGCTTCAACTTCACCCCGCAAGTAAGTCTGTTTATCTGCCCCGGAGGGGCGTACAGGACAGAAATAGCTGCATAATAAAACAGAATGAAAGCTCATTGGAGAGAAAGTTCTTCACAATAGTAATTTATGGAAGTATGTCTTTTTTCCTTGGTTAACAAAACTCACATTATTTAGTAATCAAGTTTATCAACATAGATGCTGTAGGAATAGTTCAGTTTTCTACTCATGATTAATATTTGGTGGTTTAATAAGGGACAGAAGTTGAATTTGTCACATTTTTGTTTTTTATGTGTCTTGTCAGTTCTCCATATGGCCATTTGTGTGTTGGCCTCCGTCGGTCTATGATGACCATGGAAGAGAATCCTGAACGTCTATTCTGCTGGAACAGCACCGCCTGTGGCTGAACAGGCCGATGTGCGAATGGCAGTCCCTGTCACACAGGTTGCACTTGTGGATGGTCTCCGTGCTGCTGGGTCTGTGGCGGTTCTTCCTGCGGGTCCTTTTTTTCATCTGCTGCAGCAGTCAGTCTCTCTTCACCCACCTTGAGCTGTCTGGTCAGGGTGCCTCTCCATTTGGAGCAGTCTGTTGCAAGGTCCTCCCAGCGCTCTGTGTTGATCTCCAGGGCCTTCATGTCTCTCTTGCAGACGTCTCTGAAGCACAGCTGTGGGCGGCCAGCGTCTCTCCTGCCAGTCGCCAGTTCTCCGTAGAGGATGTCTTTGGGGATTCTGCCATCCTCCATACAGTGAACGTGGCCTAGCCAGCGGAGCCTGCGCTTCCTGAGTAGAGTGAACATGGAGGGAAGGCCGGCGCGGGACAGGACTTCTGAGTTGGGCACTTTGTCCTGCACTTTGGGCACTTTGTCCTGCCAGGATATGTCCAGGATGTGGCGAATGCAGCACAAGTGGAAGGAATTCAGTCTCTTTTCCTGCCGGGCGTATGTTGGCCACGTCTCACTCCCATAGAGCAGTGTGCTGATGACGCAGGCGTTGTACACTGCCATCTTCGTCTTGACAGAGAGTTTGGGATTCTCCCACACTCATGTGGTGAGGTGAGTGAGTGTGGAGGCTGATTTTCCAATCCTCTTGTCGATCTCTGTATCAAGGGAGAGGTTGTTGCTGATCGTGGACCCCAGGTACGTGAACTGATTCACGACCTCCAGCTCGTAGTCGTTGATGGTGATGGTTGGTGGTGCTTCCGTGACTTGCGCCAAGACGTTAGTCTTCTTCAGGCTGATGGTAAGCCCGAAGTCCATGCATGCCTGGGAGAAGCGGTCCATCAGGGTCTGAAGCTCCTGCTGTGTGTGGGTCGCGACTGCAGCGTCATCTGCGAACACCATATCTCTGATATTTGTGGTGTGGCCAAATGGCCAAATATATATCTGGCCATTTGTGTGTGGCCAAATATATATCGCCTAGCCCTATGTGGTTGGATGATTAAACGACTCCTTAAACAGAATTAATTCAATATAGCAACATAAATGGCATTCACTTCTCTTCCCACACCAGTGGTTTCATTTTTGCTTTTGTTAAATTCACCTGAACGCACTCCACTCTGAGGATGAATTTGGGCACCACAGGTGGAATGTTGGCCTGGTAGAAGATGGTATGAGAGACACACTGCAGCAGAGGCTCCACCGGGGTCACGCAGTGCATCATTAGACCTCGGCCCAGGAAACTGTTGTTAAAATGCAGAAAAACCACTCCTGGACCCACCTGAAACATCCACAAATATCATTTAGATGTATTTTTTAATACACTGCTGATGTCCTTAATTTAGAGTTGCTGACCTTTATTGATATTGCCTGTGCATATTTTTAAGGACAATTTCTTTATTTACTCACATTCAGTCATAATCAATGCAACAACAAGGGGGCAATCACTTTTTCACATAGGGCCATGTAGGTTTGGATTTTTTTTTTTACCCTTAATAATAAACACCTTCATTTAAAAACTGCATTTTGTGTTCACCTGTGTTATCGTTGTCTAATATTTAAATTTGTTTGATCTGAAACATTTTAAGTGTGACAAACATACAAAAAAGTGAGAAATCATTAAGGGGGATACACTTTTTCACACCACTGTATAAGTGAATGCCATTTACCATTTGACCCAGAACATCTTGCAGCCTGCACGCAAATGCGAATCTTAATAAATGGGCTAGATGTGTCAGACTTCCCATATCAAGAGGCTCTTAAAATGTTCTTCCAGAAGCCCAGAAAAATACACTACAGTGACAAAAGCTGCACACTTTGTGGATAATTGCCATATAAAAAAAATGTTCTGATATTTAATTCAGTGTCATTCAAATATTATGATGTTTTGTTCAGTAATTGTCTTTTTTTAAAGTTTTTATTTATACTGACTGTTGTTATTAAAATAAACTTATGAACACCATGATTCTTGTTAGGATCTGTGCATGGGCGGAGGACCATGCCACGCTTTAAGTTCATTCTTATTTTCTGTGTTTATCATTATCATTGTTTTCCTGGGTTGTCATTATTATTATGGGCCATTAGGTGGATTATGGTTATCATGGCTTTTGGTGGTATTATCCTTTGTTCATTTCATTAGGTCTCGTGTTTTCCCTGCCTGATTCTCAGTTAATTATGAGTATCATTTTTACTGTCTTGGTCTTGTCTCCCTGGTCCTCTTTTCATGTCTGTGTGCGTTTCCTGTCAATGATTGTACGTGTTGCCCCACCCATCCTGTTTTCCCATGTCCGTCATTGCTGTTCTTCCCACATGTCAGTTGTTAGTCTAAATTAGTGTCCACACCTGTTTGATATTCATTGATTACTCGTTGCCTTATTTAAACCCATGTGTGCCTTTATTCTGTCTGGTGTCCTTAATTGTCATTTTGTGTGATTACATGCTTCAGGTCATGTATTTACTTCTTGCCTGGCCTCGTCTATACTCCTGCTGAGCTTAATATTATTTGATTCCTTGTCAAGTCTTGTTTCCGAGCCCTCGAGCTGTGTCGGGGTTAACCAGGTCAAAATAAAACTTTAAAACTTTGACTCCAGTGTTTGGGTCTTGAATTCTGCCCCGAAGGGGCACTAAGCACTGACAGAAGGAGACCAGCAGTATGGACCCAGCAAATGCAAAGTTTTTCTTAATGTGTCTCAGTGAGGAGGAAGTTTGGGTTGCTTCTCTCATCGAGGACCTCATCGGGAATCCCCGCACCTCCCGCACGCTGGAAAGAGCCTGCATGTTCCTTGGAGGTGCCGGACAGATGACTGGCGCTATTCCCTCCCTGTGAAGCTGCCCCCAGCTCGCTGGACTCCTGCGCTCTGTGACCAACTTGCAGTGGATGCTCCAGGGGCTGGTGAAGCCGTCGCTGGCTGCGGGAGAGGAGCAGTGTGAGGGGAGATCGACACTAGCCAAAAGATGCGGCTTGCGCCGTCACCGAGGAGAACAGTGGTTTAGCTTCTCATCTTTGGTGGAGGCGCTTCAGGCTTCCATGTCCTCCTCCCTCAATTCAGTACCACACCAACGTGCAGCAGCGCCCCGTCGGATGGCCCACGTCATCTCCCGGGAGGGATCGCCTGACTCCTCAGTGGCAGCAGAAAGGGAACAATGGCAAGTACCCTCTTATTTTTTTCCACCTACTAATGAAAGGGCTTGCCTTGTTCCCGGGGAGGGGGGTCAGGTACAGGCACCTACCGTCACTGCTGAGCTCTCTGAACCACTCTCTGCTGTCACTGTTTCCATCTACCCACCCTCACCAGCCTCTCTTTTCTCCTCTTGCCTGAGCTCCATGCCTGATGACGTCACCCGCCGCCAGGAACTGCAGGACCTCATCCAGGATATTGGAAATTGCTATACCCTCTGACTATGCCTGGTTAGTTGAGAGAGCACGGCGTGGAGGTGGGCTCATCGGTTGGTAGCAGCGAAGCCCCACCTGAGGGAGGATGTCCCTGCCTTCCTAAATGACTTCCTGCTATCTGAGGAGTACTCTTTCACACCAGCGGAGGAGGAGCCGTCGTGTGTTTCAGAGGCCAGAGAGCCTCCGTTGTGTGTTTTAGAGGCAGATGAGCCTCTATCTGCTGTTCCTGAGGCCAGTGCACCCACATCACCTGTTCCTGAGTTTGGCATGCCTCAGTCAACAGCTCTAGAGGTCAGTGCTCTCCAACCATCAGCATCTGAAGGTAGTGCGCACCAACCATCAGCACCTACACGCCCCAAACATTATCTACTCCAGCGGCCGAGGCCGCCGTTCCTGCGGCTCATCATGAAGTTGTCACTCTAGCAGCAGGAGACTAGGAGCTAAGGCAAGTATCTTTTCCATTATTTTCTACAACCATTTTAGAAAAGACTTGCCTTACTTCAGGTGGGGGGACCCAAGCACAGAGTCCACCAGGTCTTGGGCCCTCCCCACCAGTCTCTGCTGCTAATGATTGTGATGTCACCTCATTGATCGCCTATTCTCCTCCCTCATCCGAGGTGGTCGTGTCGAGAGAGGAGCCACAGGAGGACCACGTTCCACCAGTCGAACCAGAGGTCAGTGGACCTCCAACTGTCGAGCCAGAGGTCAGTGGACCTCCAACTGTCGAGCCGGAGGTCAGTGAATCTCCAACTGTTGAGCTGGAGGTCAGTGGACCTCCAACTGTCGAGCCAGGGGTCAGTGGACCTCCACCTGATGAGCCAGAGATCGGTCGACCTCCACCCAACGAGCCAGAGGTCAGGGGGTCTCTACCTGCTGTTCTCGAGACCGGGAGGCCCTTACCTACTGTTTTCAAAGTCAGGGTGCCACCATTGCCTGCCTCGAAACCAAAAGCTCTGGTATTATTGCTTCCAGAACTGAACGCCCAAGTATTATTATCTCCTGGACTAAAAGCCCCAGTATTTTTGTTTCCTAAGCTTAAAACTCCTTTGTTGCTGAGCCCCAAGCTCAGCATCCCTGATCTTCCTTGCCTTGTAGTCTGGTGGTCTAAGGACTTTGGTAGGCCACCAGACCCTCTATGTACTCTGGTCTGGGGTCCCGTGGACTTGGGTTGGCCCCCTGACTCATCTTATTCTCCGGTCCAGTGGCCCTCAGACTATGGAAGACCACCTGAACTGCCTTGCCCTTTGGTCCAGTGGCCCCGAGACTTCGGTAGGCCACCCGACCCTCCTCGGTTTTGGTTTGGAGCCTGGACCTTTGATTTTGCCCCACAAACTGTATTTTTTTTGTTTGTTTGTTTGTTTTGGACTTTGTGGAGAGAGAAGGACTTGTTTTTGGCCCACCTGGCCTTGTACTCCCACCGCCCACCCTGGAAGGGTGATTTTTCTGTTTCTGGTGTTGTTTTGGGGTGTCTGGGTTCCACCCCTTAAAGGAAGGTGGGGGGGGGGGGTATCTTAGGATCTGTGCATGGGCAGAGGACCATGCTCATGCGTTAAGTTCATTCTTGTTATTTTCTTTGTTAATCATTATCATTGTTTTCCTGGGTTGTCATGATTATTATTATTATTATTATTATTATTATTATGGGCCATTAGGTGATTATGGTTATCATGGGTTTTGGTGGTATTATCCTTTGTTCCTTTTATTATCCTTTGTTCATTTCATTAGGTCTCATGTGTTTTCCCTGTCCGACTCTCAGTTAATTAGAATTATCATCATTATGATTGTCTTGGTCTTGTCTCCCTTATATTCTGTTCATGTCTCTGTGTGTTTCCTGTCAGTGATGGTATGTGTTGCCCCACCCATCTTGTTTTCCCATATCTGTCATTGTTGTTCTTTCCATGTGTCAGTTGTTAGTCTCAATTAGCATCCACACCTATTTGATATTCATTGATCACCCGTTGCCTTATTTAAACCCGTGTCTACCTTTACTCTGTCTGGAGTCCTTAATTGTCATTTTGCGTGATTACATGCTTCAAGTCATGTATTTTGCTCTTGCCTAGCCTTGTCTATATTCCTGTTGAGTTTAATATTATTTGATTCCTTGTCAAGTCTTGTTTTTTAGCCCACGAGCTGTGTCGGGGTTGACCAGCTCAAAATAAAACTTTAAAACTTTGAGTCCAGTATTTGGGTCCTGAATTCTGCCCCGGAAAGGCACTCGCCGCTAACAATTCCTTTAAGAATTTGTCGTTATCGACCTTCAAGCTGCACCCCCCACCCCCTCCAAAAAAAAATGTAAACATAGGGGAAATACTCTAGATGATTTTACTGTCAGCTTAATTAACAATCAATCACAAGGAATTAATCCCATTGAACATCATCATACCTGTCTGGCAACCACACTGGCATCCAGCAGAGGCCAGCGGAGTCCAAACACAGTCAGTGCATGATTCACAAACATCTGAGAACAATGTTTGTTGGGCTCTGGCTCTGGTTCCCATCGAACCTTGAATAAACACAAACATATGCAGATAATTTATACAGATTCCATTAGAGTAACATTTAGCATGCATAAACTTTATAGTTTATTCATGTTATGGAGCAATAAAACACATTTGAGTCAATAAATATCTTAGCTAATCTGTGTCAATTTCCACAAGTCCATTTGGATGTCGCACCCCTAACAAATCTTCTGTAGGCCTCCCTATCGTGCTCTGGTCTGCCTGCTTCCATAATGCCAAGCCAATCAGCAATGTCATCCTCCCATCTCCTTTGTGGCCTTCCCCTTTGTCTCTTTCCTTGTATAGTTCTCCCCCCCCCCCCCCAGGATGGTTGTCCCTAAGTCTTCATGATGTTTGATGTGTCCAAAATACTTAAGTTTTTGTGGTTTTTTTGACTCACTGACATTTACTTGTGCTCACTCACACTCGTCACACTTCACACAGGCCGGCTGTGGCTCAGCGCGGCCTATCTCTGACCGGAGGACCAGCGCCCCCCTTCCCCAGCAGCCCACATGGTGAAACGCCCCTGAGCAAGACACCAATTCCCCAAGTCACCCCAGGTGGGCCAGGCCAGCACCCCGCACGGCAGCCCCGCCACCACCACCGCGCAAACACGTGCACGAATGGGCAGACAGCACCCCGGCCATCCAGAAATGAGAAAAAAGTGCCACACAAGCAAACGCCATCCACCATTTACCCATTCTAACACTGACTCTCATACTCACTCACACTCACTCATACTCCCTCTCTCTCACTCACATTTGGAGCGGCAGAAACCCAGGAGGTAGAGCAGGCTGGCCAACAACTGGAGAGGAGGTGGCCCCCCCCCACCGCCACCTCACTGCCACGACCCCGGGCAAGACACCCCACCCACCCCACCCCCAACACCCATGACACCAGGCATGAACATGCACAATTTAAAAAAAAAATAAATTATTTGTTAAAAAAAACTTATTTTATTAACTATTATTAAAATGCCCGGCAGCAGCCACAGAGGCCGCTGGAGTGGATCAGCAGCCACACCCCCACCAGCCCACCCCAGGGAAGCCACGGCCACAGAAGCAGCCCACCCCCACCAATGCCCACTTAGAGCAAATGAACAATGGACCCACCGCAAGTACTCCGAGATGTCACTTGACATGTAAAGCGTCACTCACTCACTCACTCACTCTAAATGGTATTCACTTATGTAGCACTTTTTTCATCTCTAGATGACCAAACCACTTTACAGATCCTGATATCCACCCATTCACACACACTGATGGAGGCAGAGCTGCCATACACAGGCGCTGGCCTGATCCACCAGGAGCAACTGGGGGTTCAATGTCTTGCTCAAGGACACTTTGACATGCAGACTGCAGACAGAGCGGGAATTGAACCCCTGACCCTCCGATCAGCAGTCGGCAACACTACACCTGCACCACATCTACTTTCCTTTTCAGCCCATCCAATCATAAAACCCCACAAACGTATTCCAAGGTACCGTCCAGTAGACCAGTAGCGCCCAGGCATGACAACGTCATGACAGTCCCAGGTCATCAACCAGGCCCCAAGCTCCCAACAGAAGGAGGGCAGCAGAGGTGCAGGAAGACCCCCCCACCCCCCCCCCACCCCCTGTGCACAAGTCGTGATATGTGAGTGCAAGTTATGTGGTGTGATTGGGTGCAGGTGTGTGAATTACCAAAGTGAAGTTAAAATGGGGGGATGGTGTGATGGTGTGGCCACCGCCACCCACTGCTACAGGCAGCAAAGCTCCCATCAGCTTCCACCCAAGCCCTTGGTGTCTACACTACAATTAAAATTGAGGCGAAGGTGGTCGTGCAGCACCACCCCCACCCCAAAACCCTAAGTGCATCTAATAAGATGTGTGATTCACCCAAAATGTGTGTGTGTGTGTGTGGGGGGGGGTAGGTAAAACTGGGAGGGAAGCAGTCCCAAAGAGACCCCACCCACCCAGAAGCCAGCTCCAAAACTGCCTCCGGAGGCCACCCACTGCCCCCAGGTCCCACCCCAGGGCAAGGGGCACCAAGCTGGGCAATCCAGAATCCACCAATGTCATACCCCAGGGCACCACCAGCACTTCAGGCACGTTGGAACACTTCCACCTACACACACGCTTCTTGCTCTCCTACACCTACTCAAACATGCACCCCTACACAAACACAAATGAAATCCCTCCCTCCACATACTGTACATACAGTACCCTCAACACTTACATACCAACTAATAGCTATATGCACACACACACACACACACACACACACAAATGAATAATAATAACACTGCACTGGAGACATATAGCGCTGCCCATGCACACCCAAAGACGCCCTACACAATGGATACATCACCCACCCACCCCACAGACAGACACCAACAGCGGCAAGCCACCACTGCAGCCACAGCTGCCCTAGGGCAGACCCACAGAAACACAGCCACCAACCTACGCCAACGGCCTCCCCAACCACCACAGAATACCCACATACACACACACCCAGTGCCATGGACAGCGGGTGCAGGGCGGGCAAAAGCCCACCACCCAGCGATGCAATGGCAGGACAGCCAGACAGGGCGGGGTCCAAACTGCCAACCTACCGGCAACCAGACGACCCACCCCACCCTCCACTAGCTGTGGAACTTTGCGTGTAAACAAACTTCAGCAGCTAGCCCTCTTTGATGTGAAGTTTTTCTAAAACTGGCTTGCTTGTCCTGTGCAGTGTGTAACTATTTGTAATATTTTCCTGTAACACTTCATCTCAAAAGATGTTATCCTTTCTGCTTTTGTTATCTTTTCTGCTTTTGACATAGTCCATGTCTCACAACCATAAGTTGCTCTTAGAAAAACACACGCAAGAGTCTCAGTTTTGTTTTCCTGACTTCTATTTTCCATAAGTTTTGCAAACTGGCTAAAGTTTTCATACCTTGAGCTAGTCTTTTCCTAATCTCTGTTGTGTTGTTACCATTGCTGCAGATGGTTGTCCCTATGTATATAAAGTTTTGTACATTTGCAATAGTTTCATTGTCTACCCTGATGTATGCTTCTACTGCTGTTTTGTCTGTCTTCATAATGTTATCCTTTTTCACATGTAATCTAAGGTTGGCTTCTTCACTATGCTCTTTTATTGTTTGTATGAGTGTTTCTAGACCTTCGGCTGATGTTAAGAGTAAGACTCTATCGTCGGCATATCTCAATTCCTTGATTTTTTGACCATGAATTTTTGGCTCCTGGAAACCACCACGGTGATCATGTTCATTTTCTGCCACCTTCTTCATGATGGCCTCTGTGTATACACTGAACAAGTACGGTGAAACAATGCACCCCTGTCTGATCCATCTGGGTAAGTCTGTTCTAACTACTGACTGTTGACTGCTGTCCTTGATACAGTGCCTTAATGAGCCACACCACGTTTTCAGGGATACCCATTTTTGAGAGTGTTATCCACAGCTACTCATGTTGTACACAATCAAAGGCTTTGGAGTAGTCAATAAAACTGACACAGAAGTCCCAGCTGAATTCTCTACATTTTTGGATGATTAGTTTAAGGTTAAATATATGATCTCTTGCTCCTCTCCCCTTTCTAAATCCTACCTGTGTTTTACTTATTTCAAAGTCTAGTTTATCTTCTATTTGTTTCATCAAAATTTGCAATAGAATTTTACTTGCGTGGCCATTAATTATATTGTTCTGTAGTCTGATCAATGCTCAATGTTCCCCCTTTAAAGGATTGTTATGAACACTTCCAATCGATTGGCCAATTGCCTGCTATCCAGATTTTCTTGCAAAGCTGGTAGTACACTGATATACCGACTTCACCACTTGCGTTTATCATCTTGGAAGTAATGCCATCACAACCTGCTGCCCTTCCATCTTTAAAGCTCTTAATAATTCTTTCCACTTTAGATCGTAGTGGTACTGTGTTCTCTGCATCAGGAGCTGCGCTACTACCTTTGAGGACTTGGCTAACCTCTGTTGATTGTTCATTGTATATATTTTCACACTATTCATTCCATCTTTGCTTGATGTCTTTTGATATAAGTATATTGCCACTGCCATCTACTGTTGTTTGCCTTCTTATGTTCTTCAGTGGCTTGAGACTTGTTGTCATTGTATTGTCTTTTATCTTGTCTGCATGGCATCCGGACTTTCTTGCACAGGTTTTCATACTTTTTTCTGCCTGCTTCACCTTCTAGTTTTGCTTTTCTTCTTTCTTCAATCAAATTGATCAAAATGTTTGTAATCCGTACTTTTTTCTGCGTTTCCGAGAGAGGTGTGTCTTTGCTGCTTTCTGAAAAAAAAATCTGTTTTGTAGCTTCAACTATTTCTTTTGGCTCTTTTTTCTATAACTTTAAGCAGTGCACTGAACTTATTTTTACGTTACACTGAGAAGAGCTCACTTCCTGAATTTACATCGTAGCACATGATTGGTGATTGATGTTGTATGGTTTTCAGCTTCCTCTGGAAATTAGCCATGAGTAATTCATGATTGGATTGGCTCGTCACTGATGTTCTCCACTTGGTTTGGAACATGATATAAGTAAGCTAATCTGCCTGCCCATAAATAGGCAACTTTTTACTCCTAACCCCCATATCTCATGGAGGCAAATGCCGAGGAATGTTCACAAACGTTGTGCTTGTGTTAAGATCTGAGCATGGGGGAATCCCGCCGTACTCGCTCTCTTTACCTTTTTTCATATTTGTATGGTGTTGTATTTTTGAGTTCTTATTCTTGTTATTTTGTCTTTGGTTAATTTTCACTTATCCTGTATTGTTTCTTAGTATGAATTATTTTCCCGTTGCATTCATTGTAGTGTTGTTGTTTATATGTTTGGGTTTATTTGTCTTTGTTATCTCATTGTATTTATATTCTGTTGTATCTTCTCTCTTCCTGAGGCTGCAGCTGTCAGTAGCACTTCTGGGTTTTTTGCTCCGTGTGGGCAGCTGTCAGTCCCGGCTCTCCCTCTCATTGCTCCCAGCTGATCCCAGTTGCAATCATTGTTACTTCTTGCCCATTCTTATGACCCACACCTGTTATCACTTGTATCATTTGTTTCTGACCCTGTTTAAGGGCTGTTATTTTCCTTCCTGTTTGCTGGAGTCTTAAGTACACTTCCCCCGTCTCCACCAGAACCCAGCCCTTGTTCTGGTGTGTTTATCCTGTAAGTTTGTTTGTTTGTCAGTTTGACTTCTGTGTTTGCGCACCGTTTTGGCTTTGTGTTTGCTTTCTTAATAAATTTCACAAACTAGCAGTCCAGCGCGTGGGTCTCTCTTCTGTGCCCTGAGGGGCAATTCATGACAGTTTGTTGGATTTCATCAGAGTTTGTCTGGGTTTCTGAAAGGTTCCCAGTTTGCCAGTATTTTTTTAAGATCACCAAAAATTTCATGTTCAAATAAATGTCCAAAAAATTTTTGCAAATATATTTTTCTACAAACAGCTGCAAAATAGTTGTCAGTCGTTGCAAATGGCTGTAATGCATGTCACTAAAGTTCTTTATGGTTTGCCTAATGAACACTAGCAACTGCTTAAGACCCTTTACAGCAAACTGTTGGCAACCTTAAAAACTGTTTTGCAACCTTTTACAAACCCTGATGAAACCCAAAAGGTGCAGCGTTCATGAACATTCCCCATGCAGCATTTACTTCTCTGTGAGATACGAGCTTGATTTTTACTGAAATTCGTCAGAAAAGTTGGTGAATCCACAAATCCCCATGTTTGTCAGCATTCGACACTCTTTTACAACTTCTTGTACAAATGTTGTTCCTCTAAATTTACTACTATTTTGTATAAATTACTATATATCTCTTTTCCGAGAGATTTTTTTTCATAAATTAGTGACTGTTTCCTTAGAAACTTGAAATTTTTTTGTAATAAATTTGCTGTTTTTAATGTAATTCTGGTCTCTTAAATTTGCAGCATTTTTGGTAAAAATTGTAATTTCTTACTTGTAAGAATATATATTTTATATTAAATAATTTTGCTAAAAACAATTAAATTTCAAATCTGAGTGGAAATAAAGTAAAGTGGATTCTGTTGAAGCACATTAGTTACCTTCCAGTCATGTCGTATAAATTTCCACATCTTGTTGTTGGTATACCGTAGATCAGCTCCACTGAGCATGCCTGGGATATGCAGGTGAGCCAGGTGAGCAATGTCTGCTGCATTTTCAGGAATCTCCTACAATTAAGAGAATGGTGCTATTATTTGGCCTGGATGAGGAGAGAGATAAACTTTCTTACACAAAGAACAACTGGACAAACAAGATCCACCAACTCAGACAGGAGCTGAAGAGCCTGAAGAGGCAGTTCAAACAGGCGAGGTTAGAGGAGAGGGGTCTATTATGTCTGGAAAATGTGGAATGACCAACAGAAAGAGGAGTTTGCTGAGAACACAAACTTTATTACAAAACTCTGTTCTGGTGGTACAGAGTATTGCTGGCTGGGAGGCCGAGCTAAGAGGGAGCCGTAAAAGAGGCTGTAAAATGGCCGTCCCTCACATTTGTATGTTCAGCGTGATGACGTCACTGAGCGGCCACGTCATCATGCCGACACTGATGAAACCTGTGGTGTGGGACCTCTGATAGAACTGTGCAACACACTCCGCAAGAGGCTCATGACCTTGATGAAGGCCGAGTGGCACAGGAGAAGGAGGAAAGAAAGTGCAAGGAAGTGAACCGCCTTTCTAAATAACCCATTTAGATTCACAAAACAACTGCTGGGGGAGAAATGTACCGGTAAGCTCACTTGTCCCAAAGATGAGATTGATCAGTACCTTAGTGCTACCTTCAGTGATGCATCCAGGGAGCAAGAGCTGGGCCACTGTCAGTCCTTGATGGAACCACCTGCACCAATACCGGACTTCAACAATAGGGAGCCCAGTTGAAAGGAGATCCAGGAGATGGTCAAGAAAGCAAGAGCAAGCTCAGCCCTAGCGCCCGGTGGGGTACCTTATAAGGTATATAAAAACTGCCCAAAGTTAATTCACAGACTTTGGCGGATTCTGAAGCTAATATGGAGGAGGGGAAAAGTGGCCCAACAGTGGCGGTTCACAGAAGGGGTGTGGGTTCCAAAAGAGAAGGGGTCAGAAAACATTGATCAGTTTAGAATCATCTGCCTGCTCGGTGTTGAAGGGAAGATATTCTTCAGCATTGTTGCCAGGTGCCTGACAGACTAGCTACTGAAGAACTCATACATCAATACAACGATCCAGAAAGGATGGCTCTCCAAGGTATCGGGGTGTTTGGAGCACAAAGGAGTGGTCACACAGCTAATCAGGGAAGCCAGAGAGAACAAAGGCGACCTGGTCATGCTGTGGTTAGACCTGTCAAATACGTATGGATTCATACCCCACAAGCTTGTGGAAGAGGCATTGCACTGGTACCACATCCCAGGGAAGTTCAAAGCCTCCTTCTTGACTACTACAATGGATTCAGTCTGAGGGTCTGAGCTAACAAACTCCAGTTGGCAAAAGCTGGAGAAGAGGATCATTATTGGGTGTACTATCTCAGTGATCCTGTTCGCATTAGCCATGAACATGATGGTGAAATCTGCTGAGATTCAGTGCAGAGTGCCCCTCACCAAGTCCGGTGTCCAACAGCCACCTATCAAGGCATACATGGATGACTTGACTGTAACAACACCACACCTCCCAGGGGACCGTTGGATCCTTTTTTTTTTTTTCCCGTTGTCCTGTCAGGCAGCTAGGTGAGCAGAACAGAAATCTGCTCCCCTTATTGTGCAAAAACAGATTTACTTTGCCAAAGGGAGCTTTATACATATCTATCTATGTACTGAATATTGTTGTAAACTCCTCCTGTAATAACTTTTAATACTTTATTTAAATTATTTATTTTACCCATAAAGGACCCAACAGGATGGGAAATGGGGAAAGGAAGTGTGGGGAGGGAGAAAGAAAATGGAGAGAAACAGACAAAAAAGACAAACAAACCAACAACTAAAACAAACAGAAGACAGTCTGCTTCTTCTACCGAAGAGGTCTCAATATGAGTCTGGTATCCGCACCTGTCAAAGGGGAGACATTTGTGCGTGTGCACCTGTGTGCGTGTATATGAAGGCATGTGAAAAATAAGTGTGTGCATGTGAGTGGTTTGCCAGGAAACATACAAAGAGGGCGGCCGGTTGCAGCAACTCCCCCCGGAAACCCTGGAGCAGGCAAGGCAGCACCACCAACCCTCACAGGGCACAGATGTCCGAGGTCAACAAGCCCCAAGAAAGCCATGCATCTACTTCCGGAGGGATGACTGAGGGAGGCCAGGCTGCCAGGCGGCCGATGTGGTGATCCCACACCCCTGGGCCTGCCAACCCCCCCCCCCCCCCCCCCCAGCAGGGCCGACGTTGGCCCCCGGGCCCCAGGCACCAGGAGGCCAGTGCCCCCAACCCCCAGGCTGGAGACCGGCTCACACCCCCGGTGTGAGCACCCCTAGACATCCCCCCAGCGGGCCCCCCCCAGCACCACTGCCACACACCCCAGGGACCCCCGCCCCAAAGAAGCCCCCTCCCCTGTCCAGGAGAGCCCACGTATCCGAGAGGCACGACCCCCTCAATCCAGCACCTCCCGACTAGCACACAAACCTATTCCCACACCTTCACACCCTCATGCTCTCATATGCACCTACATGCATTCACTCACTCTCGCTCCCCCACTCCCCCACACAGTCCCACACTCGCACTCCCAGACCCACCCATTCTCTCTTACTCCTGTACCCGCTCAATCTTGCACCCTCTCACCCTCAGGGTCACCCACACTCACTCAAGTTCGCCCATACACGAACTCTCACTCACACTCCAACCTACTCACATCCATTCGTGCCCTCTCCCACACACTCACCCACCCTTATTCACCCTTATTACTTAGGGTGACCGCAATGCAGATGCAGTGAGCCTGAACACACACCAGCGCCTGGCAGTGGCCGGGGATACCGCCCACGCAGGCCAGCAGCCACCCCCTCACAACCCATACCAGGGCGGCCATGGCCACAGAAGCAGACCCCCACCCCAGCGCCGACGCAAGCGACTGATCTGCAGACCACCGCAGGTGCTCTGAGACGCCACCCAACACGCAAAGCGTCACACAAAACCGACCCACCATCACCCTCTCCACTCATCACTCCCTCACTCTCGTTTACTCTCTTGTTCAATTCCTTTCTCACTCCTTTGCTCATATCAATTCATTCAGCAGCACCCAGGGATTTTGACAACATGATGGGTCCTAGGCAACCCCACCGGGCCCCCAGGCCCTCGGCAGAAGGAGGGCAACAGGGGTGGGGGAAGACCCCCACCCCCTCCCTCTTGCACAAATCATGATAGGTGTGTGTTGATTGTATGATGTGTTTGTGTGTGAACTACCATAGTGCAGTTAAAATTGGGGGGATGATGGTTGGAGCACCACTAGCCACTGCGATAAGCAGCGGGGCCCCATCCCCCCAAGCCCTCAGTGTCTAAAATGCAATTAAAATTGAGGTGAGGGCAGCCCCACTGCGCAGCAGAGGTCTTCCCTTCACCGATAGAGTGTGGTACACCCCCACCCCAAAATCCTAAGTGTATCCAAGAAGATGTATATTCCACCCCGAATCAGGGGGAGGTGGGGGGAGGGGATGAAATAAGACTGGGAGGGAAGCGGTCCAAAAGGGAGCCTGCCCCCCCCCCCCCAGAAGCCAGCTCACAAACTGGTTCAGGAGGCTACCCACTGCCCCCAAATTCCAATTCAGGGCAAGGGCCGCCAGGCCGAGCAGCCCAGGACCCACCAGCATCGCGCCCTGGCACTCCCAGCACCACAAACATGATGGAGGGGCCACACCCATTACCACTCATCTTGCACACATGAACATGCCCAACAACAATAGTCACAATAGTGAACAATGAGCCGGACCCATACAGCGCCCCACACGCCAAGCAACAGCCCCAAGCGCCCACCGTAAGCCCACCAACCACCCTCTCCAGACACACACTGACAGCAGCAGGTCACCCCGCAGCCACAGCCACCCTGGAGCAGCCCGACGGCAACACGGCCGCCAACCCGCGCCAACGGCATCCCTGACCACCCACACACACCTGGCGCCAAAGACACCAGGGGCAATGCAACAAAGTGCCCCGCCCTGTGACACAACGGTAGGGTGACCGGGACAAGCAGGCCCCGAATCACCAACCCCCAGGCCACTAGATGGTCTGCCCCACCCCTGCCACCCAACGAGGTTCCCCCATCCACACACACATCCTCCACCCCCGCACATCTACCCACAGGTATCTGCACCCATACACACACACACCCGCCCACCCCCATGTGCACACACACACACACTCACCATCACACATGGCCATATGCCCACACACAACACACATGCGCACGCACCCACATCCACACACGCACCCACATCCACACACGCACCCACTCACACCCATACTCACACCCACCCACCCACCCACCCACCCACCCACACACACACACACACCCACACACACACACACACACACACACGCACACAAGCTTTAGGATGTTCAGATTGATATAAACATTCATAATATTCCCTAAAGCTATCCTTGATTTCTCGGTGGTCTGCCGTTGTATTTCCTGATGAATTTCTTATTTTATTTATTGCTCTTTCAGATTGTGTTTTCTTGATTCTCCATGCCAAGGATTTCCCAGCCTTTTCTCCTTGACCATAATAACATTGTTTTAGCCACATTAAACTGTTTACTGCGTTATCTGATATTTTATTGTATTTTGTTCTCAAAAGCAACAACTCTTTTTGTTTTACCGAGTCATCACATTTATTCAATCCAAGATTTAATTGATTTTTATCTATGTCTTGCATTTCTAATTTTTTGCGTTAATGTTTAGTACACATATAACTAATTATCTCCCCTCGAATGTAGGCCTTAAAGGCTTCCCATCTTATGCAAGCATCTGTTTGATTAGTGTTTAGTTCAAAATAAGTATCAATTTTAATATCCACAAATTTTACGAATTCTGGGTCCTGTAATCAGTTTAGTTTGAAAACACCAAATAGGTGGGTTTTTTGTCAATTTGCTAATTTGGATATGAATGGAAATTGGAGCATGTCAGGGATGGCCCTCGCGAGCCATCATAACACGCCACAAGTCACCGGTGAGTTTGCACAGTTTATTAAAGGAACAGGAAAAGGGACAAAATAACCAGCCACGGGGGGCTAAAACACACTGTGACAATAACCATCGAAGACAGGGAATAACGGGAACATAAGATAACACACTTACAGTCACAGAAGAGGAATGGTCAACGAATGAACAAAGGGATGCTCCAACAACGTCTGACCGTGAACAGATTCTTGACGAGACTGCCGCACACTTCGCTCCCAACTGCCCTCTTAAGTAAGGGGCCGCTGATGAGACGGTGAGACGATGAGACTCTGCTCCCCCCCGGGTGGGCGGATGGGGGCACAGGCCTGGAGGGTGAGAGCCAGCAAGAGAGGAGAAAAAAAAAAAACCCAAGAAGGATACAGGGAACAAAAGGGGCAATTACACAGTGGGAGAAAAAAAACACAGAAATACCCCATAAAATACCCACAGGCGGGGTAATACACCCAAAACAAGGGACACTAAGCCCATCGGCCATGAACAGAAACTCGGGTCAACGACCAAGATACATAGTTTCAAAGGAGAAACATATCATCCCCCAACAAAGGAAAGGGGGGAGAAGAAAAAACCCCACTACATACGTTGAAACCCTGCAGTTTAACTCCATACAAACAAACTGTACAGGCAACAAAGGCACATTTAAACAAAAGAAAAACAAAAACACCCGCTAGGAAGCGGTGACATATACCATTTCAAACATATAGAATTTCATACGTAAGGCCCCCGCACATCCCAAAAGGTTACAGGACAGAAATGCAACTCAGGGATGAAGGCAGTCTAAACCCCATGGCATGAAGGCCGAAAGTTCGGGGGGCCACCCTGCGTCTAGCGTCCATATTGCTGGCAGGGGGAAAAGGAACAGTTCGGGCGGCCTACCCCAGTCCCATGCCAGGAAACACAATTCCTCTGGTGGCCGGGCCAGATCGTCAAACGGACATGAACGTTTGTCGGGTGGCCGACCCAGAACACCAAACCGGCAAAACAGCTCATCAGGCGGCCAACCCGCATCACTCAGCCACCAGGACCGTAGGGGAAAAATTGAAGACGGCCTCCCTGGAGAGGGGGAAGACGAGAGAGCCGGGCCGGGTATTAGGAGCCCCAACAGCCCCTGGTGGAGATGAGCTGGGATGATGATTATGAGGATGATGATGATGAGCCAGTCCAGTGGCAGGTGGCAGGGGATCTGCAGCTCCCTCACTGACCTTGGACCACACCGGTGCTGCACCCCTGCTGGACTCCGATTGGGTCTCAGCTGCACCCACGTCAGACCCCGATTGGGCCAGAGCAGCACCCGTGATGGACCCCGTTTGGGTCTCGGGCGCACCCACGTCAGACCTCAATTGGGCCAAAGCAGCACCCGCGATGGACCCCGATTGGGCCAGAGCAGCACCCATGATGGACCCCGACTGGGTCGGTGCAACACCAATAACGACCTCCAACCACGAACCCGGGACCTCCAGCACAGCGACTGAGATAGACTCCGCACCGGTGACCCTGGGAGAAGGCTCGGGAGAAGAAAAAGAACCGGGATCAGGATCACCGGTAGCGACAGAGCCCAGCGAGAAGAGCTCAGGTGCAGCGAATGGCTGCCCCTGGCTCGTCTCCCCGAGAGACAGGCAAAAATGCTCTAAAATAGAAAGAAGAAAAACAAAGTAGAGCACTTGCCTGTAATCGAGTTCTGTCGCTGTCCAGGACTTCGATGATCCGGGCTCAGATGGAAGAAGATCTTCATCTGGCTCCAACTCAGCTGCGTCGGGCTCCGCAGCTGGCATGATGTTCTCTGCAGCCTGTGGATCCTCCAGCGCAGATGTCCGTGCTGATAACCCGCATGGCATGGTGGCAGGGGACCCTTGACCCGCTGGCTCGAACCGTTCCAGCGTGGAGACCCGGGGACACTTTATCGTCGGTGCAGGCTCCAGGCTGCAGTCCGCTCCTCTCCTCTGCCCATGACGTGGCTGCGGGGCTGGAACCAGGCTCTCCAGAACCACAGGCCCCCTCCTCGTCCGGCGACGTAGGCCTGGCGTCGTGGACTACTCAGCGGAGGGAGACACAGAGGCAGCAGGTTTAGTAATTACAGCTACAGCAGGTGGTAGGAGCTCGGGGGGCTGTGAACCCCGAACTCCGCCCCCAGGAGTCAGACAAGGCAGATCACAATTATGATGGAAAGAATGAATTTGCACTTGCCTGTCTTCCGGAGGGAGGATGGTGCCTGCTGTAGGGGACGTTGTTCCTCCCTTTCCCCGCTGGATGGCGACAGAGGGCCCCCTGGAAGGACGAGGAGGAGCCGCTCGTGATGGATCAAGGACGGGGCTCGCTGAAGCAGGACTCTTGGCACACACAGCAGCCGGGGAAGACGTCGAGGAGGAGGAGCAACGGCCAAGCCGAACCGGGCACGATGAGCTGACGGGACAGCAGGGAAAGGTGACCCAGGGGAAAAGGCTGCGGGGGTTCCCTCCAGACGAGACACAGGAGTGGCAGCTGTCCGAGAGGTGGAGTCCTTGCAATGACCCGGAACTGGATCCGGACGGGGATCTTGCTGAGGTTTACCTAGGCCGTGGCGCCAACGTCTTCGACGGCCCCTGGATGGCGCAAACTCCTGGACTGGATCGAGGACAGGAACAGGATCCCAAAGCGGGGAGCAGGGATGCCTCCTCCTCTGCTTCCTGCCGTAGTCCTCTTCCATCATATGGAGAATCTCGCGCTGTGCGGCGATGTCGGCTCTCCTAGCGTCGACTTCAGGATGGTCGGCATAGCGAGGGAGACGATTAAGGACATCCTCAGCACAGTCCAGGTACCAGCGTACGTTGCTGTGACAGTCGAGGAGGGAGGCAGCGATGAGCGTTTCGTCCACATACTCCAAAGCCCCCGCCAGCTCATAGTCCCGACTCCGAGCGTGGCCCCTCCGCGACAGCATTCTCCCAGCACGCAGTTACCCAGACAGAAAAGAACAATTGTCCAATTAAAGCAAACTCACTGGGAACAGCGTCTCGGTTTGGCGTCTCGGTTTAGGCGCCCTGGCGGCAGTCTACTGTCAGGGATGGCCCTCGTGAGCCATCATAAAACGCCACAAGTCACCGGTGAGTTTGCACAGTTTATTAAAGGAACAGGAAAAGGGACAAAATAACCAGCCATGGGGGGCTAAAGCACACTGTGACAATAACCATCGAAGACAGGGAATAACGGGAACATAAGATAACACACTTACAGTCACAGAAGAGGAATGGTCAACAAATGAACAAAGGGATGCTCCAACAACATCTGACCGTGAACAGATTCTTGACGAGACTGCCACACACTTCGCTCCCAACTGGTTTCTTAAGTAAGGGGCCGCTGATGAGATGAAATGTGACACAGCTGACAGCTTTGACAGCTGGAAGCCCCTCCGATCACTGTCACAATAAAAGTTCGCAGAGCAAAAGGGGCACACAGCTGCCAGATGGCCAGGAATGGTGCATGGCTCGAGCGCGGACGAAATCGGCGCTCGAACCATAACAGAGCATGATCACTTATAACTATACTATACCAACACTTACTGATTTCTGATGATAATTTATTTGAAACCAGGAAATAATCTATACCAGAACGAGATTTATATTGACTGGAATAACAAGAATATTCTATTTTTTTTTTTGAGGGTTTTGGTCTCGCCACACTTCAATAAGATTTAGGTCAGTGATATATTGTTTTAGTAATTTTCTTGTTAGTACCTTATATAAGTCTTTACCTGTGGAGTGATCCATTTCTGGGTCTAATGTACAATTAAAGTCTCCCCCAATAACACACAAACCCTTCAAAGTTGATACTGTTAAGAAAAAATTTTCAAAAAATTTGGGTTGTCCTCATTTGGGACAACACCTAATTAGGTTCAATTCAAGAGAGAGGAGCAAACCTTGAGCTATTACATATCTTCCATATGGATCTTGAATCATATTAAGTATTTGAAATGGTATTGTTTTATGAATGAGTATAAGCACTCCTCTACAATAACTATTATAAGCTGCATATATCACTTGGCCAGGCCATCTTCTCCTCACTAATTTAACATCAGAAGCTGCCACATGTATTTCCTGGAGAAAAAATATTTTAGACTTGAACATCTTAATCCTGTTTAAGACCTGTTTTAGTTTTGTTAGTTTTCTGAGTCCCCTGACATTCCAGTTTGTAACTTTTATATCCAGAGTATTCTGATTATTTATTCCTTCCATATAATTTGGCAATAAAATGTGTGGATATAATCAAGGCCACAAAATATACACCTAGCTGTAAATGAGAACACACAATACACACAAAAAACACAAAACAGTAACATTTGCATTAAGTCAATTAAATCGACTGTCTCTGCCCCTATTCAGAACTAGAACAACAGGGCAGGAGCTGATCCACTCCTGAGAGGAGCAGCTAACTGTAGAGGAGTGTCTTATATAAACAAACCACGCTCCCCAACCACACGTCTAAAAAAAAAACTCCCCAAAACCCAAACTCCCTCCCCCCTTTTTAAACTGTTTTAACCCTTTATAAATCATGAACATTACTAATAAACATAAACAACACCCACTATATGATATATGCTTGGATACTGTCTGAAATGTCAATTTTTTAGACCCAACTTAAATATGTATAAATATACTCTTAAGCAAAATAGAAGTAAAAATATAATTGTCTCCAACAGTTAATGATTGTCGACAGTGACTTGTTACCTCAAACAGATGGTATAAAGTCTAATCAGTTATTTTCTGTAGAAAGTCCTCTGCCTCTTTTGGTGTGGAAAACAAATGTATCTTGCGGTTGTGGAGCACTCTCATCTTGCAGGGGTTCAGTTGGAATCCACGAAAAGATCCCTTTTCAATGAATTTCTTTTTAACAGTATTGAACTCGCTGCGCTGTCACATGGTCTCGGCTGAGAGGTCTTGAGTGAAGAAAAGTCTGTTTTCCTCATGTGTGATGGTACATTGTTTCAGGGCTTGGAAAACGCATTCTCGATCTTGAAACTTCAGAAATCGGATAACCACGGCTCTGTTTTGATTGGTTTTGGTGGGCCTAGGATTTGGTGAGCCCTCTCCAAGATGAAGGATCTGTTGGTGCCTAGCCAGTGTGGTATCATCTGTTGTACAAAATCCAACAGGGGCCTACCAGCTTCAGCATGATCTCTCAGTCTGAAGAGTCAGAGATTCTTCCTTCTACTCCGGTTCCCGAGGTCTTCAGTTTTGGTTTCCAGGAAGGCAATACGTATCATCATATTAGCCAATGTAGCATTATTGCTATCCAGTAGCTTCTCTGCTAGCATTAGTTGGTTCTCAGCTTCTTCTATTTGTGTCGTGTGCCCGTCTACCTTTTGTTTCACCTCCATCATGTTGTTTTCTAGTGCGGCGATCGAGTTGGTCATCTCACCCAGGCGGTCATTAATGTTATCGAGCTTTAGTCAAAATTCAGAGCGAAGGGCCTTTAACTCTGTTAGCAGCTGTTTCAAGGTCCGTCATATTATCAGCCACCTCAGCCTGGTCTGCTGCCATAGTGTCGGATTTCGGCTTTTGGGAAGCACGCTTCCATGTAAAAATGTTGCAGTCCTTAATAGTGGTTGGTTTAGACATAACTTAACAACATCTATTGAGGGCTTTAATCTCAAACTAACATGTGGCTTGGTGGATCCTGCAAGTTATGCTGCCATCTTGCTTGCTGGCTCCACAGCACCCCCTGCCATTCCCACTCTTTATTAACCTCTTGCACTCCGGGATACCGCGGGCGGTCACGTCTCTGCATCCTAGTGCGTACTGAAAAAAAAAAAAGCTGCATTTCCGTTTTTCCACTACAGACACAGCCGCGAACAGAAAGCCAAAGGAGTGCTTTGATTGGTTTAGATTTGAGTGACCTCTCATTTGACTAATAAGAGCCTTGAATTGGGTTTCTGAAACCTTGAAGAACCAATGAGTGAAAACCTAGCAAGAAGGACCCGCCTACCAACGACTGCGAATACAGCGAGCCAATTGAAGCAGAGAAGTTCAACGATTGAAAGCTTGCATCCCGTGCGTAAAATCTGTTTTGTGTAAGCCGCTGTGTGTAATGGTAGCGTTCGCCAGTCTTTTTTTCTTACTACTGTTCTTATTTGTTTTGAAAAAGCGTTCGCCAAAACCGCAATCATGGAAGCGCAAAACTGCAATAATGGAATCATGGTTTGACCAGGTCGCGTGACCAGAACCACGAGTCGTAACAAGCGGACCAGCGTCATGTTCGTCTGACAATGAGGAACAGATGTTCGCCAGCGACACTGCTGTTGTGGACAGGTAAGTGTTATAAGCTAAATTATTCTTTATCCCTGAAAATTGTAATCAAAATGACTTTTGACCAATCGGTAAATTACAACTGTGCGTCATCGCCACATGATGGACTGTGGCGCACGGACTGGACCGTGCGCTGAGAACGCCCCCCCCCCCCCACTACTCCTCTGTAGCGGATTGCAGATATATTGCAGATATTTTAGTACAACTGTGCGTAGTAGACCGTGGCGCACGGACCGCACCGTCCATCATGTGGTGATGGATGATGTCCGTCCTCTGTAGCGGGTGGGGGGTGGGGGGTGCGAGTTGTTATCCTCTACATTACAGATATTTTAGTATAATTTTTAGTGCACTGTAGGTTATTTTTTCTTGTAAAAAAAAAAAGCCACACATTTTTTACATGGCATGCTTCTTTGTGTGTGGGGGCTTGTTTGTTCATTCATTCATTCATGAATGAATAAACAACCCCCTCCACACACACACAGCCCTGAGTGTCACCTTTCATTAGAGCCCAAGATCAAGCTTCTATGTTGAATCATTCAAAAGTTACAGACGTTTTTACAAACTGTGCCATTTGGCACAATTTGGCACAGTTCAAAAACGCCTGGGAACAACCTGACAAAAAAAGCTGTGTAATATATTCATTTTTTGTGGTATTGTTACAAAATTTTGACCTCAGCTGGATAACACTTGGTTCTACATTTCTGTTGCATTTTCCAGCCCGTATCTGACAGCTGTGTGTTATTTGCAAGCATTTGTATCCAAAAAAACACCCAGGCGAACTTTATTTTCTTCAAGTTCAGTATGTTTAGATCAGTGTTTTTCAACCTTTTTTAAGCCATGGCACATTTTTTACATTGACAAAATCCTGGGGCACACCACCAACCAAAATGACACTCTATAGCCTAACACAGTAAAAATAATAAAATATAGTTAGCAATACAGTTTCTAAATGTATTTATACTCACTCAGTGAACCCTGGGCCTGTTTAGATGAACACAAAGCTGATATCCTGGCAGGAATGGAAGAAAGACACACACGGAGCTCTTCCTCAACAGCTCTCAGTCTTTCTCTGTTTTTAGTTTTTATCACAGTCAAGCTTGAAAAGCTCAGCTCACACAGATATGTCATGGAAAATGGGAGCAATGTTGAAATAGCTTTGTTGGCCAGAATGGGGAACTACTTGGCAGCAGTCAACCAAAACCTGTCCAAAGGAAGATCAGCAAAGTTTAACTTTAAACCATGATCTTGTTTCAGTTCAATGAGTTCCTCTTGCTCCTGTAAAGTCATGTCGTTTCCAACAACTGATGCTGAGCTGTATGGGTTCCTAACCCAGTCAAGGCATTGTGTGAAATCTGAAGAGAACTAAAATAACTTCTCCTCAAGAGTTTTCAAATGTGTGCCAATCACCTGGCACAGTGCAGCAGTGTTAACATCATTCCGTTTCTCAGTGAGTGGGAACATCTCAAGGTTGCCACGCTGCACATGTTGTTGCCAGAGCTGCACCTTTAATTCATTCACTTAGCCTTTCCCCTTGTCAAAAACTTCTCCATCACTGTCACTGTGACCTGTCACGTGCAGCTCTAATTCTATTGTCTTTTTACAGGCAATTAGCCGTCTGCTGCCATCCAGTGACATCAAAGAGTATTACTCTGACACTGTCCACGGTTACATGGGCAAAATTTCTTCAATCTGATTGCAGTTCAGATCAGAATTTTACTGTTTACATGGATCCTGAAAAAGCTGATCTGACTAGGACGTGCGTTTTCATGTGTTACAGGTTTGAACGGAATAAATCATTTTGAAATGTGCAGGTCGACATTTCGACATTCAAAAAATAGTAGAAGAAGAAGAAGCAACCTCTGGTGTTAACGAGCCCCGCTTCGTGTCGAAATTGACCTGTATCGTGTTATTCAGACTGCACTTTTGCTTCTGCTAGTCTCCGTAATGAAGCTACAAGTACAAACTTCTGCGTATGATGAAAAGAGGGAGACAGCAGGACGATACAGACCAGTTTTGTTTTACTCCCACTATGTTTTCCGCTAGCTGCTGCTAAGGCAGAAATACGTCACATTGACGTGCGGCTGGTGGACAGACATGCGCAGTAAACATATTTTCTGCCCTGTGTTTGGAGTAAGTGTTTTCATGCGCACCATTCGGATTAACAATTGGCATAACCCACCCCTCTCAATCGGAATGAAATTTTGATCCGAATGAGCGTGATTGGGTTAGAATATTCAGATTGCCGTGTTTACATGAAGCATTTTTATTCCGATCAGGCTTTTAATCCGGTTACTTGTGTCCATGTAAACATAGCCACTCACTCGAGTAATTAAGTTAAATTGGATAATTTCCCACGGCACACCTAATGATCTCTCACGGCACACTAGTGTGCTGCGGCACATAGGTTGAAAATCACTGGTTTAGATGACTGTTACTCAGTGGCAGGAGCACTTAGAGAGATTATGACTGTTTTGCCAAAAAATTCAAAGTGTTTTCTTTTAAATGAGACCAACCCTATGAAGATGCTGCAAAGGGTTGAAGAACAGCTTTTGATTTACTTTGGGTACTTTATTTTTAGGCGTTTTTAGGGAAATTGACCAGAGTGCAAGGGGTTAAAGTAATTAATCAAGTCTTTGTCTTGTAGTAGCGATGTATTAGATTTCCAGCTCCTAGTTTTCTTTATAGCTTTCCTATTTACTAATGCAAGAGATACTGAATGGTGATTGCTAATAGCTTGATTTGAACAATTTTCAGTATCTGTGATATCCCTCATGATAGAGTTACTGGCTAAGAAGAAGTCTAAATGTGAATGTGAACTATGAACTGATCAAAAAAAGTGTATTCCCTTACAGTTGGGTGAAGAGAATGCCATTCATCGCAAAGACCAAAATCATTCATGTATTGTTTGAGAGTGTCAGTAGCCTACCATTTTCGATAACTCCCCGATGTACTGAGCCTGTCGATTGCAGGGTTTAATAGCAGGTTGAAGTCTCCTCCTATTATGAGTGTAGTGTCCAAGTGCTCAGAAAGAGAAGTGAAGAAAGTGTGAAAATAGAATGGGTCGTCAACATTTGGGCCATAAACGCTTGCAATACATAGATACAAATTTTGAACTGAAATTTTTAATATTATAAATCTACGTTCTGGATCTGCTATGGTATTATTCATTACAAAGCGTATTCTTCTGTTTACAAATATAGTTACCCCCCATTGTTTGGAATTAAAGCAGGCTGAGTACATGTGGGGAAATTCCGGGGAGGTGAGCACATGTACAGATGGCTTACCGGAGTGGTGGCTCAGTTGGTAGAGCATCCGCCCCACACCCGGGAGGCAGGGGTTCAAATCCCAGCTGGGTCATGCCGAAGACCATATAAAAGTGGAACTTCCTGCCATCCAGCTTGGTGCTCAGCAATAAATGGAATGGAGGAGGGAACTCTGTGGCGGCGCCTTGCATGGCAGCGGCCCTCTGATTCTGCACTTGGGGTGTGTGTGATTTACACTGTAGATAGGTAAAGCACAATCTCGCTCTGCTGTACATGATTGGTTGTACGGTTGAATGACAATAAGAGTGATTTAATTTAATTTAATTTAGAAACACGTGTTTCCTGTAATAAGATAAAGTCTTCCTGTAGATCCTTCAGTCGATTAATAACTTTTAACGTCTTCTCCCTGGTACCAGTTTCACATATTTCACACCTGACAAACTTCAATGTGGACATGTTTTCACGAACTAGTTTTTGTGCTAAAGGCTAACTAAATGTGCCTGAGTGATTATATGTCCGTAATGTATGCATGTGTGTGTATGTACACTACCGTTCAAAAGTTTGGGGTCACCCAGACAATTATTTTGTGTTTTCCATGAAAAGTCACACTTATTTACCACCATGAGTTGTAAAATGAATAGAAAATATAGTCAAGACATTGACAATGTTAGAAATAATGATTTGTATTTGAAATAATAATTTTTTCCTTCAAACTTTGCTTTCGTCAAAGAATCCTCCATTTGCAGCAATTACAGCATTGCAGACCTAACATGATTGCACAAGGGTTTTCTAATCATCCATTAGCCTTCTGACACAATGAGCAAACACATTGTACCATTAGAACACTGGAGTGATAGTTGCTGGAAATAGGCCTCTATACACCTATGTAGATATTGCACCAAAAACCAGACATTTGCAGCTATAATAGTCATTTACCACATTAGCAATGTATAGAGTGTATTTCTGATTAGTTTAAAGTTATCTTCATTGAAATAAAAGTGCTTTTCTTTCAAAAATAAGGACATTTCTAAGTGACCCCAAACTTTTGAATGGTAGTGTATGTTGTGTGTAAAATATATATCCATGTACGTGTGCTTGGGTGTGCAAGCATGATGTCTCTGTTCCATTTAATGGGGTGCATGTACTTAAGGTTATTTCCTGTAAACCAGATGTATGAGAGAGAACAGACATAAAGGTTTGTAAATGGTGAAGAGATACAGATAACATACAACAACAACCTAACAACTTCAACAAGATTAGCTACAACAGACAAACAAGCAAACAGCAACCACAGCAAAAAAGAAAAAGCATATGTTAACAAATTAAACCGAGATCAACTAAGAGACCTGCGCACAATCTCACTCTTTTTCCACATCTAGCTAAGGCAGGGGTGTCAAACTCATTCCATGGAGGGCCAAGACCCTGCATGTTTTACTTCCACCCAGTGCCTTCAGCAGGTGTTTTCACTCATCAGCAATCAGTTGGAAGAAATTTGGTGAAATCACCTGTTGAAGACACTGGGTGGAGGTAAAACCTGCAGGGTCTTGGCCCTCCATGGAATGAGTTTGACACCCCTGAGCTAAGGAAACAAAGGAGGCTATAGAATAGCCATGGGGTTATGGTTTCATCCATAAACAGCTTGCTGTCTATAAACAATCTATCCACAGAGATAATAGCTCATTTACCTTCTTGGTTTTTTGTTTCCTAATAGGAAAAAGCCTCCTTCTCCTTTCCATGATTTCCTGTGGAAATTGATCATTTAGACCATAATTGGTGTTTTTAAGCTGCCTGCCCTGCCTCTGTACCAGAATTTTTTGCTTGAAATGTTCAAATTTGGCAACAATAGGTCTGGGACGCTTATTTTGGGGATTTTTTTGTTCAATGCAGTGGACTCGGTGAAAGGTAATTGATTTTGTAATTTCAGGGGACAGTTTCAGCTTCATGGACATGAATTCACGGACCAGCTGTTCTGGATTTTCATTATTTTTTTCAGCAATTCTGGAAAAAACAAGGTTATCTCTCATGCTGCGTGACTGCAAATTGAGAACCGTTTCCTTCATTTTCCAGTCCTCTCTTTCAACAACGCCAAGTTGCGTGATTAGCATGTTTACTGACTTTTTCAAGCTACTGTTGTCCTCGAAGAGAGAAACAAGCTGCGCCTGGCTGTATTCCAGACTCTCCCACATGCTCTGGAATTCTTTGTGGAGCAGCTCGACCAACGCTATTCTACCATCCATGCTGGTAAGTTTATTCTCAATAGAGAAAAGGATATCACTAACCTCTGAGCTGTCCTGTGATTTCTTGGGCATTATGTTTGGCGAGTCTGCGGGTCTAGGTCGTTTAGACTGAGAAGCAGGGACGGGAGACACACTCGCCTGCTCCATGATATAGCAATGGTAATTAAACTCGTTGACATAGTTCTGTAGTTCCTCCAGCTCCGTACGAAGAAAAAAGGTAGAAACAGACAGTCAGTTAATGGATTAATTACAAAATGAGAAAAAAATCTACCTGTGGAAAAGTTTGTTTATGCTCGGTCGATGGGAGTCGCCATTTTGGATTATTGCACAACAGTCTCTGAACGTCTCGTGATCACAGCATTGGGCCCTTCTCCGGGTCGTTGGATCCTGAGGGGCCTGGAGGAGCTCTTTAGTGGGGCCCGAATGAGCTTTAAATCAGCAAAATCCAGATCCCTCATGTTGAAGAAAGGGAAGGTTACTGGCAAGTTCCACTTCACACTTGGAAGCACCCAGATACCTTCTATCACCGAGAAGTTAGTGAAGAATCTGGGTAAAATTTTCAACTGCAGCCTCAGAGAGACAGCACTAGGCCTGCCAGGCAAGTTTGAGGCCTGGGTATACCAACATGGGATACTCCCAAAGATCCTCTGACCCCACTTGGTCTATGAAGTTCCAATTTCCACAATTGAGGGCTTTGAGAGGAGAATCAGTAGGTTCTTAAGGAAGTGGCTGGGTCTGCCTCGGAGTATGAGCAGCATAGCCCTGTATGGGAACAACAACATGTTGACATTCCCCATCAGCAGTCTGAGTGAGGAATTCAAGGTTTGCCATGCTAGGGAGGTGCTGCAATACCAAGAGTCAAATGACCCAAAAGTCTTTCGGGCTGGGATCAAGGTCAGGACAGGACGGAAGTGGAGGGCAGCTGAGACTGTAGATGTGGCGGTGTCAAGACTAAGGCAAAAGGAGCTTATGGGGACAGTGACCCAGGGAAGAGAGGGCCTGGGTAGCACTGCAACATCTCGCTACAGCAGCGCAAAGGGGAAGGACAGGAGGTCACTTTTCCAGGGTGAGGTGCGAGCATCAGTAGAAGAGGAGCAAGCCAGCAAGCCAGTTGGGATGTGACAGCAGGGAGATTAGACAAAATGGGAGCAGGCAGTGGGGCGCAAAGTCTCATGGACTAAGCTGTGGAAAGGCGAGCCTCAGCACATAAGTTTCTTGATCCAGACTGTCTACAATGTACTACCAAGCCCATCCAACAAGTTCTGCTGGAGGAAGGTGGAGTCACCAGTTTGTGCTTTGTGCCAAGAAAGAAGGACCCTGGAGCATATCCTGAGTTGCTGTTCAAAAGCCCTGGTTGAGGGGCGCTACCGGTGGTGTCATTACAGAGACTATAAGGCAGTAGAGAATACCATCTGCAGTGGAAATGAGGACTGCGAGAGCCTTCTCCCAGTGAAAAAGCCAATCACTTTTGTCAGGGCCGGGGAAAAAAACCATTAACTGCTGCCAGGTCCACCTCCTCTGGCCTGCTTGCATCGGCAAAAGACTTGGGCCTAAGGGTACACCTTGCAAAACAACTAAAGTTCTCAGAACAGGTAGCTGTAACAACGCTCAGGCCAGATCTGGTTCTGATCTCAACAACCTCTAAGCAGGTTGTTCTCCTGAAGCTCACTGTTCCCTGGGAGCACAGGATTGAGGAGGCCAAGGAGAGGAAGAGGGCCAAATGTGTTCTGTGTGCTCTGTTAAAGTGTGGAACTGTAACTTGTCTGCTAAGTGTGCAATTAGAGGTTTTTTTTTCTATGTGATCATAATCTTGCTCACTTGAGCTCTATTTTGATAACTATGCTTTTTTCTCTCTGCCCAATGTGTCACCCCCTCCCCCTCCCCCTCTTTACCCCCACTGTATGAGGCGCCTGTCGGCTGCCGCGTCATTAGGGAGTGCTTAACATGAGCGCACCTTAATGTCAAGTAAAATTCCTCGTATGTGTAAAAACATGCTTGGCAATAAAGTTCATTCTGATTCTGATTCTGATTCTGATTCTGAAATATACTGAGCTGGTGGAGGAATGCCAACACAATGGGTGGCGCACAAGATGCAAGCTCATTAAGGTGGGCTGCAGGGGGTTTGCAGGCCAGTCCTTCTGCAGGGCCTATTGCATGCTGGGCATCACAGGGGCCAGGAGGCAGAGGGCCATCAAGGAGGCCACAGAGGCAGCAGAAGTTGCCTCATGGTGGCTGTGGATCAAAAAAGGAGATCTGTGGGTAGGGTAGCGCTACCTGGACACAAGCAGGGGCTTGATCAACCCCCTGCTGGGTCGCCTGGGTGAGGGTGTATGATGTTTGAAAGACCCGAAACATCGAGGACCCCAGGTAACATCACTGATGATGTGCCCAATTTGCATCACTACGTAATGATGTTATAAGTGTTTCCCTCCTTTTTCTCCTGAAAGTTTGTGACTTAAACTTAACTTAAAGAGCCCCTATATTATGCTCTTAAGATAAGATAAGATAAGCCTTTATTAGTCCCACAATGGGGAAATTCCAGGATTGCAACAGCACAGGGATAGCAACACTCAGAGCAATAATTTAGAAGATAAGAAAATAAGAGCAGTGAATATAAATATGTACACATAAATATATACTGTATATATATATATATATATATATATATATATATATATACAGTATATATACAGTGCGGAGCATTGTAGCTAGCTGCAATAAACAGCATAACCGTCTACTTAGTTATCCTACATAGTATGAATATGTGCCCATACATATTGTCACCCTCTGTAGCGACTGATATTGTCCTAGTTGTATACTGGAGGGGGACCACTTGTGTAAGTCTGTTGCGTCTTTTGCATTCAATACTATTAGGTGTTTTTTTGCTATCTCTGCAAGCAGCCCTGCTTAGGTTATAAAGTCTGACAGCCGTAGATAGGAAGGCTCTGCGAAACCTCTCGATCGCGCACCTAGGATGATGTAGTCTACTGCCAAATGAGCTCCTCAGTGCGTTCAGTATGTTCTGCATAGGGTGGGACTCGGACTCCAGCAGAGATGACAGTTTAGCCACCATCCTTCTCTCTCCTATCTCCTCCACTGGGTCAAGGCGTTGCCCCAGGACAGAGCTAGCTTTCTTGATCAGTTTGTTCAGTCTCTTCCTATCGGCTGCTGTAAAGCCACTGCCCCAGCAGACCACTCCAAAAGTGATGGCTGATGCCACCACCGTGTCGTAGAATGTCTTCAGGAGCACTTCTGGTACACCAAAAGACATGAGTCTCCTCAGTAGGAACAACCTGCGCTGTCCCTTCTTGTAGAGTGTGTCGGTATTGTGTGACCAGTCTAGTTTATTGTTCAGATGAACACCCAGGTACTTGTAGGATGTCACCATCTCAATGTCTGTTCCCTGGATGTTTACTGGTGCTGTGAGAGGTTGTCCTTGCCTGTGGCAGTCCACCACCAGCTCCTTAGTTTTCCTCGCGTTGATCTGGAGGCAGTTCCGATGGCACCAGTCCATGAAGTCCTGGATAAGTCCTCTGTACTCAGTTTCATCTCTGTTGGAGATGAAGCCGACGATCGCAGAGTCGTCAGAGAACTTCTGTAGATGGCAGTGTGTTGTGTTGTGTGAGAAGTCAGCAGTATAAAGGGTGAACAGGAAGGGAGCCAAAACCGTTCCCTGGGGGTCCCCCCGTGCTGCCGATGATTGTGTCGGACACACAATCCCGGGTTCTCACAAACTGTGGCCGATTTGTGAGGTAGTCCAGGATCCATGATGACAGGTGCTGGCCCACCCCTGCGCACAGCAGCTTGTCCCTCAAGATCATTGGTTGGATGATGTTGAAAGCACTTTTTATGCTTTGGTGTTGAAAGTGTATACTTTTTGTGGAAAAAGTGCTTTTTCCCCATGTTGACACAGTTCCCAGAGGTGTGAAAGCAGCACTAAGATTTTCATCTTAAAATAATTTTTCCAAAATGTAAATCAACCTTTGACTAGTTGAATGTCTCTTCCCCCATAGCCTTAGTGGGCATGGACTGCCTGCAATAACTCTGTTCTTGGTAGGAACACTGAAAAGACTACAACAATGCTAATTGTGACCTCAGTTAAAACAGCCAATCACAGGGCACAACTCTAGCTAACTAAGCACCCTGTGATTGGCTGTTGACACTGAGGTCAAAAGGTACTGTTTGGTCCAGACTTTTGGACTTTTCAGTTTGGTCCTAAAATGTTAGGTGTGAAAACTCCCCCGAATCACGGCCTGGACCAAACAGTCGAAATTTGGTCCAGCAAATAAGAGGTGGTCACACTAAAGATCAAAATGAATCTGGGTCTGGTTCTTTTAGCATGTGAAAGCAATTTGCAGAAAGGTTTGGACTTTCAAACCAAATACAGGAAATTCGTCGTCGGCCTCCGTCGGGCTCCGTCGGTCTATGATGACCATGGAAGAGAATCCTAAACATCTACTCTGCTGGAACAGCACCACCTGTGGCTGAACAGGCCGATGTGCGAATGGCAGTCCCTGACACACAGGTCGCACTTGTGGGTGGTCTCCGTGCTGCCGGAGCTGTGGCGGTTCTTCCTGCGGGTCCTTTTTTCATCTGCTGCAGCAGTCAGTTTCTCTTCACCCACCTTGAGCTGTCTGGTCAGGGTGCCTCTCCATTTGGAGCGATCCATTGCAAGGTCCTCCCAGCGCTCTGTGTTGATCTCCAGGGCCTTCATGTCTCTCTTGCAGACGTCTCTAAAGCGCAGCTGTGGGCGGCCAACGTCTCTCCTGCCAGTCGCCAGTTCTCCGTAGAGGACGTCTTTGGGGATTCTGCCATCCTCCATACGGTGAACGTGGCCTAGCCAGTGGAGCCTGCGATGCCTGAGTAGAGTGAACATGGAGGGAAGGCCGGTGCGGGACAGAACTTCTGTGTTGGGCACTTTGTCCTGCCAGGATATGTCCAGGATGCGGCGAATGCAGCGCAAGTGGAAGGAGTTCAGTCTCTTTTCCTGCCGGGCGTATGTTGTCCACGTCTCACTTCCATAGAGCAGTGTGCTGATGACGCAGGCGTTGTACACTGCCATCTTCGTCTTGACAGAGAGTTTGGGATTCTCCCACACTCGTGTGGTGAGGCGAGCGAGTGTGGAGGCTGATTTTCCAATCCTCTTGTTGATCTCTGTATCAAGGGAGAGGTTGCTGCTGATCGTGGACCCCAGGTACGTGAACTGATTCACGACCTCCAGCTCGTAGTCGTCGATGGTGATGGTTGGTGGTGCTTCCGTGCCTTGCGCCAAGACGTTAGTCTTCTTCAGGCTGATGGTAAGCCCGAAGTCCTTGCATGCCTGGGAGAAGCGGTCCATCAGGGTCTGAAGCTCCTGCTGTGTGTGGGTCGCGACTGCAGCGTCGTCTGCGAACAGCATGTCTCTGATTAGAGCCTCGCGTACTTTGGTTCTGGCTTTCAGGCGGGCGAGGTTGAAAAGCCTGCCGTCAGATCTTGTATGCAGGTAGATTCCCTCTGTTGCTGTGCTGAAGGCATGCCTCAGGAGCATAGCAAAGAAAATCCCAAAGAGGGTTGGCGCAAGTACACAGCCCTGTTTCACTCCGCTGCATACAGTGGGGAAAAAAAGTATTTAGTCAGCCACCAATTGTGCAAGTTCTCCCACTTAAAAGATGAGAGAGGTCTCCAATTTTCATCATAGGTATACCTCAACTATGAGAGACAAAATGAGAAAAAAAATCCAGAAAATCACATTGAAGGATTTTTAATGAATTAATTGGTAAATTCCTCGGTAAAATAAGTATTTGGTCAATAACAAAAGTTCATCTCAATACTTTGTTATATACCCTTTGTTGGCAATGACAGAGGTCAAACGTTTTCTGTAAGTCTTCACAAGGTTTTCACACAGTGTTGCTGGTATTTTGGCCCATTCGTCCATGCAGATCTCCTCTAGAGCAGTGACGTTTTGGGGCTGTCGCTGGGCAACACAGACTTTCAACTCCCTCCAAAGATTTTCTATGGGGTTGAGCTCTGGAGATTGGCTAGGCCACTCCAGGACCTTGAAATGCTGCTTACAAAGTCACTCCTTCGTTGCCTGGGCAGTGTGTTTGGGATCATTGTCACGCTGAAAGACCCAGCCACGTTTCATCTTCAATGCCCTTGCTGATGGAAGGAGGTTTTCATTCAAAATCTCACGATACATGGCCCCATTCATTCTTTCCTTTACACGGATCAGTCGTCCTGGTCCCTTTACAGAAAAACAGCTCCAAAGTATAATATTTTCACCCCCATGCTTCACAGTAGGTATGGTGTCTTTCTCCTCCAAACACGACAAGTTGAGTTTTTACCAAAAAGTTCTATTTTGGTTTCATCTGACCATATGACATTCTCCCAATCCTCTTCTGGATCATCCAAATGCTCTCTAGCAAACTTCAGACGGGCCTGGACATGTACTGGCTTAATCAGGGGGACACGTCTGGCACTGCAGGATTTGAGTCCCTGGTGGCGTAGTGTGTTACTGATGGTAGCCTTTGTTACTTTGGTCCCAGCTCTCTGCAGGTCATTCACTAGGTCCCCCCGTGTGGTTCTGGGATTTTTGTTCACCGTTCTCGTGATCATTTTGACCCTACAGGGTGAGATCTTGCGTGGAGCCCCAGATCGAGGGAGATTATTAGTGGTCTTGTATGTCTTCCATTTTCTAATAATTGCTCCCACAGTTGATTTCTTCACACCGAGCTGCTTACCTATTGCAGATTCAGTCTTCCCAGCCTGGTGCAGGTCTACAATTTTGTTTCTGGTGTCCTTTGACAGCTCTTTGGTCTTGGCCATAGTGGAGTTTGGAGTCTGACTGTTTGAGGTTGTGGACAGGTGTCTTTTATACTGATAACGAGTTCAAACAGGTGCCATTAATACAGGTAACGAGTGGAGGACAGAGGAGCCTCTTAAAGAATAAGTTACAGGTCTGTGAGAGCCAGAAATCTTGCTTGTTTGTAGGTGACCAAATATTTGTTTTACCGAGGAATTTACCAATTAATTCATTAAAAATCCTTCAATGTGATTTTCTGGATTTTTTTTTCCTCATTTTTTTTCTCATAGTTGAGGTATACCTATGATGAAAATTGGAGACCTCTCTCATCTTTTAAGTGGGAGAACTTGGACAATTGGTGGCTGACTAAATACTTTTTTGCCCCACTGTATGTTGAATGGCTCTGAGACGTTGCCATCGTGCTGCACTATCCCCTGCATGTTGGTGTGAAACGATTCGATGAGGCTTTGCAACTTTGGTGGGCATCCTATCTTTGGCAGGATCTTGAAAAGGCCCTCTCTGCTGACCAGATCGAACGCTTTGGTGAGGTCGATGAAGGCGACGTTCAGGGGCATGTTCTGTTCTCTGCATTTCTCCTGGAGTTGGCGGATGGAGAATATCATGTCTACCGTCGATCGCTCAGCGCGGAAGCCACACTGAGACTCAGGGTAGACACGTTCGGCAAGCTTCTGTAGACAAACGAGAACAACTCGTGCGTAGACTTTGCCAACAACACTGAGGAGGGAGATGCCCCCGTAGTTGTTGCAGTCGCGTCTCTCCCCTTTGTTTTTGTAGAGGGTGATGATCTTGGCGGCCCTCATGTCCTGTGGTACGGCACCTTCCTTCCAGCACTGGCAGAGGACGTCATGCAATGGCAGCAGTAGGGCGGTCTTGCAGTGCTTGATCAGGTCAGGGGGTATGCCGTCGTCGCCGGGTGCCTTGCCAGCGGCCAAGCTATCAATGGCCTTGCTGAGTTCGTCGATGGTTGGCTCGGCGTCAAGTTCGTCCATGGATGGCAGGCAATTGATGGCATCAAGGGCTGACGGTGTCACGGTGTTCTGTCTGGGGTAGAGGTCGGAGTAGTGCTCCACCCATCTCCCCATCTGCTTGTTCTTTTCTGTGATCATCTCCCCAGTGGAGGATTTGAGGGGGGCCGTCTTGCTCTGAGCCGGACCAAGTGCTTTCTTGATGCCATCGTACATACCACGGATGTTCCCTGTTATGGCAGCGGTTTGAATGTCTTGGCTGAGCTGAGTCCAGTACTCGTTGGCACAGCGCTGAGCAGTCTGCTGAACTTTGCTTCTCGCAGCCCTGAGAATCTGGAGATTCTTCTCGTTTGGGTACTTCTTGTACTCGGCAAGAGCTGAGCGCTTGGCTTCAATGACGGGGGTCATCTCGGTCAACTTGGCATCAAACCAGTCCTGTGACTTCGAGGTCTTCCTCCCAAAGGTAGCCAAGGCTGTGCGGTATATGGTGTTTCGCAGCTCTTCCCACTTCTGCTTTGCTGATTCTCCTTCTTGTGGTACACCAAGTTCCTTCTCAAAGGTGGAGGCAAACCGCTCAACAAGTTCTGGTTGGGCCATCTTGCTGGTGTCAATCCGTGCCTTTCCAGGCTGTCTAGCACGATGGAATTTCTTCAGCTGCAGCTTGACCTTGCAACACATCAATGAATGGTCTGTGTCGCAATCTGCACTCTGGAACGAACGGGTGATTAGCACGTTCTTCAGTGAGGTGTGCCTGGTCAGGATCAAGTCCAGCTGGTGCCAGTGCTTTGAGCACAGATGTCGCCAGGAAACCTTGTGTTGGGGCTTGGTCTTGAAGAACGAGTTTGTGATGCACAGATCATGATAAGTGCAGAACTCGAGCAGCCGCTGTCCATTGTCGTTCATTCTGCCCACGCCAAATGGTCCAAGACAGGAGGGCCAGGAGTCGTGGTCAGCACCCACTCTGGCATTGAAGTCTCCAAGGAGAATGAGTAGTTCAGAGTTGGGGATGATCCTGACAGTTGTTGCGAGATTCTCGTAGAACTCGTCTTTTGCATCTGGTGTGGCTGTCAGTGCTGGGGCATACACACTGACGAGGGTGACTGGGCCTTGAGTGGTGTTGAGGCGGAGGGTGAGGAGTCGTGCAGAGCCATTGCTGCCCGGTTCCACCATCTTCAGCAAGGTGTTCTTCACTGCGAAGCCCACTCCATGTTCCCTGTGTTCGTCACTGCTCTTTCCCTGCCAGTAGAACGTGTAGTCCTTCTCTCTCAGTGTGCCTGCATCAGCCGACCGTGTTTCCTGGAGAGTGGCGATATCCACTTCCAGTCTCTTCAGCTCATTATTGATGATGGCAGTCTTTCTGGTGTCGTTGATGTCCTTGAGGTTAGCAGCGAATCCTGTCATCATAGTGCAGATGTTCCAAGTTCCCAGTTTTAGAGTTGGTTTCTTTTGTTTTTTTGTCTTGCCTGGTGCAAAAGTTCTCAGCCTGCCGTTCAGACTTCTCCTCATCTCCATGCACCCAATGAGGAAAGCAGGCTGTGGCGGGACAACACCTTATTGGCTGGGGGCTGCCCAGCTTGAGGCGGGCGGTAGCTGTCCAGTGAGATCCGATGATCCCTCCCACCGTCGGGAACAACCCCTGGTGCCGCGCTCTACGCCAATTGAGCGGTGGCTTCTAACCGGTAACTGTCATTCCCCGTGTTTTGTCTACGCCAAAGGCGAAGCTGGAGTGTCCTCTCCAGTGATCCGGTGTTCTACCTTCCAGCGTTGGGCGTTGGTAGGATTCAAGCCTGGGCAGGAAGATATGGAGGACAAGATGTTGCCCATGCAGCATGTCCCACCTCTCCACGTCACTGATGAATCCAAAGGAACAGCAGGGCTGCTACAGTTTGGCACCAGCGCCGTCACAGGAGCTGCCAGAACGATGTTGAGCACAACAGAGAACTGCCTTAGGGACTCCGACTCCGGATTTTTCCTCAGGGTTGACTCCTGAAGCCTTTCCTGTGACCGGGTGTGCCGCAAGGCAGCAGAGGTTTGAAATCAGGGTTTACCGTCCCCTAGATGGGCTACCTTCCCAGGTTGACGAGCCACCATCTACCTGAAGCATCTGGTTTTAAGGCGCCAGAGATCCGCCCTCGCCCCTTCTCCTATTAGTAAAAGCAGTTCCGCCGGGCTTAGAGACTAAACCACACGGGCAGGCTAGGAGTTGGACTTAGTTGTCACAGGCTTTTCGAGACGCACACCATAAGGAGCATTTTATAAGCACCGGGTGCTTAACCCCAGTGCCGCTCCTGGCTATGACAACCTTGGAACCACAGGAAATTAAGGCAGCCAATAAGAGGGAAAATGAGCCATGGTAGCACTCAGAGAGCAAAAATAAGGCCGTCAGGGAAATAAATAGTCATTTGAAAAGAATCATTAAAATGCAAAAACTTTCCAGATATTTTCAGAGAAGATGTGACAGAATTTATGAAAAAAAAATAGACGAGCAATGCCACTTGAAAATCATCATGGCTGATGAGAAAGACAAACATCCTTTTAAATGAAGACCTGGATAATATTATAGCCTCACTAAACTTGTTCACCAATTAATATGATAGAGTCTATCACAATTTTAACTTGAAGTGCCCAGCGGTGCAGAAAACTCCTTGGAGGGTGAGTAGCATGTTTGCTAACTACTGGTCTGTGCGACAACACAAGTTGGGGATGCATCATGTAAATTTGTTTACTTCACTTGCAAAAGGAGCAGAGTGAAACCAAACCTAACCAGACCAAATGTATACAATGTAACAAAATAGAAACTTTAGTCTGAACCTTGGTGTGGACTTTCAGATATGAAAACACCCATAGTTGCCATAGTTGAAGTCTTTTCAGTATTCCTACATGAAACAAGAAAGATACATAGTTCTGCCTTAATGAAATGTCTATGACATGCTTTACTCAAAACAAGTCAAGGTTTATTTAATATTTTCTGCATAAATTGAAGGAGCAGGCCCTCCTCAGAATGGATGGCCAGTTTTCTGCATTTTTCTTTAAATGCTAATGAATCGCAGCTCACCCCACCCTCCCGCTGTCATAATTTCTCTGACATATGTCTATTGATCGTAATGCCATGTTCAAGGAAAACATTAGCAGGCTATCTTGTTGTTGTGTGTTTAAGACACACCTATAGATGCACTGGGACACATCATCAGTGATGTACCTGAGCTCATTGGGTCTTTTGGGTCTTTCAACATCACACACCCTCACTCAGGCAACCCAGTCAGGGTTGATCAGACCCTGGCTTGTGTCCCAGCAGCAGTACTGGTCCACAAATCACTCCTCTTGAACTACAGCCATCTGGAGGCCTTTTCTGCTGCCTCCATGGTCGATTTTATGGCTTTTCTTCTGGCGACCCCAGAAATACCAAGCATTGTGTACACCCTATGCAGTGATCAACCAGCGAAGCTTCTGCAACCCACTTCAATGGGCTCACAACATGTCTTCCAGCCTGCCCTCCTGCATTGCTCCACCAACTCCTGGTACTTGGCCTGCTTGCATTTATTTGTCTTTTCAATTTGGTCCTCCCACAGAACTGTAAGCTCTAGCAATAAAACCTGTTCTGAGGCAATAAATGTTAATACCATGTCTGGTATCAAGGACGTTGTTGTGACGTGGTCTGGGAACTTCAGCTGTCTCCCCAGATCTACTCGAAGCTCCCAGTCCAACGCCAAGTTCAGCAATGTATGTACAGGTTTGGGCTGAATACGTGGCTGCTCTCCAGCTGTGACAAAGCTGATGTTTTCTCGCTGGCGGACCTGCTTGTTGTTATCCATGGCATTTGAGATGGTTTCTGCTATGGACTTGAGGACCTTGTTGTGCCGCCGGCGGTAGCGGCCGTCACTCAGTTATCAAACTAACTAATATACTAGCTAAAAACTGGATGAATGTGAGAATGATATAGCCTAAACAAAGCATTGTTGACAGGGGTGTGTTGTTTTAGTGGTTTATAGGACATGACTGGACCCTGAAGTGTAATAATCACAGAAACAATCCTGAATGAGTGAAGGGTGAGCTCTGCTAATAGCAGTTAATCGCTGATGATCAAGGAGGTGTCCAATCTAGAGGATAATAAACTCTAATAAAATAAGTTAAAATATCTACCACAGGACACCTCTTCTGGGTCAGAAAACCAGCCAGCTGCATCTTTCCCTGGGTGGAAAATGGTGCTGCAATATTTAAACCCTGAGGTGTTTTGACCAAAGTATGTCACAGACAATATTTCATCAACACCTCTGAGAACTGTGTCAGAAAAGGAATAATATGCCCCTTTCAAAGAAGCATCTGCACACTTACAAAATGCCTGTGTCCTTGAAGGGTGGACCATTTTCTTTTTGGGACTCAAAAGACAATGGACACTTATATGGAGCAACCGCAATATGTGTAAGTGGGTGCACAGCCAATTGGTGATATTCGTGCTGGGAGTCATCAATGTTTTCCAGAATTGATTCAATTGTTATTCAGAAGGTAGTGATTTGATTCAGTTTGGGTTTGATTCCGTTTGATTCAGTAGGGATATTGCCATTATAATGACTGGTTTCCTCGAAAGCATTTCTCAGAGAACTAATGCTGTAAATTGTACCAGGAGCACTCTAAATTACTAAAATAAATATCTGAACATGAGAGTTCAGTCCCACCAGAGACCGCCTGTAAACCTTGTACAAGTTTCACACATAAAAAGGCACTGAATCAAAAGTTTAAGATAAGATAAGATAAGATAAGTTAAGATAAGATAAGCCTTTATTAGTCCCAAAATGGGGAAATTAAAGTTGAGGCTTACACTGATAAACGATGTATGAGGTCCAAAATTATACCTTTGCATGAGTGTACAATTCATGTATGAATCAATAATTTTATTTTTTCTTCACAAAGGTGAGATGTGTATTTGTGTGGCATAAGACAGATGAAGGAGATCTTCAACACCTACTTGTATGTGAGCATTGATGAAGTGCTCCGTTCTCCCCCGATAGACCCACTCGCCCTTTGTGACCTCCTGCTGCTCGGGAATAGCGTAGTGAGGCTCCTGTCCATCACAGTGAAACCAAACCAGGATCTGCCCGTTCACTTCACAGCTTGGCCAGCTGCGGACTTTGGCAACCTCTGGCACTGAAGCACAAACACGAACCTTTTACTTCTAGATAGACCAGGGGTGTCCAATCATGTGCCATGGAGGGCCAAGACCCTGCAGGTTTTCTCTTCTACCCAGTCTCTTCAGCAGGTGTCAGTTATCAGTGGGAAGAAATTCAGTGAAATCTGCTTTTAAACTGCGATCCATCATGGACAATCCTGATCACCCCCTCCACCACACACTAGACAGACAGCGAAGCACTTTCTCCAGTAGACTACTACAGCTTTGCTGTCGAATGGTCAGGTACAGGAAATCTTTCCTGCCACATGCAATTTCACTGTACAATAACTCACTATGATGTTGTATTCTGGTCATAGCTATGCTGCCACACTGCACCTTACAGACTAACTGGTACATCACTTTTCACTCTGCTCCTGATAGTCCTTCTTGTGCAATGGGATGATTCATGTGTTTATACGGGTCATCATATATTAAGCTATGATGTATATAGGTTTTTATAGTCGTGTTAGTTTTTACTTTCCATGGGTAATCCCTTTGTCTGTCATGTGTGTGTTTCTGTTCTTTGGTGGTCTACTGTCATGCTGCTGTTACACTGTAATTTCCCAGTTTGGGATCAATAAAGTACATCTATCTATCTATCTATCTATCTATCTATCTATCTATCTATCTATCTATCTATCTATCTATCTATCTATCTATTTTGAAGGCAGGTTGGAGTTAAAGTCTGCAGGGTCTTGGCCCTCCATGGCACATGATTGGACACCTCTGAGACAGACTGTACTGTATGAGGAAACGGGCAGTCATGTCTGAATAATTATCAGTATTGGAATGTGAACATTTTTTTACTCAGTTTAGATTATACACTATAATAGTAAGCTATTCCAATGCTGTCCAGATGTAGACAAATTTGTTGGTAACCTTCCGAGAACAAAAGAAAATCCCAAGATGGTCACTGAAATAACTTGAAACTGACAAAAGTAATAATGAATGAAAAATTTTCTGAAAATAAATTAATGAAAATCAGATACTGCTTTTTAATTCTCATTCAACAGAATCATTTAAAAAAAAAACTAATGAAACTGACCTGGACAAAAATGGTACCTTTATCTTAATATTTTGTTGCACAACCTTTTGATGCAATCACTGCAATCAAGTGATTTCTGTAGCTCTCAGTGAGATTTCTGCACCTGTCAACAGGTATTTTGGCCCACTCCTTGTGAGCAAGCTGCTCCAGCTGTCTCAGGTTTGAAGGTTTCCTTCTCCAGATTGCATGTTTCAGCTCCTTCCACAGATGTTCAGTAGGAATTGGATCAGGGCCCATAGAAGGCCACTTCAGAATAGTACAATGTTTTACTCTCAGCCATTTTTGGATGTTTGTTGTAGCTGTGATTTGGGTCATTATCCTGTTGGGGGACCCATCATCTGCAACTGAGACCAAGGTACAGTGTTCTTTTTCTTTGTATGATTCACTTTTCCTTCTGCAAACAGAGATCTGATGTGACTGGCCCAAAAGCTCCAGTTTTGTCGCATCAGTCCAAAGGACAACCTCCCAGAAACTTTGGGACTTGGCAGCATGCATTTTGGCTGACTTTTTATTATCTCCACCAAGGGCGGATGGAGGTAACGTTTTAGTGGCATTGGTTTGTTGGTTGGTTGGTTGGTTGGTTGGTTTGTCTGTTAACAACATAACTCAAAAAGTTATGAGCGGATTTTGATGAAATTTTTTGAAGGAAAGGTGTGTAATGGCACGGGGAACAGATGAATAGATTTTGGTGGTGATTCGGATTATGATGTGGATGCAGGAATTTTTTAAGTATTATTTTATATATATTAATCTGGTGCTTTTTATGTACTGCCCCTTAAAGACATGTCCACTCAGTTATGTGCATGGTCACACCATAGGACCACGTACCTCAGCAACCCGGAAGCCAAACACTGCACAAAAAGTATTAGGGTGTGTGTCCACCAAACTCATTTTTTCTGCTGCAGACGACTATATTCTGTTCATTCTCCATGCAGTCCAGCGTTTACAGGGCTGAGCGCCTTTGGCACTGAAATGCTTTGAGTGGTGGCTGCTTTTTGTCATGGTGATCAGGGCTGAAAAAAGTTCAACTTGTCAGACTACAGTACAGCTGCACTCGTCAATGTCAGACCTTTCTAAGCAGCCAATCAGAATTAAGGAAGGCCGGGACATAGGACACGGTACAGGAAGACGAAAACGGGAGGTGATGGTGGAGGGGGTGGAGGCTGAATTTTGCTGCATAAAACAACCTGGTGTTGTGCCAAAAAGTGATCAGCTGCCAAAAAATGATCGCCAGGTGCCATATTGTGATTATGGGGGATTTATATTAGCCATAAAATACATATTTCTTCAACAGGTAAACAGCACTGAGTTAGGTATAATAAGATATATTTAACACTGATGATGCATTTTGAACCCAAAACAAACTTGATCTAGGATTAAAAACAAATAAGATAATGCAGTCACAAGGTTACATGGAAAAATACATAGATTTACTGGATATACACATGACGATACTGTATAAATATACAGTACATTCTATGCATCAACAATGGCCAATTACAGTGTAGCTTCTAAACAACAATGAGGTTTTTTCACCTAAATATTGGAATCAATTGCAATCTCATAAATTCTATACGTTATCCAAACTGCAAACACATTGGCCAACACTATAACTTTTCAGATGCGATAAAACCTCAAAACATTTACAGACACATTGTAGGTGAACTGAGCCCAGGCAGTACCTTTAATAAGTGGGCGCTTCTGGCTCTTGCAGTCGGTGATCACTTTTTGATAGCCAATCACTTTTTAGCATGACACCGGTACTCTTTGATCTGACACTAAAAGGATATCGTGGTCAAAATTTGAAAGCAAACACTTGGAGGAACATGTCTGCATCTGCCGGTGTGCCAGGTGAGCGTTTGTGCCTTTGTCATGGCCATATTTCTTACACATTTGTTGCGGTAGATAATATGGATACTATGTGAATTTGTAGTAGATAACTGCAAAAAAAAAATGGTATGATACCACACTGTTGTGCAATATTGCTTAATAATTATGAGCCTTGTCAGTAAACTGTAATGGAGAAAAGAGAGGAGAAAAAATGAAAACCGACCTGAAAGATTCAATAAATCATGATGCTTTATTTACCTTTTGTTCTTATTAATGACAAAAATAGAAAGGAGATGTTTTTACCTTCTTTACAAGTTTCAACTGTTCACTGCAGCCTTCGTCAGAAGTGTCAGCGGATTGCTGCGAGGTGTCAGTTTATCAGCTGACTTTCGTAGGCGGGGCCAGCCCAGCAGACCTGTCAGATCCACCGAGCCGGCCCCGCTTTCCGCTGTCCAATGGTCTCTGGAGAATGTGATCCCAGGTGTGGGAAAGCATAAAGGCCCCCTCATCCCGGTTCATGCTATCTTTTCCCCGCTTCCTGATTTCAATGGCCTCCTTGATCCAACGTTTGTGTCTGTTGCTCTCCGATCCAATAATTGTTGTGTTGTCCCAGTCCATGATGTGATTATTTCTTTTGCAGTGATCTGATATTGCTGATTTTGATGTTTCTTGTTCTGCCTTTTCTTTTTGTGATCTTGTGTCGTCCTTGTGTTTCTTTCTCACATTCCTTCTGGTGTTCTTTTTTCCTTGTGGTGAATGATCTTCCGGTTTCTCCAATGTAGGTTTTGTTGCATGATCTGCATGATATTTCATATATTACATTGCATTTTTTTGTGTTGTTCTATTTTGTCCTTGGGGTGTACTAATAACTGTCTTAATTTTTTGTGTGGTTTTACTGCTGTGTTTATTTTGTATTTTTTCATGATCCTTTGAATTGGTTTTGTTATCCCTCGGATGTATGGTATAGTTATGATGTCCTTGTTTTTGATTTTGGCTTTTGTTCTATGTCTTGTTTCCTGTTTGTTTTCTTTGTTTTTTACTTGCTGTTTCCCTTTATTTATGGCCCATACTGGATATTGGCAGCATATGAGTACACGTTTTATGTGGTTTTCCTCCTCCTGTCTGTCTTCTTGGTCTGTGATGATAGTGGCTCATTCATATAACATCCTGACAACTGATAGTTTGTGTGCTGTGGGGTGTTCTGATGTCCATAGTAGGTATTGATCTGTGTGGGTTGGTTTCCTGTAGACTGTGATTTTTATACTGCTATCATCGTTATTGTGGATTTTCCTGTCCAGAAAGGCTATGGTGCCATTTTCTTCCTCTTCGTGTGTGAATTTTATATTCCCAGTGCTGTCCAGGCTATTCAGATGGTCAGTGAGTTCTGGTGTGTGTCCTTTCCTTATTTCCGGGCAGCACGGTGGTGCAGTGGTTAGCACTGTTGCCTTACAGCTAGAAGGTTCCTGGTTCGAATCCCCAGGCTGGCAGGGGTTGGAACCTTTCTGTATGGAGTTTGCATGTTCTCCCTGTGCTGTGTGGGTTTACTCCGGGGGCTCCGGTTTCCTCCCACAATCCAAAGACATGCATGTTAGGTTAATTGGTTGTTCTAAATTGTCCCTAGATATCTGTTTCCTATAGGCCCTTAGAATAGAGGGTTAGTACTAGTGAAAGCGCTTTGAGTGGTCTTTGTGACTAGAAAAGCGCTATATACTGCCGCTATATAATGCATACTGGATGCACTGAGGAGCTCATTTAGCAGCAGATTACATCATCCCAGGTGCACAACCGAGAGGTTTCGTAGGTCCTTCCTACCAACGGCTGTCAGACTGTACAACCTAAGCAGGGCTGCTCGCAGAGATAGCAAAAAGACGTAACAAACTAATAGTTTTTTTGAATGCAAAAGATGCAATAGACTTACACAATGGTCCTCTCCGGCATACAACTAGGAACATACCGGTCGCTATGGAGGGTGAGAATATGTATGGGCACATAATCATACCATGTAGGATAACTAAATAGACGGTTATGCTGTTTCATCCCACCTAGCAACAATGCTCTGCACTGTGTGTGTTTATATATTTACATATTTATTCCATCTAGCTACAATGCTCAGCACTGTGTTTTTATATATCTACATATTATTCCATCTAGCTACATTGCTCCGCACTGTGTGTGTTTATATACTTGCATATTTATTCCACCTAGCTGCAATGCTCCGTACTGTGGGTGTTTATATATTTACATATTTATTCCATCTAGCTACAATGCTCTGCACTGTGTGTTCATATATTCATATATTTATTCCATCCAGCTACAATGCTCTGCACTGTGTGTCTGTGTGTGTGTGTGTATATATATATTTTATAGTAATATGTACATATGTATATTAGCTGCTCTTGCTTGCTTGTTTTTTTTTCTTGCCTTCTGATTGTTGCTCTGAGTGTTGCTATCCCTGTGCTGTTGCAATCCTGGAATTTCCCCGTTGTGGGACTAATAAAGGCTTATCTTATCTTATCTTATCTTATATAAGTGCAGGTTAGTTAGTTAGTTAGTTATTTTCTCCAAAATGTTGTCCACATACAGTGGGGCAAAAAAGTATTTAGTCAGCCACCAATTGTGCAAGTTCTACCACTTAAAAGATGAGAGAGGTCTCCAATTTTCATCATAGGTATACCTCAACTAAGAGAGACAAAATGAGAAAAAAAATCCAGAAAATCACATTGTCTGATTTTTAAAGAATTTATTTGCAAATTATGGTGGAAAATAAGTATTTGGTCACCTACAAACAAGCAAGATTTCTGGCTTTCACAGACCTGTAACTTATTCTTTAAGAGGCTCCTCTGTCCTCCACTCGTTACCTGTATTAATGGCACCTGTTTGAACTCGTTGTCAGTATAAAAGACACCTGTCCACAACCTCAAACAGTCAGACTCCAAACTCCACTATGGCCAAGACCAAAGAGCTGTCAAAGGACACCAAAAACAAAATTGTAGACCTGCACCAGGCTGGGAAGACTGAATCTGCAATAGGTAAGCAGCTTGGTGTGAAGAAATCAACTGTGGGAGCAATTATTAGAAAATGGAAGACATACAAGACCACTGATAAGCTCCCTCGATCTGGGGCTCCACGCAAGATCTCACCCCATGGGGTCAAAATGATCACGAGAACGGTGAGCAAAAGTCCCAGAACCACACGGGGGGACCTAGTGAATGACCTGCAGAGAGCTGGGACCAAAGTAACAAAGGCTACCATCAGTAACACATTACGCCATTAGGGACTCAAATCCTGCAGTGCCAGACGTGTCCCCCTGCTTAAGCCAGAACATGTCCGGGCCCGTCTGAAGTTTGCTAGAGAGCATTTGGATGATCCAGAAGAGGATTGGGAGAATGTCATATGGTCAGATGAAACCAAAATAGAACTTTTTGGTAAAAACTCAACTTGTTGTGTTTGGAGGAGAAAGAACACCATACCTACTGTGAAGGATGGGGGTGGAAACATCATACTTTGGGGCTGTTTTTCTGCAAAGGGAACAGGACGACTGATCCGTGTAAAGGAAAGAGTGAATGGGGCCATGTATCGTGAGATTTTGAGTGAAAACCTCCTTCCATCAGCAAGGGCATTGAAGATGAAACGTGGCTGGGTCTTTCAGCATGACAATGATCCCAAACACACTGCCCGGGCAACGAAGGAGTGGCTTCGTAAGAAGCATTTCAAGGTCCTGGAGTGGCCTAGCCAGTCTCCAGATATCAACCCCATAGAAAATCTTTGGAGGGAGTTGAAAGTCCGTGTTGCCCAGCGACAGCCCCAAAACATCACTGCTCTAGAGGAGATCTGCATGGAGTAATGGGCCAAAATACCAGCAACAGTGTGTGAAAACCTTGTGAAAACTTACAGAAAATGTTTGACCTCTGTCATTGCCAACAAAGGGTATATAACAAAGTATTGAGATGAACTTTTGTTATTGACCAAATACTTATTGTCCACCATAAATTGCAAATAAATTCTTTAAAAATCAGACAATGTGATTTTCTGGATTTTTTTTCTCATTTTGTCTCTCATAGTTGAGGTATACCAATGATGAAAATTGGAGACCTCTCTCATCTTTTAAGTGGGAGAACGTGCACAATTGGTGGCTGACTAAATACTTTTTTACCCCACTGTACCTCTTCCAGAAGGTGGGTTTACATTGTGTGGGTGCTGTGTTGATGGCTTTGTTTTCCAGATTCTCCATGAAAAAACTGCTCATGATGGCTGATAGTAGGTCTCTCATTGCAAATCCTTCTTTTTGTCTGTAAATTTTTTCTCTGTATTGAAAATAGGTGCATTTTGCAACAAATTGTAATAGTTCAGATATATTGTCAGCTGTGAGATTGGTGCATCTTTTTAGGGTTCTGTCATTTCTGAGGTGTTCTTGCACTATGTGTAGTGTGACATCAACAGGGGTCTTTGTGAATAATGAAATGACATCATGTGAAATGAGGATCTCGTCTGATTCTATTTTCATATTTTTGAGTTCTTGTGCCAGCTCTTTTGAGTTTTTGCAGTGATATTCTGATAGTCCAAGGAGGGGTTTGATGATTTCAACCAGGGCTTTTGATAAGTTGTATGTAACTTATCCGATACTGTCTATTATTGGCCGCAGTGGGATATCCTTCTTATGTATTTTTGGGGTTCCATAGATCCGGGGGATGATGCTGGCTGTGGGTATCAGGTGATTGTATGTGTCCTTTGTGATTTTTTTGTTTTCTAATAGGGGTTTAAGAAGGGCTTTTAGCATTTTTTTCTTTTCTTCTGTGGGGTTTGTTTTTATGATTTCGTATGTGCTGCTGTCTGACAACATGGTTTCCATCTGTTTTTCATATGTAAAACAAAGTGGGGCCAGCTCAGTGGATCTGACAGATCTGCCGGGCTGGCCCTGCCTACAAAAGTCAGTTGATAATGACACCTTGCAGTAATCAGCTGACACTTCTGAAGAAGGCTGCAGTGAACAGTCGAAACATGTAAAGAAGGTAAAAACATCTCCTTTCTATTTTTGTCTATAACAAGAACAAAAGGTAAATAATTAAAAGAAGACAAAATGAACCTACTTTCTAAACCATGATGCTGATTTAAGGTGGAATTCCCCAGGCCCCAGTGTATGGTCAATATACAGTAATTAGGACAGTCTTGTTATTATTATTAGTATTATTATATAGTAATATTGTTTTTGCTGTTGTTTCTCTGTCTGTTAATAATAATAATAATAATAATAATAATTAATAATAATAACTAGAGGGCACTCAGAGAGCGCATACCTCCACCAAGGATCTGTCCCTCCCTCCCTTTGTCCTCCCCTCTGTCCCTTTGTCTGTCCATATCACCATCCATCTGTACATTGCAAGATAGGGCCTTGGCAGAGGTGTGCACTCACGGATCACCTCCAACATCTAATAAGTTCATCTTTGGACCAAGAACCACCTCTAGTGAAAATTTCATCCAAATCCATCCTATACGTTTGGAGTATTGCTGCTAACACTGTGAGAAGATAAGAGCCTTGGCGGAGGTATGCATTTTGAGATCATCACCAAAATCTAATCATGTATTCAGTGTGCCATTACAGACCTTTCCTGTATAGATGCAATCCATTATTATTGGATTATTACCCATCCATCATCCATCTTCTACTGCTTTACCGGGGATTCAGGTCGTGGAGACATCAGTCCAAGCAGAGAAGCCCAGACTTCCCTTCCCCAGCCACCTCCTCCAGCTCCTCAGAGAGGATACCAAGGCGTTCCCAGGCCAGCTGGGAGACATAGTCTCTCTGGTGTGTCCTGGATCTACCCGCGGTCTCCTCCCAGTGAGACGTACCCCAAACACCTCAAGTTGGAGGTGTGTAGGGAGCATCCTAATCAGATGCCCAAACCATCTCAACTGACTCTTTTCAATGTGGAGGAGCAGCAGCTCTGTTCTGAGCCTCTCCTGGATAACTGAACTCCTCACCCTGTCTCTAAAGGTGAGTCCAGCAATCCTACAGAGAAAGCCCTTTTCAGCTGGTTGTATCCACGATCTCATTCTTTCAGTCATTTCCCAAAGTTCATGACCATAGGTGAGGGTAGAAACGTGGATTGAGTGGTAAATTGACAGTTTTGCTTTAGAGCTCAGCTCCCTCTTCACCACGACAAACAAGTACAATGTCTGCATCACTGCAGATGCTGCTCCAATTCGTCTGTCAAGCTCTTGCTCCATTTTCCCATCACTCGTGAATAAAACCCTGAGATACTTGAACCCTTCCAGCTGGGACAGGAGCTTGTCCCCATCACGGAGAGGAAAATCCCCCTTTTTCCAGCTGAGTACCACAGACTCCGACTTGGAAGTATCGATTCTTATCCTGGCCACTTGATACTTAATAGCAAACCATCCCAGTAAAACCTTTACTGTGGGTCATTGCTCACTTAAGCCAACAGGTCAACATCATCTGCAAACAGCAGAGATGAGATCCTGTGGTCACCAAATATGACACCCTCTGTTCCTTGGCTGTGCCTAGAATTCCTCTTCATGAATATTATGAAAGGGATTTGGTGACAAAGGGCAACCCTGGTGGAGTTCAACTCTCACTGGGAACGAGTTTGACTGATTGCTGGCAATACAATCCAAACTCTCTCCCAACAGTCATATAGAGACAAGATATATAGCTCATAGGAGTGAGTCTGATACCCCATACTACGAAAGCACCCCCCACAAGAAATATCTTCACCCGAATGTCCAAGACATATGGTCGCAGATCTGATGACACTATAACAAAATTAATCATCGACTGGGTGGCCTGGTGCCATGTGCACATATGGACACCCTCATACTTGAACATGGTGTTCTTTATGGACATACTGTGGTTAATTCAATTCAATTCAATTCAACTTTATTTATATAGCGCCATTTCCCAACAACAGTCATCTCATAGCACTATCAACTGTAGGGGGGACCCCCACAGTTGCAGAAAGACCCCAGCAATCAGGCGATCCCCTGTGAGCAAGCACTTGGCGACGGTGGAGAGGAAAAACTCCCTTTTAACAGGAAGAAACCTCCAGCAGAACCAGGCTCAGGGAGGGGCAGTCATCTGCTGCGACTGGCTGGGGGGTGAGGGGATAGAGAAGAAGAAAAGAACAGACATGTAGAGAGCAAACAGCACAATGGGGACTCAATCTATGGGAGAGAACAAACAAATGTTAATGACCAGCAAAAAAAAAAATATTTCATAGAGAGTGAGGAAAGGAGTGAGGCCCAGTGCATTACTGGAGGTCCCCCGGCTGACTAAACCTATTAGCAGCATAACTAAGGGAGGGTTCAGAAACACATGATCCCTCCCTAATTGTAGGCTATATCAAAAAGGTAGGTTTTAGCCCTATTCTTAAAAACAGAGATCGAGTCTGACTCCCGAATCCAGATTGGCAGCTGATTCCACAGGAGAGGAGCTTGATAACTGAAGGCTCTGCCTCCCATTGTACTTTTGGAGATTCTAGGTATTACAAGTAATCCTGCATTTTGGGAGCGTAGTGCTCTGTTAGGATGATACGGTAGTATCAGATCTTTTAAATAAAAAGGAGCCTGATTGTTTAAAGCTTTGTAAGTAAGAAGAAGGATTTTAAACTTAATTCTAAACTCTATGGGAAGCCAATGAAGGGAGGCCAGAACCGGAGAGATATGATCTGTCTTTCTAGTACCTGTTAAAACTCTTGCTGCAGCATTTTGGATCAGCTGAAGACTTTTTAAAGATGTTTTAGGACAGCCTGATAATAAAGAATTACAATAATCTAATCTCGAGCTAACAAAAGCGTGGATCAGCTTCTCAGCATCACTCTGAGACAAGATGCTCCTAATCTTGGCAATATTACGCAAATGATAGAAGGCAGTCTTAGAAACAAATTTAATATGTGAATTGAAGGACAAATCCTGATCAAAAATAACTCCAAGGTTCCTCACAGAGCTATTAAGAGAAAGAGTAACTGCATCCAAACTGAAAGTTTGATTTGGAAAGGAATTTCTAAGGATTTTTGGACCAACAAGAATGACTTCAGTCTTATCTGAATTTAATAGCAGGAAATTACAAGTCATCCAAGCTTTGATTTCCTTAAGACAGGCTTCTAACTTGGCTAATTGATTAGTATCATCTGGCTTCATTGACAGGTATAATTGTGTGTCATCTGCATAACAATGAAAATGTATACAGTGCTTTCTAATAATGTTGCCTAACGGAAGCATATATAAACTAAAAAGAGTAGGGCCTAGCACAGATCCCTGTGGAACTCCATGACTAAGCTTTGAGCTGAAAGAAAACTCATCATTTACATGAACAAACTGGAACCTATCAGATAAATAAGATCTAAACCACTGCAACGAAGTTCCATTAAGTCCAACATAGTATTCTAATCTATCAAGTAGAATATTATGATCAATAGTATCAAAAGTTGCACTAAGATCTAAAAGGACAAGTACAGAAACTAGTCCATTATCAGATGCAATGAGGAGGTCGTTAGTGACCTTCGCTAAGGCTGTTTCAGTACTATGATGGACTCTAAACCCAGATTGAAACTCTTCAAGTAAACCATTTCCCTGCAGGTGGTCAAATAATTGTGTAGCAACAACTCTTTCTAAGATTTTTGAAATGAAAGGGAGATTAGAGATTGGTCTATAGTTAGCTAAAGCTCCTGGATCTAGCGTTGGCTTTTTGAGTAAGGGTTTAATTACAGCTGTTTTAAAAGCCTGCGGTACATGGCCTAAAGTTAATGAAGAATTGATTATATGAAGAATAAAGCTACCAATAAGTGGGAAGACTTCTTTAAATAACCTGGTAGGAATAGGGTCTAAAAGACAAGTTGAAGGTTTGGATGAGGAAACTATTTTGTCTAACTCACAAAGGTCGATTGGAGTAAACTCATCAAGACAGACATCAATAGAAGGAGTTGTAATAGTTACAGTATTTAAGTTAACTGTGGGAAGAATCTGATTGATTTTATCTCTGATGGATGAAATTTTATTATTGAAAAAGTTCATAAAGTCCTGACTAGTAAGCTCTAAGGGGATGCTAGGATTGATAGAGTCCTGACTCTTTGTCAACCTGGCTACAGTACTGAAAAGAAACCTGGGATTATTCTTGTTCTCTTCTATTAATGCAGAGTAATAACTCGTTCTAGCTTTTCTAAGAGATTTTTTATAAATTAAAAGATGATTTCTCCAAGCTAAATAGATTTCATCTAAATTAGTAGAGCGCCATTTTCTTTCTAATTGACGAGTCTTCTGTTTTAAGCTACGAGTTTCTGTGTTGAACCAAGGAGTTAAAAATCTCTGATTAGACTTTTTCTTTTTTAAGGGGGCCACCAAGTCTAGAGCCTGATGCAGAGAAGCTGAAACACTATCCACCATGTTATCAATTACAGAAGGAGCAAGCTGTCTATAGCTTATTTCCGTTGTGTTGACACATGGCATAGAGGAAACAATCTGCATAAATTTGGAAACAGCATCATCTGAGAGGCATCTACTGTGATAATATTTTTCTTTAGGAGCCAAATAGTCAGAAATAGTAAAATCAAAGGTTAACAGACAATGGTCTGACAGTACAGGGTTATGAGGAGACACTACAAGATTTTCTATTTCTATGCCATATGTCAGAACAAGGTCCAATGTATGGTGGAGGTAATGAGTAGAATTTCCTACTTTCTGAGAAAACCCAATCGAGTCTAATATTGAAATAAAAGCCACATTAAGGCAGTCACTATCTACATCCACATGTATATTAAAGTCCCCTACTATAATTATTCTATCAGATTTCAGCACTAAATCAGCTAAGAAATCAGCAAATTCGGATAAAAATTCTGAATAGGTTGATGGGGGACGATAAACTATGGCAAATAAAACTGGGTTTAACCTGAAATTGCTAAAGTGCCCAACATTGAGGACGAGGCCCTCAAAGGAATTATAACATGTTTTTTGCTTTACATTAACTAGTAATTTGGAATGGTAAATTGTTGCTACTCCTCCTCCACGACCAGAACTTCTGGGATTTTGACAGTTTAAATAACCAGAGGGAGTTGATTCATTTAAACCAACATAATCCTCTTGCCCTAACCAAGTCTCTGTAAGGGAAATTAAATCAATCTGATGATCAATTAACAGATCATGGACTAACAGAGACTTGGGAGTTAGAGACCTAATATTTAATAAACCACATTTAATTTTTAAATTATGAGGAGGAACAGAGGCTAAATCATTCAATTTAGAGGCTTTATGTTTAATTTGAGTTTTACCAATATTTTGCTTTATCACTTTGGGATGCTTATACATTATATTTTTATTTACTTTGGAGGGAGCAGACAACGATTCTCTGATGGGGAAGACAGGGGCTAAGTTGAGGGGTGGCGGATGAAGAGGAGCTGCAGAGAGGCGTGTAAGACTGCGACTCTGCTTCCTGGTCCCAACTCTGAGTAGTCACGGTTTTGGAAATTTGGATAAAAAAGATGCCAGATTGTTAGATAAATGAGAAGCACCATCCAAAGTGGGATGAATGCTGTCTCGTCTCATAAGACCAGGTTTTCCCCAAAAAGAGCTCCAATTGTCAATGTAGCCCACGTCATTTTTAGGACACCACACAGACAGCCAGCGGTTCAAGGATGACGAGCGACTAAACATGTCATCACTGGTCAGATTGGGGAGGGGCCCAGAGAATACTACAGTGGCAGACATCGTTTTTGCAAAGTCACACACCGATTCTATATTAAGTTTCGTGACTTCCGACTGCCGGAGACGGATGTCATTAATGCCGGCGTGAATAACAATTGTGGAGTATTTACAGTTACTTTTAGCCAGCATTTTCAAATTTGACTTGATGTCGCCTGCTCTGGCCCCAGGAATGCATTTGACTATGGCCGCTGGAGTCTCTAGGTTCACGTTTCTGACTACAGAGTCGCCAATGATCAGAGTTTTTTCCTCAGCGGGTGTGTCGCTGAGCGGGGAAAAACGATTAGAAACGTGAACAGGTTGGTGGTGAACCGGGGCTTTGCGACTAGGCTTCCTTCTCACCGTCACCCACCCAGTCTCCTCGCTGCTGAGGAGAGCCGGGGAACCGCTGACAGTGGGACCTAAGCTAGCTAGCTCCGCTGCAGCTAATGGGCGTCCGTCGAGATTAACTGGCGCAGACGGTGTTTCAATGCAGCGGAGCCGGGATTCCAAATCAGACAACCTCGCCTCGAGCGCCTCAAAAAGACAACATTTATTACATTTACCGTTATCACTAAAAGAGGCAGAGGTGTAGCTAAACATCTGACAGAGAGAGCACACCAGAGGGGGAGAGGAAAGAGAGGTAGTAGCCATAGCTAGTGGCTAGCTAGTGGCTGGAGAGCTGGAGAGCAAATCACACAGGCAGACAGCAAAACAGGAAGTGACGATACGTTACCACAAGGAAGTGACGATCAGACCTTCTCTAACCGTCACCGTTAGCACAGAAGTCCAGTGACTGAACACCACTCGGGTTCAGATCAGGCAGGCCATTCCTCCCAATCACAACCCTGCAGGTTTCACTGTCATTTCCCGCGTGTACATTGAAGTCCCCCAGTAGGACAATGGCGTCTCCAAAAGGAACACTTTCCAGTACACCAGTCAGAGACTCCAAAAAGGATGGGTAGTCTGAAACATCATTGCGCATAGGCACAAACTTTGGTCAGGGCTCGTTTCCTAACCTGAAGGCACAGGGAAACTACCCTTTCGTCTGCTGAGGAGGACCCCAATGAAGAGGAGGCCAAACAAGGAGATACAGGAATATCCAACCGTGCTCCCCACATCTCCCCTGGGACAGCGACAGAAAAGGCCAAAGTCCAACCCCTCTACAGGAGATTGGTTTCAGAACCCGAGCTGTGGGTTGAGGTGAGCCAGATTATATCAAGCTGGTATCCCTCAACCTCATCACAAGTTCGAGGTCCTTCACTACAGACAGGTGACGTACCACATCCCAAAAGCCAGCTTTGTCATGTCCGCTGCGTCTTTGCGCAGCACACAAATGAATTGGTACGAGCCCAATATGCAGGTGAAGTGAACGTGTTTATTAACAAAGGAATACAAACACAAAATGTTCAATAAAGGGCAGTCAAACACAAGGTACAGATGAACAAGCCCAGTTGGCTGGAGGAGGAGGAGGAGCCCCACGTGCTTCCAGATGGGACTGGGATGGAGAGGAAGGGCAGTTAAAAATAATAAGGAGAAAGACTTACAAAAGGCGTTGGAGTGCAGCTGGCTCTGGGAAAAACAACACCTGAGTAGTCCAAAACTGGAGAAACCAATAAGCTCCAGGACATCAACATAAGATAAGCCTTTATTAGTCCCACAATGGGGAAATTCCAGGACTGTATAGATAGACTGATAGACTGGTGTTGACTAGACTTGACTATTGACTACGCCGCCACACCAAGTGCTCCTACTGCCACACACAAATACCCCATAGACTAATAAGTGACAAGTGGAAGCAAGTGCACGGTGGCAACCGGTGCATGAGTGAGTGATTGAGGATGTGAGTAAGAATGAATGTGTATGTGTGTGCATGTGTGTATATGTGGGTGAGAGTGCATGGACAAATGATAATGACAGACAGCTGGTGGATGCCGGCGGAGGGAGAGGAGTGGCTGTAGGCTAGCAGGGAGCCAGGGCTCAGAGGCTCCAATAACCTGCCAGCGGGAAATAATTAACACCAATCAGAGAACTACAGCCACAAATCATGGAACGGGGTTGACATCTCACCCCTTCCATGACAGAGCCCCCCCTCCCAAGGGGTGGGTGCCAGACACTCACCGTACCATCAAAACACAAAAGGAACCCCCCACCCCCACCCACAAACCATCACAACTAACCAGGGAGGGAGGTGGGGAAAAACAGGTCAGGATGGAATAAACCAACAACAAACAAATAAACCAACAACAAATAATACAACAATACAACATAGGAAAACAAAAACTCCCAACCCCAAACAAAGGCTAAGCTCTCCCCAAAACCCAAGAGCCCCTAAGTTCAGGGGGCTGGCCAAACTCCCAGGACCCACAGACAGCCATGTGAACCAGGCCAGGTGGCCTACCAAAGTCCAACACCAGCCGGGGCACCAGGCAAGGTGAGTCGGGTGGCCTGCCTGGGAAAATGGGTCACCCGACCCAGAGACCCAGTCCTTTGGGCGGCCGGCCTGCATAGTTGAGCCACCAGGACTGGAGGGGTGAGCAAGGAGGCGGCCTATCTACCGGGAGGCGTAAAGGTGGGTAGACGGACCAGGGAAGGGGGACCCCAGTGGCTACTGGTGGGAGGACCTGGTGGACCACGGCAGTGCCCAGCAGAAGGAGGAGGAACACCCAGCAGGCATCTGGAAGGAGCAAGCAGACCCTGGTGTCCTCAGATTGGCTGGCTGCACCCTCGGTGGTCCCGGCTTGGGACAGAAACTCGGTCGCACCTGCGGTGGACCCAGGCTGGGTCATGGCTGCACCCGCGGTGGTCCCGGCCTGGGACTGGAGTCCGGCCGCACCTGGGGGGAGCCCTGATTGGGAACTCAGGGGACTGCTTTTCCTGAGTCTCCCTACCAAGAATCAGGCAAGACATTTCATCATAAAAAGAAGTGGAAAGAAAATAAACTTGCCTCTCTTCCCGGATTTGAATGTTGCCTGCTGCTGTAGTGGGTACGTCATCCCTCTCCCTGGCTCTGGAGAGTTTGGACCCCACCATGGAAGGAGTATGGACCAGCCCTGGTGTCACGGAGATAGGAACTTCCGGTGATGATACGGAGAGCCTCTGGGCAGTGGGAGGAGCCACTGAGGAGACAGATTGTGTGGCAGCAGAATTGGCTGACAGAACAGCTAGCGAAAAGGCTGCTGTGGGAACCATCTCGCAGGATGCGAAGAGGGCTGCAGACGAGGAGGAAACGGTGCCTCTCCAGTGATCGGGGGCTGGACGACGATGTCTCCGCCACTGACCTGACAGCGGCCATGTTGGAGCTGGAGACGAAGAGGAGGGAGGAATGGCCGCAGGCTGAGATGAGCACCTCTGCTTAGGCTTAGCGCAGAATGCCCTTCTCCTCAGGTCAGGGAAAGCCTGCAGGAGCGCGCAGACCGAGGACAACAGTTCAGCATGTTGATGGCAATTCCAGAGGCCCGGGTGAGCCTCCAGAGTACCCGAAGCCCCGTTCAGGCAGTCTCACTTTTCTCCAGGGCTGTAGGCTTCATTGGCATCATCCATGAAACCCCGGATGAATATGGCTGCCCATTCCTCCTCCATGCTTGGATGCCCCGCTGCCCGTCCACCTCTGCCAGTGTGGGAACGACACGCTGAGGACATCTTGCTCCAGATCAGGTAGGTGGAAAAACACACACAAAGTAGGTGAAAAAAACAACACACACTTCACCGCTGGGCTCTTTCCTTCGTGGTGGTGGCATACTGTCATATCCACAGTGTCTTTGTGCAGCGCACAAATGAATTGGTACAAGCCCAATATGCAGTTGAAGGGAATGTGTTTATTAACAAAGGAATACAAACACAAAATGTTCAGTAAAGGGCAGTCAAACACAAGGTACAGATGAACAAGCTCAGCTGGCAGGAGGAGGGGCCCCACACACTCCCAGACGGGACTGGAGCGGAGAGGAAGGGCAGTTAATAATAATAAGGAGGAAGACTTACAAAAGGCGTTGGAGCGCAACTGGCTCTGGGAAAAACAACACCTGAGTAGTCCAGAACTGGAGAAACCAACGAGCTCCAGGACATCAACGTAGACTGGTGTTGACAAGACTTGACTATTGACTACGCCGCCACACCGAGTGCTCCCACTGCCACACATAAATACCCCGTAGACTAATGAGTGATAAGTGGAAGCAGGTGCACGGCAGCAGCCGGTGCGTGAGTGAGTGAGTGAGTGAGGATGTGAGTAAGAATGAATGTGTATGTGTGTGTATGTGGATGAGAGTGCATGGACAAATGAAAATGGCAGACAGCCAGTGGATGCCATGACAAGCTTAGTAAACTGGGGATCAGACCACCGAGGTCTTGGCCTTCAACTGCTACCCAGTCCACATAGCACCGGACGACCATGGGTTCTCCTAGAGGTGGTGAACCCACTGGAGGGCAGACCCATATGGCTGTTTTAGGCTGAATCTGGCTGGGTACATGGGAAGAAACCTGGCCACCAGGTGCTTGCCGTCGAGCCCCTCCCCCAGGCCTCACTCCAGGGCGGGGCCCTGGTAACCCCATACCACAGTCTTAGTCTGGCACTTCACCCAGGACCTGTTTGTCTTAGGAGACCCTACCAGGGGCAAATTGCCCCCAACAACATACTGTAGCTCCTGGTATCACGAGGGCTCACAAACCTCCCCCACCACAATAAGGTAGCGATCCACAAGTGAGTAAGATGATTGTGTTGAACCAAAATTCAAAAGGAGTGCTTGATTTTCATTAGTTAATTTTCAGAAAATTATTTATTACTTTTGTCAGTTTTTTTTTCTCCACAATATCTTTATTGAACCTTTTTTTTAAACAAACATGACACACACAATCAAACACTAACACTAAAGTACTACAAAAAAAAATGCACTAAAAACACCAACAACCACTGACAAAATCAAGTCTTCAACAATGCTCCTCTGTTTAGTCTAGACAATCCATTACATAAGTATACATATTATGCTCACCAGTTTGGAATTTACAAGGTCCACACACATCATTCACCTTCTTCTTCAAGAGTTATGTTTAAATTTTTTACATAATCAATAAAAGGTCTCCATATATTCTCAAACACAATTTCCTTTGATTTCAGTATGTATGTTATTCTTTCTAATGGAAGGTTTGTTAACATCTGTCTTAACCACTGAGTCACATCTGGTCTATGAGTCTTTTTCCACAGTAGTGCAATACATTTTTTGGCATTAAGCAAACTGAGGTCTATGAATGTTCTTTCACTTTTATTAAAGTTATGCTTTTCTGGGTACAGACCCAACAAAAACAGTTTAGGATTCAATATGAATTGTTTTGAAATTATTTTTTCAATTGTTACCCTCACCTCTTCCCAAAACATTCTAATTATTCTACATTCCCATACACAATAAAATAGGGTTCCTTTACTTTCCATGCATTTTGTGCACGTATCTGGTATGTTTTTGTTATATCTATTTAACTCCTCCGGTGTAACATACATCCGCATTAACCATTTAAAATGTATCAATTTAAGACGTACATTTATTGATTTGGTTTGAACTTCTGTACAAGCCAATTCCCATTGTTCCTCTGAAATTTCAGTTTGCAGATCTTCTTTCCAGTAGTTTAATCTTTTCTGTGAGTTTTCACTTGAGGATAGTGTCAATGAGTTATAAAACTCTGAAATAATACCCTTTCTTTTACTATCTTTCATCAACATTTTTTCCAAGGATGAGTAAATAGGTCGAGTGAGAGCTCCATTTTGATTTGATCGAATAAAGTTCCTAAGTTGAAGATATTTAAAAAAATGTGTTCTATTAAGATTAAATTTGATCCTCAGCTCTTCAAAAGACATTATGTTATCTGCACATGGCAGATATAAATCTTGAATCTTTTGAATCCCTTTTAAATTCCATACTTTAAATACAGCATCCGCTCTCCCTGGTTTAAAATATTGATTACCCCATATTGGGCTAAATTGTGACAATAAGCGTGGTTCTTTTAAATAGTTTTTAGTTTCACACCATATTTTGATCATATGCTTTACAAATGGATTTTTAACTTGTTTTTGTAATTTTTTTGCCGAATCTGAGTATATGAATATGGGAAGAGGTAAAGGTAAATTGTATGATTCCATTTCAGTCCAGTGAGGGAGATCATTTGATAAAAAATAATATGTCATAGACCTCAGTTGTGCCGACCAATAATACAACATAAAATTTGGACATTTCAGACCTCCACGATCAAATGGTAAATATAATAAAGACAGACGTAATCTAGCCCTCCTGTTGTTCCATATAAATTCCACTAACTTTTTTTTAATTCTTGAGAATAAATCTAAAGGTGGTGGTAAGGGAATGTATTGAAATAAATAAAGTATTTTAGGTAAGATATTACTTTTAAGTATATTGATTCTCCCGATCATCGACATTGGTAGTGACATCCATCTCTGAAGTAACTCATTAATTTCTGTCATTAAGGCTTCATAGTTGACACTGGCGACTGATTCTAGCTTAGGCACAATTTGGATTCCTAAATATTTAAACTGATTTACAACATTGAATTGATTTACCTCAGGGGCTGGGTAATTTCTCTGGGTCTCATTTAGCATTAATATTGAAGATTTAGTTTTATTTATTTTATATCCTGATATTTCCCCAAAATTCTTTATTAAATTCAACAAGGTTGGAATTGATTTTTTAAGATTCAACATAAACAAAATTATGTCATCGGCATACAGGGAGATTTTATGTTCTGTTGGTCCAACTTTAATTCCATATATTTGTGAATGTAAACGTATCGCCATCGCTAAAGGTTCAATTGCCATAGTAAACAGTAAAGGTGAAAGTGGACAGCCTTGTCGACATCCTCTATTGATTTTTATTGATTTTGAAATATTGCTATTTGTTAGGATTTCTGCTGTAGCATTATTGTATATTATCTGAACCCATTTTATGAAATTATTTCCAAGTCCAAACCTTTGTAAGATTTCAAAAAGAAAGGGCCATTCGACTCTATCAAAGGCCTTTTCGGCGTCCAGTGATAGGAGAGCTGTATCCGGTGCTTCTTTATTAGAATAGATAATATTAAATAGTCTTCTTACATTATGGGAGCCTTGTCTTCCCTTTATAAAGCCATTCTGATCTCGATTAATAATATTTGGTAAAATTTCTTGTATTCGTCTTGCTAAAATTTTACAGATTGTCTTAAGGTCGGCATTTAATAGGCTTATTGGTCTCATATTTTCACATTTATTAGAGGGTTTACCTGGTTTTGGCAACAGTATAATTAAGGCATTATTCATGTATGATGGTAAATTACTATTTTGAAATGCTTCTAAAACCATTTCCAAAAAAGGTTTTATTAATTTATTCTTAAATTTTTTATAAAGGTCAACTGGAAGACCATCTGGTCCTGCACTTTTTCCTGATTTCATATTATCAATGGCTAGCCCAACTTCTTCTTGACTAATTTTAGACTCCAGTATCTCCCTGTTTTCATTTGAAATACACGGTATAGATAGTTCGTTCAAAAACCCATTTAGTTTTGTTAAGTCAGATTCAATTTTGGTATCATATAATTTTTCATAGTAATCTCTAAAGGCTCTATTAATTTCTAAAGGATCTATAACTACCTGTCCGTTACTTATAATACTGGTAATTGGTGTTTTAAATTCTAATTGTTTAATCTGCCATGCCAATAATTTCCCTGATTTTTCACCTTGTTCATAAAAAGATTGTTTCAATCTTAGAAGACTCGAGGCAGCTCTATTCGCTGATTTTTTGTCATATTCAGCTCTCAAAATCAGTAATTCGTTCTCCAACCTTGGATCACTTCCTGCATACACTTTTTCTTGAAGACTTTTTATTTTATGTTCCAATTGGACTCTCTCCTCTCGAGTCTTCTTAGATTTTGAACCTGTATAACTAATAATATGTCCCCTAATAAAAGCTTTGAAAGCCTCCCACTTTACACATGCTGATGTTTGTGTAGTATTGATGTCAAAGAACTCATCTATCTGTTTTTCTATATACTTAACAAATTCCTCATCCTGAAGCCATTTATGCTGAAATTGCCATCTACCTGATTCCTTTGTCAATTTCTTATCTACATATATTAGACAGCAGGGTGCATGATCAGAGATCACGATGTTATCATAAAAGCAGTTTTGAATCTTGAACCTTAATTCTGTGGAGATCAAAAAATAATCAATACGTGAAAATGTCTTGTAGGTATTACTTTTGTCAGTTTTAATTTATTTCAGTGACCATTGTAGGATTTTCTTTTTTAACAGAAAGTTATCAACAAATTTGTCCATTTCTGTAAGCATTTTCATTTATGTCACTACATACCTTTTTCTGCATAGGGAATCTTCACACACTTGCCATCATTCCCACGAAACTCCCAGCCATGAAACGGGCACTCAATGCAGCTTCCCACCACCCGTCCTCCTACAGCCAGGTTTGCACCCAGGTGAGGACAGTAGGCGTCCACCACATGGGCTTTCCCGTCCTCACCCCGGAACACAGCCACCTGCTCACCTGCAACCATAAAGTACAGTGAACACAGTTTTTGAGCTCGCAGTATAATTCAATTCAATTCAACTTTATTTATATAGTGCCATTTCACAACAACAGTCATCCCACAGCACTTTCAACTGCAGGGGGGACCCCCACAGTTGCAGAAAGACCCCAGCAATCAGGCGATCCCCTGTGAGCAAGCACTTGGCGACGGTGGAGAGGAAAAACTCCCTTTTAACAGGAAGAAACCTCCAGCAGAACCAGGCTCAGGGAGAGGGAGTCATCTGCTGCAACTGGCTGGGGGGTGAGGGGACAGAGAAGATGAAAAGAACAGACATGTAGAGAACAAACAGCACGATGGGGACTCAATCTATGGGAGAGAACAAACAGATGTTAATGACCAGCAAAAAAAAATATTTCATTGAGAGTAAAGAAAGGAGTGAGGCCCAGTGCATTATTGGAGGTCCGCTGGCTGACTAAACCTATTAGCAGCATAACTAAGGGAGGGTTCAGAAACACACGATCCCTCCCTAATTGTAAGCTATATCAAAAAGGTAGGTTTTAGCCCTATTCTTAAAAACAGAGATCGAGTCTGACTCCCGAATCCAGATTGGCAGCTGGTTCCACAGGAGAAGAGCTTGATAACTGAAGGCTCTGCCTCCCATTGTACTTTTGGAGATTCTAGGTATTACAAGTAATCCTGCATTTTGGGAGTATAGTGTTCTGTTAGGATAATACGGTAGTATCAGATCTTTTAAATAAAAAGGAGCCTGATTGTTTAGAGCTTTGTAAGTAAGAAGAAGGATTTTAAACTTAATTCTAAACTCTATGGGAAGCCAATGAAGGGAGGCCAGAACCGGAGAGATATGATCTCTCTTTCTAGTACCTGTTAAAACTCTTGCTGCAGTGTTTTGGATCAGCTGAAGACTTTTTAAAGATGTTTTAGGACAGCCTGATGATAAAGAATTACAATAATCTAATCTTGAGCTAACAAAAGCGTGGATCAGTTTCTCAGCATCACTCTGAGACAAGATGCTCCTAATCTTGGCAATATTACGCAAATGATAGAAGGCAGTCTTAGAACCCCCCCCCCCCCCCACTCCCAACACACAGCCCCCCAACATGACCCTCACTAAGACCCAGGTGAGGACGGAGCTGAGAAAGATCAAGGCGAGGAAGGCATCGGGACCAGACGGCATCAGCGCAAAGCTCCTCAAGTCCTGTGCAGATCAGCTGTGTGGGATTGTGGAGCTCATCTTCAACCTGAGCCTGAAGCTGGGGAGGGTACCACAGTTGTGGAAAACATCTTGTGTGGTACCTGTACCAAAGACCTCCCGCCCCAAAGACCTGAACAGCTACAGACCAGTGGCCCTGACGTCCCACATGATGAAGACCCTGGAGAGACTGCTCCTTGCTCACCTCTGCCCTCTGGTGGGACCAGCGATGGATCCACTCCAGTTTGCCTACCAGCATGGTATTGGGGTGGAGGATGCAGTGATCTTCCTCCTTCACCATTCTCTGTCCCACCTGGAGAAGCCCAGGAATGTGGTGAGGATCATGTTCTTTGACTTCTCCAGTGCTTTCAACACCATCCAACCGATGATTCTGAAGGACAAGCTGCTGTGCGCAGGGGTGGACCAGCACCTATCATCATGGATCCTGGACTACCTCACTAACCGGCCACAGTTTGTGAGAACCCGGGACTGTGTGTCCGACACGATCATCGGTAGCACGGGGGCCCCCCAGGGAACGGTTTTGGCTCCCTTCCTGTTCTCCCTTTATACTGCGGACTTCTCACACAACACAACGCACTGCCATCTACAGAAGTTCTCTGATGACTCTGCGATCGTCGGCCTCATCTCCAACGGAGATGAAGCTGAGTACAGAGGACTTATCCAGGACTTCGTGGACTGGTGCCATCGGAACTGCCTCCAGATCAACGCGAGGAAAACTAAGGAGCTGGTGGTGGACTGCCGCAGGCAAGGACAACCCCTCACAGCACCAGTAAACATACAGGGAACAGACATCGAGATGGTGACATCCTACAAGTACCTGGGTGTTCAACTGAACAATAAACTAGACTGGTCACACAATACCGACGCACGCTACAAGAAGGGACAGCGCAGGCTGTTCCTACTGAGGAGACTCAAGTCTTTTCGTGTACAAGGGGCGCTGCTGAAGACATTCTACGACACGGTGGTGGCATCAGCCATCACTGTTGGAGTGGTCTGCTGGGGCAGTGGCATTACAGCAGCCGATAGGAAGAGACTGAACAAACTGATCAAGAAAGCTAGCTCTGTACTGGGGCAGCGCCCTGACCCAGTGGAGGAGATAGGAGAGAGAAGGATGGTGGCTAAACTGTCATCTCTGCTGGAGTCTGAGTCCCACCCTATGTAGGACATACTGAACGCACTGAGGAGCTCATTTAGCAGCAGACTACATCATCCTAGGTGCGCAACCGAGAGGTTTCGCAGGTCCTTCCTACTTACGGCTGCCAGACTGTATAACCTAAGCAGGGCTGCTCGCAGAGATAGCAAAAAAACGTGACGACCTAATAGTATTGAATGCAAAAGGCGCAATAGACTTACACAATGGTCCCCTTCAGTATATACAACTAGGACACTATTGGTCGCTACGGAGGGTGACAATATGTATGGGTACATATTCATACTATGTAGGATAACTAAGTAGACGGTTATGCTGTTTATTCCATCTAGCTACAATGCTCTGCACTTTGTATATATATTTATATACTTATGTGTATGTATGTATATCAACTGCTCTTATTTATATCTTCCGTATCTTCTTAATTATTGCTCTGAGTGTTGCTACCCTGTGCTGTTGCAATCCTGGAATTTCCCCATTGTGGGACTAATAAAGGCTTATCTTATCTTATCTTATCTTATTTTATCTTAATATGTGAATTGAAGGACAGATCTTGATCAAAAATAATTCCAAGGTTCCTCACAGAGCTATTAAGAGAAAGAGTAACCGCATCCAAACTGAAAGTTTGATTTGGAAAGGTATTTCTAAGGTTTTTTGGACCAACAAGAATGACTTCAGTCTTATCTGAATTTAATAGCAGGAAATTACAAATCATCCAAGCTTTGATTTCCTTAAGACAGGCTTCCAACTTGGCTAATTGATTACTCTCATCTGGCTTCATTGACAGGTATAATTGTGTATCATCTGCATAACAATGAAAATGTATAAAAGTGCTTTCTAATAATGTTGCCTGACGGAAGCATATATAAACTAAAAAGAGTAGGGCCTAGCACAGATCCCTGTGGAACTCCATGACTAAGCTTTGAGTTGAAAGAAAACTCATTATTGACATGAACAAACTGGAACCTATCAGATAAATAAGATCTAAACCACTGCAACGAAGTTCCATTAAGTCCAACATAGTGTTCTAATCTATCAGGTAGAATATTATGATCGATAGTATCAAAAGCTGCACTAAGGTCTAAAAGGACAAGTACAGAAACCAGTCCATTATCAGATGCGATGAGGAGGTCGTTAGTGACCTTCGCCAAGGCTGTTTCAGTACTATGATGGATTCTAAACCCAGATTGAAACTCTTCAAGTAAGGGTGGTCAAATAATTGCGTAGCAACAACTCTTTCTAAGATTTTTGAAATGAAAGGGAGATTAGAGATTGGTCTATAGTTAGCTAAAGCTCCTGGATCTAGCGTTGGCTTTTTGAGTAAGGGTTTAATTACAGCCGTTTTAAAAGCCTGTGGTATATGGCCTAAAGTTAATGAAGAATTGATTATATGAAGAATAAAGCTACCAATAAGTGGGAAGACTTCTTTAAATAACCTGGTAGGAATAGGGTCTAAAAGACAAGTTGAAGGTTTGGATGAGGAAACTATTTTGTCTAACTCACAAAGGTCGATTGGTGTAAACTCATCAAGACAGACATCAGTTGAAGGAGTTGTAGTAGTTACTGTATTTAAGTTAACTGTGGGAAGAGTCTGATTGATTTTATCTCTGATGGATGAAATTTTATTATTGAAAAAGTTCATAAAGTCCTGACTAGTAAGCTCTAAGGGAATGCTAGGATTGACAGAGTCCTGACTCTTTGTCAACCTGGCTACAGTGCTGAAAAGAAACCTGGGATTATTCTTGTTCTCTTCTATTAATGCAGAATAATAACTCGTTCTAGCTTTTCTAAGAGATTTTTTATAAATTAAAAGATGATTTCTCCAAGCTAAATAGATTTCATCTAAATTAGTGGAGTGTCATTTTCTTTCTAATTGACAAGTCTTCTGTTTTAAGCTACGAGTTTCTGTGTTGAACCAAGGAGTTAGAAATCTCTGATTAGACTTTTTTCTTTTTTAAGGGGGCCACCAAGTCTAGAGTCTGATGCAGAGAAGCTGTAACACTATCCACCATGTTATCAATTACGGAAGGAGCAAGCTGTCTATAGCTTATTTCCCTTGTGTTGACACATGGCATAGAGGAAACAATCTGCATAAATTTGGTAACAGCATCATCCGAGAGGCATCTACTGTAATAATGTTTTTCTTTAGGAGCCAAATAGTCAGAAATAGTAAAAGGTTAACAGACAATGGTCTGACAGTACAGGGTTATGAGGAGACACTACAAGATCTTCTATTTCTATGCCATATGTCAGAACAAGGTCCAACGTATGGTGGAGATAATGAGTAGAATTTCCTACTTTCTGAGAAAACCCAATCGAGTCTAATATTGAATTAAATGCCACATTAAGGCAGTCACTATCTACATCTACATGTATATTAAAGTCCCCTACTATAATTATTCTATCTGATTTCAGCACTAAATCAGCTAAGAAATCAGCAAATTCGGATAAAAATTCTGAGTAGGTTGATGGAGGATGATAAACTATGGCAAATAAAATTGGGTTTAACCTAAAATTGCTAAAGTGCCCAATACTGAGGACCAGGCCCTCAAAGGAATTATAACATGTTTTTTGCTTTACATTAATTAATAGTTTGGAATGGTAAATTGTTGCTACTCCTCCTCCACGACCAGAACTTCTGGGATTTTGACAGTTTAAATAACCAGAGGGAGTTGATTCATTTAAACCAGCATAATCCTCTTGCCCTAACCAAGTCTCTGTAAGGGATATTAAATCAATCTGATGATCAATTAACAGATCATGGACTAACAGAGACTTGGGAGTTAGAGACCTAATATTTAATAAACCACATTTAATTTTTAAATTATGAGGAGGAACAGAGGCCAAATCATGCTTTATGGCTTTATGCTTTATGGCTTTTTAGGCTTTATGTTTAATTTGAGTTTTACCAATTTTTTGCTTAATCACTTTGGGATGCTTATATATTATATTTTTTATTTACTTTGGAGGGAGCAGACAATGATTCTCTGATGGGGAAGACAGGGGCTAAGTTGAGGGGTGGCGGATGAAGAGGAGCTGCAGAGAGGCGTGTAAGACTGCGACTTTGCTTCCTGGTCCCAACTCTGAGTTGTCAAGGTTTTGGAAATTTGGATAAAAAAGATGCCAGATTGTTAGATAAATGAGACGCACCATCCAAAGTGGGATGGACGCTGTCTCGTCTCATAAGACCAGGTTTTTCCCCAAATGAGCTCCAATTGTCAATGTAGCCCACGTTGTTTGCAGGACACCACACAGACAGCCAGCGGTTCAAGGATGACGAGCGGCTAAACACGTCATCACTGGGCAGATTGGGGAGGGGCCCAGAGAACACTATAGAGTCCGACATTGTTTTGGCAAAGTCACACACCGATTCCACATTAAGTTTCGTGACTTCCGACTGCCGGAGACAGATGTCATTAATGCCAGCGTGAACAACAATTTTGGAGTATTTACAGTTACTTTTAGCCAGCATTTTCAAATTTGACTCGATGTCACCTGCTCTGGCCCCAGGAATGCATTTGACTATGGCCGCTGGAGTCTCTAGGTTCACGTTTCTGACTACAGAGTCGCCAATGATCAGAGTTTTTTCCTCAGCAGGTGTGTCACTGAGCGGGGAAAAACGATTAGAAACGTGAACAGGTTGGAGGTGTACCGGGGCTTTGCGACTAGGCTTCCTTCTCACCGTCACCCACCCAGTCTCCTCGCTGCTGAGGATAACCGGAGGACCGCTAACGGGGCCTATGCTAGCTAGCTCCACTGCAGCTAGGGGACGTCCGTCGAGAGTAACTGGCGCAAACAGTGTTTCAATGCAGCGGAGCCGGGATTGCAAATCAGACAACCTCGCCTCGAGTGCCTCAAAAAGACAACATTTATTACATTTACCGTTATCACTAAAAGAGGCAGAGGTGTAGCTAAACATCTGACAGAGAGAGCACACCAGAGGAGGAGAGGAAGGAGAGCTAGTAGCCATAGCTAGTGGCTAACCCAAAGCTCAGGAGAGTGAGGAGAGCAAACCACACGGACAGACAGCAAAACAGGAAGTGACGATACGTTACCACAAGTGACATTTGTATAATGGGTTATAATAATGTATAATGGGTTGATAATAATTATGGTACAAAACACTGACTATCAAGCATGGCTTTCTCTAACCAAATTTCACATAAAATAAATAAATTACTATAAATAGAATCTATTCATGCTATACCAAACGGTTTTCTCTATTGTGTGTGTTTATAGCTAGTCAAAGCCATCCATATTTAGTTTCTGATGTACTGTTTTTGAAGAAAATTAGTCATTTACAAAGTTTTTGCATTTTTTAGCGTGCTAAACAAAACTGCCACTAAACTGAATCATATCCTCAATGGTAAAAATTTACACACTGGTCTTAACTAGACGAAAGAACATAAGTTCAGATTGCGAAACTTTAAGGGTTATGATTTGACCAAAAAAAGCCAAAATATTGTTCCAGATAAACTATTACAGGTGATCTGAAATGAGATTACATTCTGGGACCACCAGGGTGGCGCCTTGTCCTTTTGTTTACATGCGTTAGAAAATCATCAGTGTGGTGTCTCAGTAGGAGTGGTGGCCTAGTGGTAGAGTGGTAGAGTATCTGCCCCACAGTCGCAAGGTCGTGGGTTCAAGCCCCAGCCAGGCCATACCAAAGACCATAAAAAATGGTACTTCCCGCCTTCTAGGTTGGTGCTCAGCATAATAGAATGGGGGAAGAAAAAGTTGCTCGTGGTGGCGCCTTGCATGGCAGCAGCCCTTCTGATTCTAGATGTAATTAACATTGCAGATAGGAGAAACATAATTTCATTCTGTGGTGATGACACTTTATTGTGAAGTGCAGTGTGGTGACGTCGACTTCCTGTCATATCACTGCACTGCCCTATATAGCAGGCCGAGCCGCCATAGCACAGTCTCTTGTGCCAGATGCCCACGCCAGGTGCTTGCCATGTACCGCTGTTCCCAAACATCAATCAAGCTGTGTTTGACATTACCCTCATCTTCGCCCCATTCATCACCAGGTTTGCATAAATAACATTTGGCGACTGAGGATTAACATATGGAGGCTTGCATTACACCACTCTGTCCCTTCGTCGAGCTCCCGGATGCCATGGCCGCATTGGTTGGCAACCTATCAAATGTACATTACAGCACTGGACCTCGGGAAGCTCGATAAGGTGAGGCCAGATGCGCTTCTCGCCCACAACCTTGCTATTGAAGGCCGGAGAGTCCTACGGACGCTTGACACGTCGGACTCGAATGAGGACATCGTGGAGCTGCTAGCTAAACGTTTCTCCACCCCAGACAGCGTGACTGTTCGGAGAATTCACTTTTGCCAGAGACACCAGCGTGTAAGTGAGCCTGTCCGCCAGTATATCATTGATTTGAGGCAGCTAGCTAGCAAGTGTCGTTTTGGGCCACTTGAAGACGAGATAGTACTCTACAAACTGGCAGAGCATACGTGCAACACTGCAAGGCTATTAATGGCGACTAATGACTTGACTTTAGCTTAAGCCGTCGAGCTAGCTCTCCGGTTGGAGGCCTTCGATATGCTAGCTCTGGATCTAAATTGGTGCCAGTTACAGAAGCCGCTCGGCACAGCAAATGTCGCGGGCTCGGATAACGAGGATAGCTTGGATGACGACGTTTCGGAAGCCAATGCTGCCAGCCGAAGGTTTGCCCCGAGAAAACCCCTGTGCAAGACTTGTGGTTCTGCGACGCACCGACAAAAGGCGAAGGAATGCCCAGCAAGACGTAAACATTGTAGTAGATGGGGACACTTGAATCACTACGCCAGAGTGTGCTGTTTGTCTTACCCAGGGAACCCACGGGAGAAATCACCCCACCCACCCCCGACGGACAACACTGAGAGTGAATGGTACGAAAGGTACAAAGAGCTAATGGACACCTTTGCTTTCAAGTTGGCAAGTTCTTGCTCAGTGTCGGTACCCATGCCGATGAGCGACACCATGCTAGCTCCAGATGCCTCCAGTACTTGGCTGCAGTTGGGTGGGGGGTCTGCAGCTACTACGGTGAACACTACAACGTTTATAGAAGAGGACGAGGCCAGACTGACGAGCATGGAGTTACTACATGCTCAACAGCAGCTCATTAGGGTAAGATTCCACTTTTGGGTTATGGACTTGATTCGGGTTCGGGGTGACGAACGACTACGGCGAAGATGGGCCAGACAACAGCCAGCAAAACATCAAGCATGTCTGCGGATAGTGGTGAAGTTGGGAGCGGTGTGCTTCCGGTTGTCCGATGGCTTGATGAGGCATGCCAACCAACTATGGCATGTCCAGGAGGATGCTCCAGGTGGCGAGGCTGGACGGGAGTCAGTGATGGCAGTGTGGGATCCGGGCTCCGCTGTCCAGAAGATCAGCCATCGCTCTGGGGGTCTGCTGCCTCCAGGGGCACACCTGCTGAGGGGCTGCCCTGGGCCCCCATGCTGGTTCCACCTTTCCCACCCAAGTGACTGTGTGGTAGCACTTTGTTTATAGTTCTGGTGTTATATGTTTTGTGTGTTGGCTTAGGAGCACAGCAGTTATTTTTAGTTTAATAAAGGACTTTTAGTTTATTCCGGTGGCAAAATAAACCAATGTGCCGTGTGAGTTGTGTGGTAGTCCACCCACCAACTCTATTTTAAGTTGCTTTGTGTAAATGTGTTAGGCCATTTAAGTACATTAGTTTACGTTATTTTAGAGTGTGATTCGAGTTCTGTCATAACTTCCCGTGAGCTTTTACGCAGCGCATGGAGAGGGGAGAAATAATGAGGATCTACATGCTAGAGTTACACCACACACATTTATTAAACACAAAAACTGATAACAAACAGTTCCCAAAAAGGTGAAGACTTACAAAAAATACATAGAAACACTTACGGTAGGCGTACGGGGGCCAGAATCGTACTGCGAACGCATGAGGAGAAACGTGTACCCACACTGGCATCCCACAGCCGGTATCGCTGAGTGGGCGCCAGAGAACCACGAAATGCGCAGAGTGGATACACGTCGTTGAAGTCCTGATGTCAGACTGTACACTGACAATACAATACAATGACCCAGCAATGTGTAACTGGCAAAAAGCTGCTTAAATACGCACATTGCTGGTAATGGTGAAATAAGGAGCACCTGGGCGAGGCGCGGGAAGATGGCACACGGGAAAGGGAACAGCTGGTGATGATGAGAGAGGGGGCGTGGCCGGACCAGCGAGCTGTCAGCAGCGCTCACAGAAAGTAGGTCACAGCGGCTGTCTAACAGCTGCCGGTCAGACAGTGGCTATGGGTAAGGAAGGAAGACTGAAATACATAATATACACATAAACAGTGGCACTTAACCCCACAGAGAGGTCAGGACCGAGCCGGGGGAAACCAAGCCAGCTTGGCTCCTGACAGATTCTAAATTGGGGTGGTGTCATGATCCCGGGCACGGCCCCCACCTGTGCCCAGTTCTGGTTTGAGTTCAGTCTTTTTCTGTTTGTTTGTTTCTTTATTTTTTCTTGGACTGTTGTATTTTATCTGTCTATCTTTGGAGTGTTTGCATTCTTGGTTTTGTCCTTATTGTATTATCTATTTATTGTGGGTTATTTTGTATTTATGGGTTTTGTTACATCTTTTTGGGATTGTGTTATCTTATTCTTGTGTCGTCATTAGTTCTGGTCCATGCTTTTATTTTGACAGTGTCTGTGCAGCTTCCGCCTGTCAAACTGTTTTGTGGGCTGCACAGCTGTCACTCATTGTTGATTATTTTTTCCACTCATGTACCTACACCTGTTATGCATTTGCCATCGGGGTATTTATCAATTTAAGGATACAGCAACCCTTCTCAGATTGCCGTGTCCTACTGTGATGTCCTCAGAGGTTCTGCCATGACTCTGAGTGTTTATAGTTTTTTTCCGTGAAGGTGAACGGGTGTGCTCCGACCAGGTAACATTTATCCCATTCTCCCTTCCCCTCAGCCGTAAGCCTCGGTTCTCTTTGGGTGTGACTCCGGCTGAGCTACCTCTTTCCCCAGTGAGTTTGTGCGCCTCAGCTGGTGTTTTTCCCCCGGCTGTTCTTCCTCTCCAGGTGGTGAGCCCCGCTCTCCTCTGGCGCCTTCACACCCTCGTTATTTGTAAGTGTAATGTTTTTCTGTTTGCTTGTCTTTGTTAATAAATGTGCAAAACCAGCAGTGTGCGTTTGGTGTCCTTCTTATCCCTTGAAAAGGGCGGTTTATGGCAGAAGGACACGGCCTGGTTGTGGACACCAGCCACTGTGGGTTTTTGCTGTTTTTTCTCTTTTCCGTCTTCTTCCTCCTGTATTATATTTTTCCTTCCCTTTTTTATAGTCCATTTTTTGGGATATGTCTGGTCGCACAGACTACAGGATTTTGGGGCTGGATGAAGAGGAGTGTTGGGCGGCTGGACTGGTGGAGGACATTGTTTCAAATGTTTGCCTCACCCACACTCCCGAGGAGGCATTGCAGGTGTGGGATAGCACAGCACAGGTGATTGGGGCATACTCCAGTCTGTGGAGCTATCCGGAACTAGCAGATCTCCCCACCTCAGTTGTCCATGCTCAGTACCGGCTTTGCGGGCTGGGGGAAGCCCTGTCGCCATCCGAACCTGTGCCATGGAGGAAGCGTTCTAGGGGGTGGAAGTCTCGAGCCCTGGGTTCCCATCCAGCTGCTGTCCCATCTCCTCCCACTGAATAGTGTCCCTTAGCCTGCCGTATTGAGTACGCAGCCTACGTGCCCCTTGACGGTCCCAGCGTGGAGGAGCTAGAGGAGCACCAGCGGGTTTTGGCAGTGGAGGCTGAGCTCTTCTTGGAGTACGTACCGTGGCTTTATCCGGAGTCTATGCCGCAGCTGGAGGGAGGTTCATCGGAGGATGCGGAGTCGGCGCCATTGAGTCTGCGTTCCTGGACTCTGGAGGGCCATCTCGCTCCATCTCCTCGCTGGATGATCTCCACCGTGCCTGGTAAAACATCGCCTGGTTCAGCAGCAGCAGTCACCATCGTGCCCCGGGAGTTAAGGCAAGTGCGCTTTCATTCTCTTTCTCATGATAATGAAATTCCTGGTCTTATTCCCGGTGGTGAGGCTCAGCATCAGCAGCCCACTCTGACTGAGTCCTCACCACCTGCTGCTGTCACCAGTTCCTCACCCGTCGCTTCTGTTTTCTCCCGCCTTCCCTGAGCGTCTGCTGGTCCTTGGATGGAGCAGCCAGATGACAGAGGTGCCTGCAGCCCTGGAGAACCCCACACCAGCCCCGCAGCCAAGTTTTGGATGGGAGAGGAGCGGTCCTGGATCCCTGAAGCCTGAGCCAATGTAGGAATTTCCCCTGGTTTCAGCTGTCCGCAACTCGGTGCCAGTGATGGGGGCAACCTTCAGTTTCAGCCACCACACCGGAGGGTCCACCTGCGTCGGTCGCCATGCTGGGAAGTCTGTGGGCTGCATCCACCACCATGCCTGCTGCAGGGATCACCGCAGCAGAGTCGTCAGAGTCCTGGATGTCGGTGGAGCTTGAGTCCAGGCAAGTACTCAGTTCTGTTTTAACATTTACAGATCAAGAGAATTCTTGTCTGGCTCAGGGTGGGGAGAATCAGCTGCAGATGTCCTCTGCTCCTGAGCTTTCCTCATTGGGCTCCACTGCTACCGGTGATTCTCCGGTGTTTTTCTCTTCCTCCCTGTTCAAGGTGGCTGTGGCAGGGTTGGCACTTCAGACGGAGAGAGCTGAGATGCCCCAGTCTGGATCGCCGGAGTCCTGGATGGCGGTGAAGCTTGAGCTCAGGTAAGTTTTCTTTTCACTTTATCTGTCTTAGAGAGATCTTGTCTGGCTCTTGGTAGGGAGGAGGGCATGTCCCATTGGGAGGAGACCCTGGGGCAGACCCAGGACATGGTGGGGAGACTATGTCACCTTGCTGGCCTGGGAATGCCTTGGTGTCCTCTCTTCGGGCTGCACGGTGGCGCAGTGGTTAGCACTGTGGCAGCACAGTTTACCCTTGGCCGGGGGATTGTGGGGATCGTGGGATCGTGGGTTCGATCCCAGCCCCCGACCAACAGTGATCTGTGTGGAGTTTGCATGTTCTCCCCGTGTTGCGTGGGTTTACTCCGGGATTTCTCCGGTTTCCTCCCACATGCCAAAAACATGCATGTTAGGTTAATTGGCTGTTCTAAATTGTCCCTAGATATCTGTTTCCTATAGGCCCTTAGAATAGAGGGTTAGTATTAATGAAAGTGCTTTGAGTGGTCTTTGTGACTAGAAAAGCGCTATATAAGTGCAGGTTAGTTAGTTAGTTAGTTAGTAAAGAGCTGGAGAAGGTGGCTGGTGACCTTTTTCATTTCCAAATCTAGAAATGTCTCAGAAATTTAGATTAAAAAGTAACAATTCAACAAGAAAGAAATGCAGTAAATTCATGAGAATTCAATAAACTTACAACCTGGCTGGCTTACCTTCGTTTTTGGGCTAGTTTAAAGCAAATTTTGTTTAGACTGAAATTACCCAGAATTGCCATAACTCTGACAGTTACTTTTTACTGCCTTTGCCCAACAAGCATGGGAAGTTAAGAAAAACAAGTAACTTTAAGTTGAAACATTTTCTTCAGAGCAAATATTGAGGGGGACACTAGCCCTATGCAAGATTGTGTTTAGGGGCCCCTATTTCTGTAATAAGGAAGAGTACAAACCCTTTAAAACAAAAACTTTAAAAAACAAACTGAAGTCATTGCCTAGATGAAGAAAAAAAATTAAGGCATTACATAGAATAAAAACTTAACCAGCATTCATATGAATATTATAAATGTAAAAGAGAAAAGTCACAAATTTACAATAAAAAAGTAGCAGATTTATGATGAAAAAATTGTGAATTTACAAGAAAAAAAATGGTAAATTCATTTGAAAAAAGTAGCAAATAAATGAAAAAGTCACATGTTGCTTGTTTACATGTTGGCATGTTTACAAGAAAAGAGAAAAAAGAAAAGAAAAAAGTAACAAATTTACATGAAAAAAATCACAGTTTGATTAAAAAAAGTTGCAACTTCACAACAAAAAAGTAGCAAATTTATGAGAAAAAAGTATTAAATTTATCAGGAAAAAACCTGGAAATTTACAAAAAAAAGTAGCAATTTCATCCAAAAAGTTGTGACTTTATAACAAAAAGTTGCAAATTTAAAAGAAAAAAGTAGCAAATTTATGAGAAAAAAGTAGCAAATTTGCAAGAAAAAAGTCACAATTTGATTGAAAAAAGTAGCAAATGTAAAAGAAAAAAAGAAAAAATTATGCAAAAGCAGTTGCAAATTTAAGAGAAAAAAGTTTAACATTTATATAAAAAGTTATAAATTTACAAGACAAACATTGAAAATTTATGAGAAAAAAGTTTCAATTTTAAAAGAAAAGAGTTGCAACTTTATGAGTGTTGAGAGAATGACTTTTTAGTAAAAACCTTCTAAGGCTTTGTAACAAAAAGGCTTCACTGGGAACCAGTGTTGGGCGTTATTAAAAAATAGTAACTAATTACAGTTAGTAGTTACTTCTTATCAAAAGTAATTGAGTTACTTTATCAATTATTGCATGATTAAAGTAACTAGTTACTTGGAAAAGTAACTTTCACGTTACTTTTAAATGCATACTTAAATCATCCTGCACACATAGGAAGATGATTTAATTAATGGCTTATTAATGTCAGGCTGAAAACAGACTGTTTCAGACAGAGCTTTTAGACATGTTCAGTCTGTTTTATCCTGCCTTGAGAGCTCTTATTGTGAGAAAAATCTGAAGAAACTCAACACAAAATTGCTAGTAATTTCCTCATTTTGGACTGAGAAATAGAGTTTGTGTAGTGGGAGAGGGAAAAAGAGTGAGAATCACTCTCAAAGAGTGAGAGTTGGCAACACTGCATAAAGTTGTCCTTGTTTATCTTACCTTTATGATATGGATTTAATCCAATGTGCAGTGATCTAAAGAAAATATCCATTGTCCACAGTCCAAATGTCTGCTGTGACAAAGACATGATCCAATCCCTCAAATTCCTTTTGGAGATCAAAATCCATTTTTGAATAATCTTTATCCAGGTAGCAAGTAAATGTGTTTTTGACATGTTTTGAGACCCAGAAAGCAGACGCAGACCCAGAAATTAACTCAATTATCTTTATTGTGTAATGAGTGTAAGGGTGTGTGTATGAATGCAGCGGCTGGGGCGAGCAGAGCACCGTACAGCCTGGCAACCCTATGGAGGAGCAGAGACAGGGGAATTAGTGACAACATTCTGGTGGAATTGTGCTGTAATGTTAGTCTTGCTGTTGGTGAGTTGGAGATCAGCTCAGGCTTGGTCCCGAAGACTCTGGCCAGGAAGACAGCATCTTCAGCCCCGGTTGCAGAGGGAATGGAAGGAGAATAGATGAGGTGCAGGGAGTACTTGGTCCGCCGCCACGGATTTCCACCTGTGCACAGGGGAGCAGAGTGTAGAGTGATGATAGCGATGAGAGGAGCTTACTTGGCATCGGGGAGTGGAAACTCCCGGGAGAATGACGAAATGGAGAAGGATGTCTTGGAAGACGATGAAGTAGAGGAGTAGCCTCCGGAGAACGATGAAGTAGAGAATAATCTCAGGAGATTGACGAAGTGGCAGGACAGTCTCATCAGACCAGGGAGTAAGACAACTCTATGCAGACCAGAGGGCAGCATGGCTTAAATAGTTCAGCTGATGAGGAGAGCAGGTGTGCGCGCAGCTGTGGAGAATCAGGCAACAGGCAGGCAGAGCGAATCACCACAGTACTCCCCCCCACATGGCGCCTCTTGGCGACCAATCTAACCTACCCAGGTGCATCCAGTGGAAGTCCCTGATGAGCTGAGGATCCAACACGAAGGAGGGACACACCCAGGACCTCCACTCAGGGCTGTAACCCTCCCAGTCCACCAGGTACTGTAGGCCGCGACCCTGGCGACGGATGTCCAGAATGGCGTTGACCTTCCATGCCGGGTCGCCATCGATCACAACTGGTGCAGGTGGCGTCTTGGGAGGAGGGCACAGAGGACTGGAGCAGAACGGCTTCACTTGGGAGATGTGAAAGGTGGGACAGATGCGGAGGGAGGTGGGGAGAGCTAGGCGCACAGCCACAGGATTCACAATCTGAGTGATCGCAACTGGTCCAATAAAATGCTGAGAGAGCTTTCTCGACTTAGCCTTGAGGTTGATATTTTTTTGTGGAGAGCCATACCTGTTGCCCAACCTGGTAGGGTGGAGCCAGTATCCTGCGATGATTGGCGATGGTGGTGTTGCGATCCGCTGTGCGCTGCAGCACAGTCCGGGTAGCCTTCCACAACCGGCAGCAGTGTCTCAGGTGGGCTCGTACAGAAGGTACGGCAATGTCTCCTTCCTCCTTGGGAAATAGCAGGGGATTGTAGCCCAAAGAGGCCTCGAAAGGAGACATGCCTATGACAGACGACACGGTGGTGTTGTGAGTGTACTCAATCCATGGCAGGTAGGTGCTCCAGGAAGCTGGGTTGGCGGTGGTGACACACTGTAACACTGCCTCCAGTTCCTGATTGGCAAGCTCACATTGACCGTTGGTCTGTGGGTGATACCCCGATGACAGGCTCACCATAGCCCCGATGGCGTTGCAGAAGGCCTTCCACACCTGTGAAACGAACTGGGGCCCACGGTCAGACACGATGTCCAGAGGGATGCCGTGCAGCCTCACCACATGGATGATGAGCAGATCTGCTGTCTCCTTTGCCGTGGGCAGACCCTGCAGGGGGATGAAATGGGCTGCCTTAGAGAACCTGTCCATAATGGTGAGCATGATGGTGTAGTTGTTAGAGGATGGAAGGCCGGGGATGAAGTCCAAGGCCACATGGGACCAGGGCCTGCCAGGGATAGGGAGAGGATGAAGCAGGACGGCTGGAGGAGAGGAGGACGTCTCGCCGGTGGCGCACTGGGAACAGACATGGATATACTCCCCGACATCCTTTCGGAGCGATGGCCACCAAAAGGTCCTCTGCAGAAGATCCACAGTGCATGCTATCCCTGGGTGGCACAAAAGCTTGGAGGAGTGGGCCCAATTAATCACCTCACCCCGGACGGCAGATGGAACATACAACCTCCCCACTGGTCCCCTGCCTGGGTCCGCCTCGGTCTCCTGCGCTCTCAGGACCCTCTCCTGCGCCAATGATGCACGATGGGGAAATGATGGGGTGCGCCGATACCTCTGCAGCATCTTTGGCAAATTGCCTAGATAAGGCGTCAGGCTTGGTGTTCTTGAACCCGGGGCGGTAGGTGATGATGAAGTCAAAACAACCAAAAAACAGGGACCAATGGGCCTGGTGCGCGTTCAGACGTTTAGCCGTCCTGAGGTATTCCAAGTTCTTATGGTCCATCCAGACGATGAATAGCTGGGAGGCCCCCTCCAGCCAATGGCACCACTCCTCCAATGCCAGCTTGACTGCCAGGAGCTCCGAGTCCCCGATGTCATAGTTCCTCTCCACTGGGGAGAGGCGGCCAAAGAAGAACGTGCAAGGGTGAATCTTGTCGTCTACCAGGGAGCGTTGAGATAACACGGCTCCAACACCAGAGTCCAAAGCATCCACTTCAACCAGGCACTGCAGAGCGGGGTCCACCTGACCCAAGATCGGAGGAGAGGAGAATTGAGATTTTAAATCCACAAAGGCTGCCTCAGCCTCCTCCGTCCAACGGAAGGGCACCTTGGAGGAGGTGAGACAAGTAAGAGGAAGGGCAATAAGGCTGTAGTTCTTAATGAAGCAGCGGTAGAAGTTGGTAAATCCCAGAAACTGTTGTAGCTGCTTCTGGGAGGAGGGAATCGGCCACTCTACCACTGCTTTTACCTTGCCCAGGTCCGCGATGATTTTGTTGTGGGAGATGATGAAGCCCGGGAATGACGTGGCTGAAGTGTGGAACTCGCATTTCTCCGCCTTCACAAACAGCTTGTTCTCCAGCAGCTGCTGCAACACTTGCCTCACGTGCACCTGGTGTTCATCAAAGGACTGCGAAAAAATTAGAATATTATCAAGGTACACAAAGACAAATGAGCCCAAAAAGTCCCTCAACATGTCGTTGATAAGCCGTTGGAATACAGCAGGGGCGTTGGTCAGCCCAAACGGCATGACGAGGTACTCGAAATGACCGCTAGGGGACCGGAACCCTGTCTTCCATTCGTCACCCTCCCAAATCCGCACCAGATGGTAGGCGTTGCAGAGGTCTAGTTTAGTAAACCAGGAGGGAGTCAAGTGCCGTGTTGATGAGTGGGAGAGTCTATTTATCCTTGATGGTGATGTTATTGAGCTCTCAGAAATCGATGCACGGTCTCAGCGAGCTGTCATTTTTGCTCACGAAGAAGAATCCTGCCCCCACTGCCGAGGATGAAGGATGAATTATGCCCAAGTTCAAGGACTCCTTGATATATGTTTCCATAGCCTCCCGCTCCGGAGCTGACAGGCTGTACAGCTGGCTAGACGGTAGTGGAGCTCCGGACTGGAGGTTGATGGCACAGGTGTATGGGTGGTGGGGGCAAAGAGATAGAGCTTGGGACTTACTAAAGGCAGCCCCCAGGTCGTGATATTCCAGGGGAAACTTGGACAGGTCAGGCGGAGGTGCGTCAGGGACACCGAGAGGCACAGATGGCGAGCAAGCAGCGGACTGAAGGCATGCATTGAGGCAAAACAAACTCCACGAGACTAAGTTCCCGGAGCGCCAGTCAATAGTGGGGTTGTGCAACCGGAGCCAGGGGTAACCTAGGATGACCGGAGAGGTGGAGACCGGAAGCACAAACAGCCTGAGCTGCTCACGGTGATTTCCAGACACAATAACTGATACCGGGCCAGTTTGTTTAGACTTCATGGCCAGTGGCGCTTTGGACAGAGCGATGAGTTTAAGAGGTGTCCTTAATTGGTGGCAGGGAAGCCCCAGTCGGGTTGCCAGTTCCCCAGGGATGAAGCTCTGCTCGGCCCCTGAATTGATGAGTGCATGTGTGGCTATCTCAACTTGGTTATGAACAAAACAGATGGGTAACATGAATTTAGTGAGGGGATTGTTTTGGAGTGAGTCCGTGAGTCCCCCTACTGCGATGCACGGACTCCTTCTTTTGGTCGTACGGGGCAAGTGGCAAGTTCATGCTCCTCGCTGCCACAATAGAGACATAGCCCTAACTCCTGGCGGTGCTGTTTCTCCGCTGGAGGCAACCTAGATTAGCCTACTACCATGGGCTCAGGGGAGTCTAATGAATCTGAGGGAGGTAGGGCCAGCAGGTAGCACTGTGGGGAGCGGCAAAACTGGGTACCTGAGCGACTGGAAGTTTTACGCTCGTTGGCCCGTTCCCTCAGCCGGTTGTCGAGGCTAATGGCCAGGGAAATGAGTTTGGTTAATTTACTGGGCTTTTCCAAATGGGCTAGTTCATCCCGCGGACTAGGGCTAAGGCTACGGACGAAGATACTGCACAGAGAGGCATCCTCCCACCCCACCTCCGCAGCTACCACCCGGAAGTATACAGCGTAATCGGCTACTGATTTGCTCCCTTGCCTTAAGTTGAGTAGCCGGGAGGTAAGCACGCTATCACGGTCGGAGTGGTCGAGCACCTCGTTAAACTCACTCACAAACTGGTCATAAGTTAGTGTTGCGTAGTCAGCCTTAGCCATGACCGCGTAAGCCCAAGCTAAGGCCCACCCCTCCAGGAGATTAACTACATAGCCTATGCGGCTGTGACTGGTCGGAAAATCCCCTGGGACGCGCTGGAAAACTATCCCACATTGCAACATGAACCCCCTAGCCTCCCCTAGCTTACCGTTGAAGCATGTGGGCGTGGGGACTGGTGTCAGCCGGGATGGTGGAGACATAGCAGGGATGGAGCGAGCTGGAGCGGCTGGGCAACCTGAAGCCGGAGGAAAGGGCGGCAGGGCTTTGGCCCCCTGGCAGCAGAAGGGTTGGACCGGACCCTTGAGGACCTCTGCCATAAGACTCGTTGATTTTGGACTTTTATTAATTTTTCTAACCTGACTTTGTGCTGTTTTTCATGTAACCTTGTGTGATTTCATTTTTGCTTTTACATCAGTTGTTTTTTGTACATTCTCAACGTAATCATTATTTTTATTATTTACAGTTATGTGTTTTCACTTTTGATTTAGATCTGTCACTTTTCAATTTAAAGTTTTGTTTGATTTTGATTGTTGATTTAAAGTCTATGTGTATATATTTATATATTTTCATCTTTTTTGAGCTTTATTCATTATGTGTGTCTCTTCTGCCCGGACTCACGGACCTTCAAGAGGATTGATGACATTTTCAGGCTCTGTGCCTGTTTGACCCCCGCAGCTTAAACTGTTTGATTGCACATTTTTTTGTGAGTTTTTGAGTTTTTCAGCTCTTAAATGCATTTTTACTTGTACTTGTTTGTTTTTTGTGTGTTCATTAAAAAAAAAAACATGTTTTGCAGCACAAAACCTCGGACTGTTTTCATCTCAGTTTAAGACATTCAGGGTCAAAGGTTAAGGTTTTGTGTTGCATGCTATAGTCTCTTTAAATCTTTTACAATTAGGATGTAGTCTGCTAAAGAAATAGCCCATCAGAAGTGTTCTCCACACTTTAAATGTCGACACCTTTACCATCACAGATAAGATAAGGCTCAGAGTTTAAACTAACACATGCTCATTCCCAGGGGAAGACCCGAGAAAAGCAAAGCTGTGTCAAAATACACACACCTGTGAATGGATACAGAGTAAAAGCTGAAAAAAGCAAATCTGCTGAGAAAAGCAGATGTGTGCTTAAAAGTGGGACTAATTAGGCCTAACTAAACTAATTAGTCTGAAGGATCAGTGAATTTTTTTTTTTTATCCCTTTTGTTCAAATCCTGCCTGCCCCGATAAGCTTTAACGTTGCAGATCTAGTTTTAGCTTTTAGATTTTTCGTGGTGACTAAGGCAGGTGAGAGTCTCAGGCCTGTGTAGCGTCAAAAGGCGTAGTGTACCAAGTCTGCCTGTCTCAGGCCCACTCTCTCTTTAATGAGAAAAAAATAACAGATTTATCCATCCATCCATCCATCCATCTTCTACCGCTTCCGGTCCGGGTCGCGGAGGCAGCAGTTCAAGCAGAGAAGCCCAGACTTCCCTCTCCCCAGCCACCTGCTCCAGCTCTTCAGAGGGGATACCAAGGCGTTCCCAGACCAGCTGGGAGACATAGTCTCTCCACCGAGTCCTGGGTCTGCCCTGGGGTCTCCTCCCAGTGGGACGTGCCTGAAACACCTCAAGTGGGAGGCGTCCAGGAGGCATCCTAATCAGATGCCCATACCACCTCAACTGACTCCTTTCAATGTGGAGGAGCAGCGGTTCTACTCTGAGCCTTTCCCGGATGACTGAGCTCCTCACCCTATCTCTGAGGGTGAGTCCAGCAATCCTATGGAGAAAGCTCATTTCAGCCGCTTGTATCCACGATCTCGTTCTTTCGGTCATTACCCAAAGCTCGTGACCATAGGTGAGAGTAGGAACGTAGATTGACTGGTAAATCGACAGCTTTGCCTTAGAACTAAGCTCCCTCTTCACCACAACAGACCAGTACAATGTCCGCATCACTGCAGATGCTGCTCCAATCCGTCTGTCGATCTCTCGCTCCATTTTCCCCTCACTCATGAACAAGACCCCAAGATACTTAAACTCCTCCACTTGGGGCAGGAGCCTGTCCCCAACCCGTAGAGGACAATCCACCTTTTTCCGGCTGAGGACCATGGACTCGGACTTGGAGATGCTGATTCTCATCCCAGCTGCTTCACACTCAGCGGCAAACCGTCCCAGCAAGAGCTGTAGGTCATTGCTGGATGAAGCCAACAGGACAACATCATCTGCAAACAACGGAGATGAGATCCTGTGGTCACCAAGCATGACATCCTCCATTCCCCGACTGTGCCTAGAAATCCTGTCCATAAAAATTATGAACAGGATCGATGACAAAGGGCAGCCCTGGCGGAGTCCAACTCTCACTGGGAATGACTCCGACCGAGTGTTGGCAATACGAACCAAACTCTCACAACGGTCGTACAGAGACCAAATAGCTCATAACAACAAGCCCGATACCCCATACTCCCGAAGCACCCCCCACAAAAATCCACGAGGGACGCGGTCAAATGTCTTCTCCAAGTCCACAAAACACATGTAAACTGGTTGGGCAAACTCCCACGAACCCTCAAGAATTCTCGAGAGGGTAAAGAGCTGGCCCGATGTGCCACGGCCAGGACGAAAACCACATTGCTCCTCCTGAATCCGAGGTTCGACCAACGGCCGGACTCTCCTTTCCAGTACCTTGGCATAGACCTTCCCAGGGAGGCTGAGGAGTGTGATCCCTCTAAAGTTGGAGCACACCCTCCAGTCCCCTTTTTTGAAGAGAGGAACCACCACCCCGGTTTGCCATGCCAAAGGCACTGCCCCCGACCTCCACGCAATGTTGCAGAGGCGTGTCAACCATGACAACCCAACAACATCCAGGGCCTTGAGGTACTCAGGGCGAATCTCGTCCACCCCCGGGGCCCGGCCACCAAGGAGATTTTTAACCACCTTGGCAACCTCAGCCCCTGTGATAGGCGAGTCATGCCCCTCGTCCCCAAACCCTGATTCCTCTGTGGAAGGCGTATCAGTGGGATTGAGGAGATCCTCGAAGTATTCCTTCCGCCGCCCGACGATATCCCCAGTCGAAGTCAACAGTGTCCCATCCGCACCATACACAGTGTGGACGGGGAGCTGTTTTCCCCTCCTGAGCCGCCGGACAGTTTGCCAGAATCTCTTTGAGGCTGACCGAAAGTCTTGTTCCATGGCCTCACCGAACTCCTCCCATACCCGGGTTTTTGCTTCAGCAACCACCCGAGCTGCACTCCGCTTGGCCTGCCGGTACAGCTGCTTCGGGAGTTCCACAAGCCAACCAAGCTTGATAGGACTCCTTCTTCAGCTTAATGGCCCCCCTCACCACTGGTGTCCACCACTTGGTTCGGGGGTTGCCACCACGAGATGCACCAACCACTTTGCGGCCGCAGCTCTGGGCCGCCGCTTCAACAACAGAGGTGGAGAACATGGCCCATTCAGACTCTATGTCTCCAGACTCCCTCGGAATGTGGTTGAAGTTCTTCCGGAGGTGGGAGTTGAAGACCTCCCGGACAGGGGCCTCAGCCAGACGCTCCCAGCACACCCTCACTATACGTTTGGGTCTACCAGGTCTGAATGGCATCCTCCCCTGCCATCAGATCCAACTCACCACCAGGTGGTGATCAGTTGACAGCTCTGCACCTCTCTTTACTCGGGTGTCCAAGACATACGGTCGCAGGTCTGATGATACGATAACAAAATCGATCATCGACCTGCAACCTAGGGTGTCCTGGTGCCAGGTGCACATATGGACACCCTTATGCTTGAACTTGGTGTTCGTTATGGACAGACTGTGGTTAGCACAGAAGTCCAATAACTGAACACCACTCGGGTTCAGATCGGGCAGGCCGTTCCTCCCAATCACCCCCCTCCAGGTTTCACTGTCATTGCCCACGTGCGCATTGAAGTCCCCCAGTAGGACAATGGAGTCTCCAAGAGGAGCACCCTCCAGCACCCCAGTCACAGACTCCAAAAAGGGTGGGTACTCTGAAACATCATTTGGTGCATAGGCACAAATGATGGTCAGGACCCGTTTCCCAACCCGAAGGCGCAGGGAAGCAACCCTTTCGTCCACCGGGGAAAACTCCAATATAGAGGCAGCAAGGTGGGGCGATACAATAATACCCACCCCTGCTCGTCGCCTCTCGCCCGGGGCAACTCCAGAAAAGGCCAAGCTCCAGCCCCTCTCCAGGAGACTGGTTCCGGAACCGGAGCTGTGTGTTGAGGTGAGGCCGACTATATCTAGCCGGTATCTCTCAACCTCGTACACCAGCTCAGGCTCCTTCCCCACCAGAGAGGTGACATTCCACGTACCAAAAGCCAGTTTAGAAAGCTTGGGATTAGTCCGCCAAGGTCTCCGCCTTTGACCGCCACCTAATCCACATAGCACCGGACCCCCATGATCCCTCCTGCAGGTGGTGAGCCCACTGGCAGGCAGACCCATGTAACTCCTTCGGGCTGAGCCCGGCCGGGTCCCATGGGTGGAAACCCAGCCACCAGACGCTAGCCTTCGAGCCCCTCCCCCAGGCCTGGCTCCAGGGTGGGGCCCCGGTAACCCCATACCGGGCGGGGTACACTGAATCCTTGATATCCAATTTATCATGAGAGTCTGTTGGATCGTTCTTAGTCTGGCCCTTCACCCGGATTTATAAGGAATAAAATAGCAATTTAATTTAAAAAAGTAACAAATTTAAAAGAAAAAAGTTGAAGATTTAAAGAAAAGTTGAAAATTTATGAGGAAACGGTTGCAATGTTTTTTAAAAAAGTTGAAAATTTATGAGAAAATAGTTGCAAATTTAAAAGAAAAAAGTTGCAAATTTATAAAAAAAAGCTGTAAATTTATATGAAAAGTTGCAATTTACAAGAAAAAAGTTGCAAATTTATGATAAAAAAAATTAGCTGATTTAAAGGAAAAAAGTTGCTAATTTGAGAAAAAAGTTGCAGATTTAAAAGAAATGTTCCTAATTGCAAGTTTTTTGTTGTTGTGTTTTTTTTTTTTTGGTTTTTTTTTTGCATTTAGCATTGGTGCTTCAAGGTCTTATGTAACATGACATTAAAGATGATGATGATACCCCTACCCCCGATTTATGCCTATGCTTGTTATTATAATGTAAAATTTACTTAAACTACATACTGTAAAGAGTGTTACCTTGGTTTCAAAATGTAACATTTTTTTTTGTCAGTCAATTCTTGCACTCAGTATGGGTCCACTTGTGCCATCTTTTGATGTTTACTATTTATCCAAAACCATCTAAATAAAACACATTTTAATTAGGCCATGTCTACTCTACAGTGTATGTGCCATTATAACTTATAGCATACCTAGAAGAGAGAGACTTTTGACCTGGCCCCTCTCCAGCATGTGTGAGTCCAGCACTCGGTACCATCCATTTGGATAAACTGGCGGCAGGTCACCGATTTTCCTCCGGCGGCGCGCCAGGTTTGCTGCCTGCGCCCTGGTGCGTCCTTCCTCGGGGATGTATCCAACATCTAGCTCCCGGAGGAGCTCCAGCGGGCAGAAGAGAAGCTGGTACAGCCAGGCCACGGCAAAGAGAAGAACTCCAGCAAAAACACAGAGGACAGCCCACGGCAGAGCACTGTGCAACCCGGCAAGGATCCGCTCTGGGTATCCACTGCCCTCCAAATCCACCGGCTCCCCACTTTGGGTGATGAGCATTGTGCCCACTCCCAGTCCAATGACCGTAGCCACCTTTGCACTGATCATGTCTGACTTCCTCAGCTGCAGGCTGTCACGGCTTGTCTGCAGTGAGCATCACAAACTTTAAAGACGAGTCAACTTTGCTGAAGCCACACCTGAGATCAGCCCTCTGCACTTGCAGCCTGTAAGACTGGAGTGACGACGAGCTAATCAAACATTACAGATTTGATAGTTAGGGATAATGTGTAACACTTTATAATCCAGCCCTAAGTTAGAGGGTACTTTGTGTACTTTCCATGTTCTTCACTCAACGTACACTGAGGCACATGCAGATATTGAGATGAAGGGAGCTCAAAGATTGCCCCTTTGTCCCATGAAGTGCCCTTTTGGAGAAGTTTTCTTTAAGCGTTCAAAAAAGATTATGTTATGTATGAAATGAATGAGCAGTGAGTCATCTTATGCTGTGCAACAAACTGAACTTTATTACAGGAAAGGCAGATATACATACAGTGGCTGCAGCCCGCTGACATCATTCTATCTGACACCTTGTGTCAGCTACGACAAGCCCCAGGGGCCAAACCCACATCTCATACGACCCCCCCCCCCCTTTAGAAAACTGTTGAACAACAAAAAACATAAGTCTAATAACCCCCCTCCTACACACACACACACACACACACACACACACACACACACACACACACACACACACACACACACACACACAAATTTAGTGAAACAAATACCCACAAATAAAAACATAACTTTAGAACATGAATGTTTTCAATTAAGGAACACCATTAACCAATTGGGCACTTGGGTGGACTACCCTAAGGTGCCCTTGTGTTGAGGTGGATTATTCTGCCACCCATTAACCAACACGTCCTGGCTATCCAAGTAACACAACAAAGTCTTTCAGTCGTTTCTTTTTTTTTTTTTTACAGTCTCCCATGGTAAGGTTGGGTCAAGCGGGGAAAACAGTTCTGCTTGAAGAGTTTTGAGGTGGCCCAGTGGTGGCCTCCTCCCTGGAGCTTTGAAACGGGCCCGTGACAGCTGCCCTCCTGGAGCTGTTGGACCCCCGTGGTAAATCTTCATGACTCCGGGGTCCTGCTCCCACACTGCAGCAGCCGATTCCCACAAAGCCCCGCCGCCTGGAGTTGCCACCCGGCCACGCCGTGGTCTGTTCACGTGTTGAACAGACCACGCTCGTTTGAACAGACCGCTTCGCCACGATCCTCAGCGGCGCCCGTTGTTTCGCTGGCTGTGGCCCGGTCAGTTGCTGTCCCGGTCTCTCACTGGTGTGAACCGGAACTTGGAACGGTGCCTTACTTGTTTCCATGCGTCATTGTTGCGCTCCCGGTGGCTGTGTATGCTCATTCAGTCTGGGATCTCCACTATGCTGTGGCGGTTCCATAGTCACCGTGTTCTCTGCGGACCTTTTGCCTGCTGTCTCTGCGGCTCGTCATGGGTACAGAAGGTGTCTGGTGCCTCTCCGGCGTCGTTCGCTGAAGCGGACTCCTCGCCCGTCTGCTCGGTTGTAACTTCCGTTGCTTGTTGGGCGGGGGCACGAGAGCAGTCCGGTTCCTCCTCTTTGTTGTCTGAAGTGCTCTGCTGTGCTGCGCCGTGTATTATGTTTGTGCCTGGCTGCCACTGCTGTTCTTTGGGGATCTCTGCATGCTCGGGCTCCCTCTCTGTGTGACTATCCTCCTGAGAGCGCAGAGTGTGCACTTTGGTGTCAGCACCGTTCATAATTACCTCACTAGTGTCATTCCCAATGGGCATGGGCTCCCTCTCCGTTCGGCTCTCCTCCTGCAAGTGCAGGGTGGATGGAGCGTTGTCAGTACCATCTTTAATTACATCATCCCACATCATGACATTGTTATCCCGGTCCACTGTGCCCCAACTGCCGCACCTGGACCATTCGAACCCAGTGGTGTCTCTGATAGCAAAGTCCAGTCTGCAGAAAAGGTCACAACCCATAACATTGTCACCGCACTCTGTCACCTGGAACGTGAAGCCGTACATAACTTTGGTTTTGCAGCAAACAGTCAATTTTGCTGTTCCAACATTGCAGTCTGTGGCCACCATATCCATACAGCGGCATTGAGTTCTTCTTGATTTTGTAGTTGGGAAAAAACTTTTTCACCTTGGCCCAGTTTAACATGACCGCACCGCCACCGTGTCAAGCAGAAGTGGTACAGCTATTCCATCTAATTCAACCATGCTTTACGAATAACCACTGATGCTGGGGCTTACCAAATGAATGGTCATTGCTGGCGGGCGGGCAGGATCTCCTGGCGGGCCTCACGGTGCTGACAACTGGCATATTCTGGCAAAATGGTTCGGGCACCTGCATTTGCTACACCGTTTTCCTCTTGTCGGGCATACTTCTGCTTCGTCCCAGTGCATTGGGGACCCACAACCCCCGCAGATGGGGCGTCTCGGAGCAGACCTTTGGCTCACTGTACTTGCCTCGTACTCTTCTGCCATGTACCCCTCATTCTCCATGTCCACTGTGTTAGCTAGCATTGACTGTCCGGGTAGCCCCCATGTTCGGCGCTCATTTAGCTCTGGGGCTAACTCCTCTGTCATTTCTAGCCGGGACATTAGCTCCACCATGCTAGCTAGCTTTGTGTTGTTTGGCACCATTAGCCTCTTAGCCCACATCCTCATGTTATGTGTGTGTTTGGCAAAGTAGCTAGAAAGAAGTTCAACAGCATCCGTATATGACTCCGTCGGTCCTAATGTGTGGAATATTCTCTGACTTTCTACGCCAAGTTTGCGGGCAAGAATTCAGTGCTTGTTTCCTTACCCTGCCGGATTTCCCCAGGCCCAACGCTTCAATGTACATCTCGAATACGTCCAGCCAACTAGGCCACGTGACTGCTGGTTCCCCTGGGTACTCAAGAAATGGCCGTAGTGGCGTCCCGCACACCTCCATGAGTTAATCCTCAGTCGCCAAATGTTATATATGAAATGAGCGAGCAGTGAACCATCTTATGCCGAGCAACAAACTAAACTTTATTTCAGGAAAGGCAGATATACATACAGTGGCCGCAGCCCACCTGACATCATTCCGTCTGACGCCTGGCGTCGGCTACTGCAAGCTCCAGAGGTCAAACCCACATTTCACAGATTAGATTTTAGTTTTTCTCCACGGAGACACCAGTTGCCAATCAAACGTGTTTCAATGTACAATAAATATATTTTGAGGTGCAATTAATTCTGTGTGTGACCAGCTCATGAGCCCTACCTGTCCTCCCTTCCCTTCTGCTCTGCAGCGCACTCACACAGCTAAGCCACCCACTCCTGAAGTGCTTTGACACAGACAGGTGAGTGTTTTTGCCTTAAGCCACATCATTTTTGTTACTGGTGTGAAAGTGCCTGCTTCAACATCTCCATACAGACAGCCCCATGTCATGTCACTAATGTTATGATAACTTAAAACTCAATAACTTAAAATAACTTAGTAACTTAAAAAAAACAACAGAAAAGGAGGAAACTTTGATAGGCTATGGTGCAATAATTAGTCTCTTTTTCTGTCAAACAATGAAAGTAATTATGTGGCTAACAATCTATGCAGTAGTTGTTAATAGTTGCTAAAAGGCTGATGTGGTTACAGGATCTGGGTTCATATTCCCAAAGTTTCCTAATGCTAAGAGTTCCTCCTAGTGACGTAATTCTTAGGAAATTCTCAGAATTATTACGCTTTCTAAGATTTTCCTTCTAAATTTAAGAGAAATTAGTAAAAAACAAAAGTTATTTTGAAAGCATCTTAGCCCTTAAAGTGCTCCTAAATAAAAAACATGTTGGAAGGCATGAGGAGGACTTTTAAAGGGCTTAGGAGTTTCTTAAAAGGAGGAGAAAATTGAGGAAAGAGACAGAGACAAGGGAGAAATGTTCTTAAAACGATGAATGAAGATGAGCTTATTACATGCTACAGGTTTGATAGTGTTGGGATAATGTGTAACACTTGATAATTTGGCCCAAACTTACAGGGTACTTTGTGTTCTTTCCATGTATTTTCAGTGAACGTACCCTGCAGACACGTGTAGAAATTGAGATGAAGGGAGCTTTAAGACTGCCGCTTTGTTCCCTGAAGTGCCCTTTTGGAGAGGTTTTTTTTAAGTATTAAAAAAAGGATTAGATTTTAGTTTTCCCCCACAGAGACACCATTTGCCGATTAAATGTGTTTTAACGTCCAATAAATATATTTTGAGCTACAATTAATTCTGTGTGTGACCGACCCATGATCCCTACCTGTCCTCCCTCCCCTTCTGCTCCGCAGTGCACTCACACAGCTGTGCCAACCATAGAGGGGTTGCACCGACGTCACATGGGTCACGTGTCTTTTGCTTACTGCGCCATTTTAGATGGCAACAAATAGTCAAATCACCAACAACAGGCGTGAGTGAGTGTAATCAATGAGATAAATGGCTGCACACAAATCAACACCGTGGTGCACCGACGAGGTGCAGATTTTTCTGTGCTTGGTAGCTGATTAAAGAAATCCAGAAGGAGCTGAACGGAGTGACCTGAAACAAATTCACGGCCACAGCGGAGGCAGATGGGAGGCAGAGTGGCGTAGACCTGACCACGGCATCATTGTTGAAACAGTGATAGAGGATGGTGAGTGATGTGATATTTTGCATCTTTGTCGTTATTTATTCCAGTGGTGGAAAGCTCACTTTGAACAAACAACACCATTGTCTCCCGTATGTAGACGATGAGCTAACTAACACACACAGCATACATATTTTAGTACCTAATAGCGATAACTTGCCATGAGTACAATGTAGTACGGGGGACTTATTAGTGCTAACTAGAATTAGCAATCATTAGCTTACCTTCATATGTGATCTAGTTCATATCCTGACGTCTTCCGCTGTGTGAGATATTAGATTGGGTGTACTAATATGGCGGCATCCTGGGTGTAGTAGGAGGTGGCGCTCCATCTTTCTGGTGGTGGCGTCACAGGGAGTATAAAGGACTACAGCGGAAGGGGCTCTTCTCTTCTGGCTGTAGACCCTTTGACATGTACGGAGCAACTCCTGTTGGTCCTGTATATAGTTAATAAAGTGAGTTCAACTATCACCCTCGCCTCCTCTTTTGGACACCGTTTTCCAGACATAACATTTGGCGATGAGGAGAAAAGGTATGGAGTGAGCTGCCACCACTTTTTGGCCATTTTTGGAAGTTCCCGGGGAGCCACCCGTGCCGTGGACTAGGTGGTACGTGGCCTTTGAGAACTATCTGGTGGCTCTCAACCTCAGTGAGCTTGAAAAGCTGCGTGCAAAAGCAATTCAGGTCCATAATCTCGGAATGGAGGGCCAGAGGATCCTTAGTACTGTGGGAGGCGGTGATAGTTTTCAAGAAGTGGTGCAGCTAATGGCATATTATTTTCCCACCCCTGAAAACATCATTGTGTGGCAAATTCAGTTTCGGCAGCGCCGCCAGCGGCAGGGAGAGTCAGTACAACACTTTGTTGCCAACCTACACCAGCTGGCGGGGGGGGTGCCAATTCGGAGCATTGGAGGAGGAGATGGTCCGTGACCAACTAGTGGAGAATATCCTTAGTTCCGCTGCGAGAGCACAGCTCCTGACATTCGCCAGAGACCTATCGCTGACCACGACTGTGGAGTTGGCACAACAATACGAGGCAGCAGACAGACTGGCCAAAAATCTCGGCGAAAAGGAAGTGCCACATAAGAGGGAACAACAGTGGAAGGTGCTGGCCACGGACTTGGACAGCGAAGCCGGCATGAGTGACGAGGCATGAGTGACGGGGAATATACTGCTGCCATAAAAGTTAGGTCCGCTCAGTGAATGCCAAGGTCTTATGGCTGTGGGTCTGCTAAGCACTGATACAAAGCAAGAGAGTGTCCAGCCAAGGGGAAGCACTGTGGAAAGTGCGGTCTGTTTCATCACTTCGCACGGGCCTGCAAAAACTTTGAATGAGGAGACTGGAGGCCGGAAGGGGGCTCCTCTTCTAAAGAACCTACAGTAATCCACACGGTCTTGCTGGATATGGATGGATGGATCTACTTTAGTGTTGAATTGAATGGAGTTGAGACGGTGATGGTGGCCCAGCTACAGAGAACGTTCTGGTGGCCTTTGCTACGGAGAGACGTCGGGGAATTCATTCGAGCCTGTCCCCAGTGCGCCACCTACAAGTCTTCCTCCTCTCCAACATCGGGCCTACTTCATCCCTTTCCCATCCCCAGCAGAGCCTGGTCCCAGACCTAGATTTTGTCACCGGTCTTCCCCCATCTGCAGGCAACACCGTCGTCCTCACTGTCGTGGATAGGTTCTCCAAGGCGGCCCACTTCATTCCCCTACAGGGGCTCCCGTCAGCCAGGGAGACGGCGGACCTGCTCGTTCTACATGTGGTGCAACTCCACAGCATCCCTATGGACATCGTGTCAGACCGTGGACCCCAGTTTGTCTCACAGGTTTGGCAAACGTTCTGTATGGCCATCGGGGCCACAGTAAGTCTGTCCTCAGGGTATCATCCCCAGAGCAACGGCCAGTGCGAGCGCACCAACCAGGAGTTAGAGGCGGTGCTGCGGTGTGTTTCGGCCTCCAGCCCGGCATCCTGAAGCTCCCACCTACCGTGGGTCGAGTATGCTCATAACTCTAGTTTCCTCTGCCACAGGTCTCTCTCCGTTTGAGGCTTCCCTTGGGTACAACCCCCCACTGTTCCCAGAGGAGGAGGGAGACATCGCAGTGCCCTCCACGCAGGCCCATATGAAGTGCTGTCGCCGGCTGTGGAAGGCTACCTGGGCCGCGCTTTGGCGCACGGCGGATCGCAACTTGGACATTGCCAATCGCCGCAGGACCCCGGCCCCGTCCTACCGGGTCGGGCAGCAGGTATGGCTGTCCACTAAAAACATCAATCTTAAGACTGAGTCCAGGAAGTTATTCCAGCGCTTTATTGGTCCTTTCTCCATCACCCATATTGTCAATCCCGTCGCTGTGCACCTCCCCCCCCCCCCCCCGCATCTGTCCCACCTTCCACATCTCTCAGGTTAAACACTTTGTTTCCAGCCCTCTGTGTCCCCCACCCAAGACTCCACCTCCACCAGTGATGATCGATGGTGACCCCGCTTGGAAGGTAAACTGCATCCTGGATGTCCAACTCAGGGGTCGTGGCCTTCAGTACCTGGTGGACTGGGAGGGTTATGGTCTGGAATGGAGATCCTGGGTGCGTCCCTCCTTCGTGATAGACCCACAGCTCATTAGGGACTTCCACCAGATGCACCCAGGTAGGTTGGATCGGCGGCCAAGAGGCATCCCGTAGAGGAGGAATACTGTGGTGATCTGCTCTGTGTGCCTGCTTTCCTAATTACCTCCACAGCTGCGTGCACACCTGACCCACTCATCTACAGCTTACTTAAGTGACGCTGCCCTTGGGTCTGCACAGAAACGTCAACGCTCCTTCGGACTGAAGAGGTCTTCTCGTCTACATCTCTTCCTCCTGCTTCTTCAGAGTTTCGCCTCCTCCTCCTCTGGCTCAATCAGGTCTTCTGGGTGCCAGCTCTCCACAACTTCAAGTAAGCAACCAGGATTCCATTCCCTTTCTCCTCTTCACCTCTTCTCCCCTGTGCACAGGTGGAAACCTTCAGGCGGTGGAACACCTCCTCCTGGCGGTGGACCAGCATTCCTCGCTACACTCTGCGTGAACACTGTGAACTTACCTGCACGACTTCACCTTACCCCTCGACGATGGCATGGACACGGAACGGACAGCGGTGAGAGGACGGAACAGCCTGGGAGTTCTTCTGCACCTCAGCTCCTCGCCCGCCTAGTAAGACTATACATTCACTTGTTCATTCTATTCGACGTCAGTGAACTTATACACCTGTCTTCTCTCTCTCCCAGGGTTGCCAGTTCGATCCGTGCTCTGCTCGCCCCACTGCTCACATCTACACTCACATGCACGCACTCAGTCACTCTACAATAAAGGATAATTGTGTTTATTCCGAGTCTGAGTCTGCTTCTGGGTTTATCAATCATGTCACTATGGGGCATTGCAGCGGGTGGTCCTAGCACCAGAGATCGAGTTACCCTGGATGAGGGAACCGAACGGCAGGAAGGGACACCCGCAGTGGCAGATAGAGCCAGCAGGCAGGCACCTCCCGGTTCCAGGATCCAGCCGAGTATTACCGAAGAACAGGACGCTGCCATGGCTGATTCGGTGCACAAAATGAAAGTGAGCGGGGCGAGACCAAGAGGTGTGATTCCCAGACGCACCTATGAGCAGGATCTGGGGTGTATCTTGGACTGGGTCGGTGGAACTTTCTGACACCAAAGGAAAGCCCAGTCACAACGTGATGGATTGAAGAAGCCAGTTAGATCTCCTCTACATACTAGTGACGAGGTCCGCCCTAGGGTTGAAGCTGGGTTCAGAAGAATCCACAAATCATGGAAGTGGAGAGATGACCAAGGGCGGCTGCGGGTGGTGACAACCCGCAAGGACGGCTAGTTAGGGCTGTCTGATGGATCCAGGAGGCATCCTAATGAGCTGCGGCATGGAGAGGACAGACGCCAGCACAGCTTGTCTCCAACGAAGAAGAGGCGAAGACGCTCAGGGATGTTGCTGGCAGATGGACATACTAGGGTGGGTCTCCACTGGGGTCCATAATGTGATTTTTTTTTGGGGGGGGGGGGGCGGTAGCAGCATGCTAAGTTGTTTTGAATGGAGTGCTACTTTTGATTTTCTGAAGCTGCTTAGCCTATAAATAGGATTGTGTTATTTTTCTATGTGTGTGAAAAAAAAAGAAGAGTGAATGTGTGAAATGGAAATTTCCCAACACTGTTTGATTTGCCCATGTTGTGGGGTGGGAGTGTTGGGGTGGGGGTCGCCATTAGGTACTTGTACATATTGTTTATTAGTGTTTGATGTTTGCTGTGTTATGACAATGTATGTATATACAGTATGTTTGGGATTATTTTTATTTTAGCACGTGGCCATTTTATTTTCATGGACTCTAAATGGTTGAGGTGGCAGAATAATCCGCCGGGCCGTGTAGGGGGTACCATTAGTCCACCTGACCCCCTTTAGAGTTGTTTTGTGGTGTGTATGGATAGGTTATATATATTTATGTTGCCTATTTTAATGCTTAGCATGTGAGTAGGGTTATAAATTTTGGGAGGATCTAATTGGTGTGTCTGCGCATTTTTCTGCGGGGGTGGGATGTGAGATATTAGATTGGGTGTACTAATATGGCGGCATCCTGGGTATAGAAGGAGGTGACGCTCCACCTTTCTGGTGGCGGTGTCACGGGGAGTATAAAGGGCTACAGTGGAAGGGGCTCTTCTCTTCTGGCTGTAGACCCCTTGACATGTATGGAGTGACTCTTGTTGGTCCTATATATAGCACTGGTCAACACCAAATTTATTGTCTAAGTTTTTTTTAGCTGATTTAGGACAGTTTTGATGTGCTGAATCCAAAAATCGCATTGGTTTTGCTCAATCAGGTCAACTTTTTGAATTATGGCCACGTTATTTTATACATTTTTGTTTACATGTATGGGTATTTTCGCTTTATATGATGCAAAATTCTTTTTTATGTCTTGAAATTATCTGAATTTTGAACAATGATGACATAACATTCAATTTACATGTACTTACTTTTATATAAAGGTAAGTACATGCACAGTACTAAGTAAGTACAGGTTTTTACTTAGCACCTGATCAAGAGAAATGGATGTCATTTTCGGATTCAGCAGTGCAAATATGTCTTAAATCAGTTGAAAAAACACAGACAACTTACAAAAAAATTATTTTTGTAACCCTGTGTAGTTAATAAAGTGAGTTCAGCTATCACCCTTGCCTCCTCCCTTGGACACCATTTTCCAGACATAACACACTGCTCCATGGCTTCCTGAACTCTCCAGTACTTTTCCACTGTTTCATCTCGCCACCTGTAGCCTTTTCTGGCTCTCCCTTTTTGCCTTTACTCTGACAAAAAGCCAGCAAGCAGCTGGTTCGCCTTGATATCCATCTTGTGTTTTTCTTGTCACACACAAATGATGTCATGGGAGTGTCAGGCCGCCTTGCTGTAAAGATCTCACTCACTTAAAGTGGTATTCAGTAGTAATGGAAAACGAACAACACCATGGTGAGTTGGACTGAGTATGTACTAGGGGAATTATTATTATTATCAACACAGGGTCCACACTATTTGCCATCCAAAATGGCAGATAAACAATGTGGCACGTGACCACTGATGTCATGCGCAACCCCTCTATAGGCTATTCCTTCATATGATAGAAGTGTTCCTGTCATTGGGAGATAGTTAAATCAGCTCCACCCCCACCCCACCCCTGTTCCAAAAAGGATTAAGTGGTTAAAGATAAATGAATGAATGAAGGAATTATGAGGGAGTAATTCTTAGCACCAGGGCCCTCATGTACAAAGACTTGCGTGGATTTCCTACTGAAAGATGACGTATGTTTAAATCAAGAAAATGCCGTAAACAAAAAAAACAACAACAAAAAAAAAATCCAGACGTATGAAAAAGTGTGTACGCCAGAATTGAAGCACATTTACTTGGTACATTCCAGTCTATTTGAAATTGAATGTACGTGGGGAAATAAAGGACTCCCTTGACACACCTCCATTTAAATGTCAATTAGATACAAATAGATATGCAAATAGATATACTATTCAAGCCCTGCACATTTGATTCTCCTGTATCCATGATTAAACATCCTGTCTACACGTGGAAAGAAGAGGAATTTCACAGACTGTGAGTTGGAGGCACTCCTGAATGAGGTAGAGGCACATAAAAATGTTTTGTTTGGCACACTGTCCTCCGGCATTAGTGCCAAATACAAAAGGAGTGAACGGGACAGTGTGTGTGCAGCTGTCAATGCTGTGGGGTCGGAGCAGCTCACAGCCACAGAAATTAAAAAAGAAATGGTCAGACATAAGAGGGGAAGTGAAGTGCAGGACGGTTGCCCATTGCCAAAGCGTGGCCAAAAGAGGAAGGGGGCAAGGAGAGGCTGAACTCAGTCTGTCTGGGCAGAGAGTCGTCATTCTTGTGGGTGACACTGCCCTCACAGCAGTGGTGGCACAGCATGTGGGGGGTTCAGATTTTCCTCAAGGTAAATAAACACTTATTTGTATAACTCAAATGTCCTCATTTTACGGGTAATTCAATAGCCTGCCCACACCCCTATCAGATTAGTTTACTGTTTTCCTTTTTTCAGACAGGGATGAGAAGGAGATGCTTATTTTACCTTGACATGTTTCGACTAACGTCTGCAGTCGTCCTCAGAAGCGTCAGCTGAGCTCTGTGATTTGTGACCAGCTGGGTGGATCATCTGGTTGAATAAAAGAAAACAGCCACAAAAAAAGAAGACAATATGAACCTATTTAATGGGTAGCCATGGTCACCTGTCAGTTGAAAGCAGATCATATTAGACTTGACAAGTACATATTTTATGTCCAAAATGCAAATCTTATCCTTTATAGTTATATACAGCTGACATGGATTGCACACACTGCTATTGCAAATAAATGAAGTGTGCTGGGGAAAGGGTGACACTGTTGCATTTCAAACTTTACGCATGTGTTTATTGACATGACTACTGTACACACAGAGACAATACGGGGCTTGATAGAATACTGTGAAACTAGTTTAATCAGCAAAAAAGGAAGTCACTTACTTGAAACACTGACTTGTAATGAAGCCTTGAAGACAGGGTGATATTTGGGGACGCACAAGCACGTTGCACATGAGGTGTGTTATTATTAGGACATTAGGACAATTACATGAATTTACTAACTAAAAAATCACCCATCCGCACAGTGCCAGCTTGTAGTTTGTTCCCAACAATGCTGTTCATTAGAATGAATGAATTGTGCATTGAACCAGACCACCTTACAACAATGTTGGTTAGTTGCATTTGTGTAGTGTATCACATATAATTTGTACATTGATAGTGCTATGGTCTGAGCGCTGATCCCGTCTGCGCTCAGGTCGCTCAGTATTCCCCCTTTTCCATCATGTGACTCCGGGGTCTATTTGGGCCACTCAGGGCTTTTATTATGACAGCGTCACAGCTGCGCTTCCGGCTGTCAAAGTCAAGCCGGTGCTGTGATGGCTGTTTGTGATTTCTGTTAATTATGTGACCTCTTTTCTGATTAGCCCTTGTTCCGTATTTAAGGAAGCAGCTGAGGTTCACTCCTCGCTGCGACCTACAACTCCGTGCACCTCCGTGTACACGACTGGAGTTCCTATCCCCGACTTCAGTCTTTCCTGTGATTCATTTCATTCATCCTCCCGTAAGTGTTTATTGTTCAGCGCAGGCTCCATCCTCGCTGCCTCTCGTAGTAATCTTCAGAATCAGTTTTCTTGTGTCTAAGTTTATGTTCGTGTTTTGCCCCACGTGGCTGTTTATTTTGTTATCCTTGTCTGTTGTGAATAAACAAGCAAACTTACTGGTTGGCCTTTAACGTCTCATTAATGCCCTGCAAGGGGCATGCCATAACAGATAGAATGGAAATACTTTCTGTTAACATGCACATATTCATCTTGTGAAGATGATTTTATAGCAATGTGTGTGCAGTCCATAGCTCCAATTAGGAAAACCGTCTCTCACTGCAAATTGCATTTTGGTGTTGGCCTGTTCAACTGCGTTGTATGGGAATATGATGTACCTGGGGTACAGCCGGATAATGCCATCCCACACAGCTGGCATAGCACGGCTCAGGTTCGACTGGGAAATTCCCGATCGGTCTGCCAGGTCCCTTTGGAATGCCCCTGTTGCCAGGAACCCCAGTGTTGTCAGCACCTGCACTGGGATGGGCAGCACATGGCTTCTCGCCTTGTTGTGCTCCAAGAGCAGCCGTAGCTCTAAGCACAGTTCCACAAGGACTGCCAGTGGAAACCTAAACCGGCTGATAAGCCAGTCATCATCCTGAGCCAGAAAATCTTCTGTCTCTAAATACCCTTTCTCTTCTCACTGTGCGATTTGCAATATCCTCTAATAATGCTAATACTATTGTTGTTAGAGGCATTTTCTGCACTGCTTTTATATCCTCTCATCTAATTGTGCACCCTTGGATGTTCATCATGTGTCTCTGGTGTGTACAACAATTTTCACATCATTATCAGTCTCCCAACATCACCTCTGTCACCAACAGACCAATAAAAGCAAGATGACAGCAAGATGGCCACGCCGCCTGTGTTTCTGGCTGCTGGTCGTCTCTGCTCGTTGCTGTGCTTGTTTGTCCTGTTTTTGATTGTGTTATTGTGTCTTACCATGTTAAGCACTTTGTGACTCTGTCTGTGAAAAGTGCTCTATAAATAAACTTATTATTATTATTATTATTATTATTATTATTATTATTATTAATAATAACAATAGAGACGTATGTACACCAGCCATGAAGTTGGCGTGGGGCTGTGCATATTTCCACAGTCATTTTATTCTTGATACATCTGAAATTTTGTGTGGAAAAGGATGTACGCCATGTTTTTGCGCGTAAGTACCCTATGCACATGAGGCCTCAGGACACTTTTGGAATATGGGCCCAGATCATGTAATCACTATTGCATAGATTATAAACTACATAATTAATTTCATTGTTTGACTGATAAAGAGACTAATTATTATACCACAGTCTCTGAGTTTCCTTGTTTTCTGTCAAGGCTAATTTAACTTGTTTTTAAGCTAGCACACTCAAGTTCTATTAGTCATATGACATGAGGCTGTCTGTATGGAGATGTTGAAGTGGGCATTTTCACATCAGTAACAAAAATACTGGCGACTACCAGTAGTACCCCTCAACCTCTTTGTTTGCTGTTGAGATGTAGTTTATATGGCATTTAAATGTAGAAATAAGACAGAAGCGATGTGGATGTTGTGCTGGAGCAAGACAGCGGGCTAGAAATATAAGGTACAGACCCGTCCTTCCATCCGTTATTATGGAGAATGTACGATCGCAACTCAATAAGACAGATGAGCTAGCAGCTATGGCTCGTTACCAGAGCGTCTTCAGAGAGATTAGCATGATGTTGTTTACTGAGACGTGGCTAACAGAACTAGCAACAGATGCTAACATCGAACTGGAGGGTTTCCACGCAATACGGGCAGACCGGACACCAGACAGTGGGAAGGCAAGGGGCGGAGGAGTGATAATGTAAGTCAATAGCAGCTGGTGCAGACCAGGACATATCGCGGTTAAGGAACAGCACTGCAGCAAAGACATTGAGTTGCTAGCTGTTAGCATGCGGCCTACCTATCTCCCGAGAGACTACTCACACATGATCTGCATTGTTATTTATGCAAATCCCACGGCGAACGCTGGGACATCGCGTGACGCCATTCACTCAGTAACTAGCAGGCTGCTGACAGAACACCCAGATGCTCTTCTCCTCATCTCCAGTGATTTCAACCATATTTCACTGTCCCTCATTCTGCCCACGTTCACCCAGTATGTCTCATGCCACACTAGAGACAATAAAACACTGGACTTATTCTATGTAAACACTAAGGAGGCGTACACCTCATCACCACTCCCCCCACTCGGGAGATCGGATCACAACTTGGTTCATCTCCTGCCGGTGTACAAACCCCTAGTACACAGACAACCTCCGGTCATGCGCACAGTGAAGATATGGTCTGAGGAGGCAATGGATGCTCTTAAGGACTGTTTTGAAATCACTGCCTGGGAGCAGCTCTGCGATCCACATGGTGAGGACATCGATGGCCTCACTCACACTATCACGGACTACATCAACTTCTGTGTGGACAACATCGTACCTACCAAGACCATACGGTGTTGCTCGAACAACAAACCCTGGATCAACCCTGAGATAAAAACACTTCTGAGAGAGAAGAAGAGGATCTTCAGGTTGGGGAACAGGGAGATGCTGAAGTACGTACAGAGGGAGCTGAGGAGGAAGATCAGAGAAGGCAAGGACAGCTTCAGGAGGAAGATGGAGGACAAGCTGCAACGGAGCGACATCAGTGAGGTCTGGAGAAACCTTAAAACCATCTCTGGGCTCCAGAATAACCTCCTCCCAGGCCACGGGGGGCAGGGAGTGGGCAAACAATCTGAACCTGTTTTTTACTAGGTTTGACCAACCCCCCCCTCCACCTGCACACCAACCACTACTGCCTCTAAAGTCATCGAGACCTACTGTCCACACCCCACTCCACCAACACCCCCCCACTCCCAGCACACAGCCCCCCAACCTGACCCTCACTAAGACCCAGGTGAGGACGGAGCTGAGGAAGATCAAGGCGAGGATGGCCTCTGGACCGGACGGCATCAACCCAAAGCTCCTCAAGTCCTGCACAGACCAGCTGTGTGGGATTGTGGAGCACATCTAAAAGCTTAGCCTGAAGCTGGGGAGGGTACCACAGTTGTGGAAAACATCTTGTGTGGTACCCGTACCAAAGACTTCCCACCCCAAAGACCTGAACAGCTACAGACCAGTGGCCCTGACGTCTCACATGATGAAGACCCTGGAGAGACTGCTTCTTGCTTACCTCCACCCCCTGGTGGGACCAGCGATGGATCCACTCCAGTTCGCTTACCAGCATGGCATCGGGGTGGAGGATGCAGTGATCTTCCTCCTTCACCGTTCCCTGTCCCACCTGGAGAAGCCTGGGAACGTGGTGAGGATCATGTTCTTTGACTTCTCCAGTGCTTTCAACACCAGCCAACCGATGATCCTGAGGGACAAGCTGCAGTGCGCAGGGGTGGAGCAGCACCTGTCATCATCGATCCTGGACTACCTCACAAACCGGCCACAGTTTGTGAGAACCCGGGATTGTGTGTCCGACACGTTCATCGGCAGCATGGGGGCCCCACAGGGAACGGTTTTGGCTCCCTTCCTGTTAACCCTTTATACTGCGGACTTCTCACACAACACAACACACTGCCATCTACAGAAGTTCTCTGATGAATCTGCGATCATTGGCCTCATCTCCAACGGAGATGAAGCTGAGTACAGAGGACTTATCCAGGACTTTGTGGACTGGTGCCATCAGAACTGCCTCCAGATCAAAGCAAGGAAAACTAAGGAGCTGGTGGTGGACTGCTGCAGGCAAGGACAACCCCTTACAGCACCAGTAAACATCCAGGGAACAGACATTGAGATGGTGACATTCTACAAGTACCTGGGGGTTCATCTGAACAATAAACTAGACTGGTCACACAATACCGACGCACTCTACGAGAAGGGACAGCGCAGGCTGTTCCTACTGAGGAGACTCAGGTCTTTTGGTGTACAAGGGGTGCTCCTGAAGACATTCTATGACACGGTGGTGGCATCAGCCATCACTTTTGGAGTGGTCTGCTGGGGCAGTGGTATTACAGCAGCCGATAGGAAGAGACTGAACAAACTGATCAAGAAAGCTAGCTTTGTCCTGGGGCAGCACCTTGACCCAGTAGAGGAGATAGGAGAGAGAAGGATGGTGGCTAAGCTGTCATCTCTGCTGGATTCCGAGTCCCACCCTATGCAGGACATACTGAACGCACTGAGGAGCTCATTTAGCAGTAGGCTACATCATCCTAGGTGCGCAACCGAGAGGTTTCGCAGGTCCTTCCTACCTACGGCTGTCAGACTTTATAACCTAAGCAGGGCTGCTCGCAGAGATAGCAAAGAAAAAACAAAAAAACGCGATGATCTAATAGTATTGAATGCAAAACATGCCAAAAACATGCAGGTTAGGGAGTTAAGGGGCGCTTGCGCACGCAGCGACCGGCAGCTGGTGGCTTGTCACTGGACTGCAGAACAAATCTACCTATGGGTACAAAATAAGTCAAAAAAAAAAAAAAAGATGCGACAGACTTACACAAATGGTCCCCTCCAGTATACAATTAGGACAATATCAGTCGCTACGGAGGGTGACAATATGTATGGGTACATATTCATACTATGTAGGATAACTAAATAGATGATTATGCTGTTTATTGCATCTAGCTACAATGCTCCGCATTGTGTATATACTGTATATTTATATATTTATGTGTACATATGTATATTCACTGCTCTTATTTTCTTACCTTCTAAATTATTGCTCTGAGTGTTGCTATCCCTGTGCTGTTGCAATCCTGGAATTTCTCCTTTGTGGGACTAATAAAGGCTTATCTTATCTTGTTTTGACTTTGACCTTGCAATCCCAAAACCATAGGCTGAGGTCAGGGTGACAGGGTAAACCTGTATCAAGTTTGGTAACCCTAGCTTTACTCATTTTATAGCAATAGGGTATAGGGCAAGCTAACCGTGACCTTTGACCTTTTGACCCCAAACCCGTAGTCATAGGTCAGGATCTGAGGGTGAACATGTGTATGAAGTTTGGTGATTGTATCTTTACTCATTCTATAGTAATAGTGTAAAGGGAATGTTAACATTAACTTTTGACCTTTTGACCCCAAACTCTTAGTCAGAGGGCAGAGTCTGAGCTGTCCAAGACTAGTGTTAGACATGATGATATCGATATAAAAAGGCTACGTCTTTCTTTTCTGTGGTTATCACATTCACAAGATTTTGGGAAAATTGACCTCTGACCTCGGCCTAAAGGCCAGAGGTCACTCAAATTCAAACACCTCTGAGATTTTTCATAGATATACCAGTGGTATCACTTTGAAAAGCCCCTATCATTTCTTTCTGTAGTTTTCACATTCACAAGGTAGGTGTTGACGTAACCAATGACGACAGTGTCACTGCTGCTGCCCATCCGCCCAGCATGGAAACGACAATGGCTGAGGGGTAAAAATAGAATAGAATAAAATAGAACAGAATAGGCTTTATTGTCATTGTACAGTTGTACAGCACAATGAAATAGTGGGTGCTCCACCAGGCTACTGTGCAATAAAGTAAGTGAGAAGAATTTGAAATAAAACAGTTACAGAACACACCTTCATTTGATTAATCATACGACTGAAGTAGAAACAAAAAGTAAAAACAATAAATAGCCCATTGTATATACACAGGTACAGTAGTGGCTTCACGAATGGAACTACAGTGGTGTGAAAAAGTGTTTGCCCCCTTCCTGATTTCCCATTTTTTGTGTATGTTAGTTAGTAGTTAGTTAGTTAATCCCTTCACACCTGAAGGTGTATATGGGCGGCGCCTATCTCCGTTTCTCTGATCCTAGGCCACACAGCTACTGTAAGTAGTGAAAGCTACAGCGGGGGGTCAGTCCTCTGGTAGCTCTGTGTGTAACTTTACTTTCCCCATTCCATTATGTGGAGCACCACGCTAGAAGGCAGAAAGCACCATTTTTATATGGTCTTTGGTATGACCCGGCCAGGATGTATATGTTTATGTATGTTTGTTTGTGTATGTTTGTCACACTTAAATGTTTCAAATCATCAAACAAATTTAAAAATTAGACAAAGATAACACAAGTAAGCACAAAATGCAGTTTTTAAATGACGGTGTTTATTATTAAGGCGAAAAAAAAAAATCCAGACCTACATGGCCCTATGTGAAAAAGTGATTGCCCCCTAAACCTAATAACTGGTTTGACCACCCTTAGCACTGCAATCAAGCATTTGCGATTACTGGCAATGAGTCTTTTACAGCTCTGTGGAGGAATTCTGGCCCACTCATCTTTGCAGAATTGTTATAATTCAGCCACATTGGACGGTTTCCAAGCATGAACCACCTTTTTAAGGTCATGCCATAGCATCTCAATCGGATTCAGGTCAGGACTTCGACTAGGCCACTCTAAAGTCTTCATTTTGTTTTTCTTAAGCCATTCAGAGGTGGACTTGCTGCTGTGTTTTGGATCATTGTCCTGCTGCAGAACTCAAGTGCACTTCAGCTTGAGGTCACAAACAGGTGGCTGGATATTCTCCTTCAGGATTTTTTGGTTGACAGCAGAATTCATGCTACCATTTACCACAGCAAGTCTTCCAGATCCTTAAGCAGCAAAACAGCCCCAGACCATCACACTACCACCACCATATTTTATTGTTGGTATGATGTTCCTTTTCTGAAATGCTGTGTTACTTTTATGCCAGATGTAATCGGACACACACCTTCAAAAAAGTGAGGCTTGCAGTTCTTTTGATGTTGTTGTGGGGTCTTTTGTGACCTTTTGGATGAGTTGTCGCTGTGCTCTTGGAGTAATTTTGGTTGGTCAGCTACTCCTGGGAGGGTTCACCACTGTTCCATGTTTTCGCCATTTGTGGATAATGGCTCTCACTGTGGTTTGCTGGAGTCTCAAAGCTTTAGAAATGACTTTATAACCTTTTCCAGACTGATAGATCTCAATTACTTTGTTTCTCATTTGTTCCTGAATTTCTTTGGATCGCAGCATGATTTCTAGCTTTTGAGGATTTTTTGGTCTACTTCACTTTGCCAGGCAGGTCCTATTTAAGTGATTTATTGATTGAAAACAGGTGTGGCAGTAATCAGGCTTGGGTGTGGCTAGAGAAATTGAACTCAGCTTTCCAAAGATGTGATAAACCACAGTTTACGTTTTAATAAGAGGGGAATCACTTTTTCACACAGGGTCATGTAGGTTTGGATTTTTTTTTACCCTTAATAATGAACACCTTCATTTAAAAGCTGCACTTTGTGTTTACTTGTATTATCTTTGTCTAATGTTAAAATTTGTTTGATGATCTGAAACACTGAAGTGTGACAAACACAAAAAAAAGAGAAATCAGGAAGGGGCAAACACTTTTTCCCACCACTGTATGTACATAGGAGTGTGGAGTGAAGAACGCATGATTGAGTAAAATGGCCCAAGTGTTACGGAAAATATCTACAGTAGTGATTTCAGGGATGGGTCAATATAAAGTGAAAGTGAGGAATGCAAAGACAGGTGAGTTATAGTGATAATTAAAAGGTCCTCAGTTCTGTGCATGAGAGTGTTGGTGGTGGTGGTGGGGGGGGGGGGGGTCTGACTGTTTGCAGTTTGGATGGCCCAGGGGAAGAAACTGTCAGTATAGGAGGTGTGGGACCTGATCAATCTGAACCGTCCTCCAGAGGGAAGCAGGTCAAACAGGTGATGGGCAGGATGTGAGGGGTCTCCTGTGATGGCCTTGATCCTCTGGAGACAGGAGGATCTGGAGATGTCTTCGGGGGGGGGGGGGTGCAAAGGGCTGCCAATAATTTTTTGGGCGGTGTTGATGACCCTCTGCACAGCCTTCCTGTTCTTGGCCGAGGCTTAAGGCAAAATCACTCACCTGTTTGTGTCAAAGTGCTTCAAGAGTGGTTGGCTCAGCTGTGTGAGTGCACTGCAGGGCACAAGGGGTAAGAGGATTGGGGGCTCATGGACCGGTCACACACAGAATTAATTGTACCTCAAAATATATTTATTGGACATTAAAACACATTTTATCAGCAACTGGTGTTTCCGCGAAGGAAAACTAAAATCTAAAATCTAAAATCTTATCTTTTTTCCAATACTTAAAAAAAACCTCTCCAAAATGTAATTCCAGGGCACAAAGAGCAAAGGGGCAGTCTGAGAGCTACTTTCAACTCAATCTCTGCATGTGCCGAGAGGGTATGTTCACTGAAAGTACATGGAATGTACAGAAGGTACCCTGTAACTTTGGCCTGGATTATAAAGTGTTACATATTATCCCAACACTATCAAACCTGTAATGTTTAATGAGTCATTCATTATTTCAAGAACATTTATCCTTTGTCTCTGTCTTTCTTCCATTTTCTCCTCCTTTTAAGTAACTCCTCAGTCCTTTAAAATCCTCCTTACTCCTCCTGACATATTTTTCGCTTAGAAGCACTTTTTGACATTTTTCTAGTAATGACAGGCCCAAAAGCAGACATGGAGACTGAGTCACATTCTGTCATTATACTGAGCACGGTGAATGCACCGTGCTCATGCTTTCTGTTCATTTGTGATTATTTCCTGTATTTCCTCACCTCTGTGTTATTATAGACTTCATGTTTGGATTTGTATGTAGCATGTTATTTGAGTTGACATTTGTTTTTTGTTTTGAAGGTTCCTGTTTCCTTAAGCTTACTATCATAGTCTTGTTTTCTTAGTTTATATTCTGTACATTATGAATCATCTTGTATTTTATATTATCATCTCCCTGTGTTGTGACATGTGCCCACTCTCTCCCTTTTTCTTTTTGTTCTCTTTTGTAATGTAGTATTTCAGGATTTGTATTCTGGTTTTTGTATTTGTCTTATCCTCGCTTTATGGGTTATTTCCCTCGTTATTGTTTGGTCTGTTTCTCATCTTGTCTCATTTCATATTTATAGTCAGTTTCTTGTTTGCCACCTTCTCCTGTGCCTTTATGTTGACAGCGCTCCGTATTTGCTTCCACTTTTAGTTCGAGTTTGCAGGCTGCAACAGCTGTCAGTAATTAGGTCAACTATCCTCGCTCATGTGATCCACACCTGTGCTCATTTACTGTGATTATGTTTTATAGAAAATTATTACTATTTAAACTCTGCTGCAACACAGCCCCGTTGCAGCAGCGTACTGTTTATCGCCATACTGTTATTGGTCCTCTGTGTTTAACGAGTGAGCTCCATCTTCTTTGTTTTCCCCCTGGTATTTCTGTACACTTCAGCCTGGTCCCGTCCAGACTTTTCTCCGTAGTTTCCAGACGTGAGCACCGTTTTCCTCTGGCGTTTCCGCACGCCATTTCTCCCGGTTCCTAGTTCTGTAAGTTTGTCTTTGTGTAATTTTTGTGTTTGTTTATTAAACTTTATGTGCAAACTCACAGCCGGCATTTGGCATCTTCTGCCTGCCCTTAAAAGGGCGATTTATGACACATTCAAGTGCAAAACAAGGTTTATTGACTGAAGTTAGTGTGAGTTTGCAAAGATCTGGAAACCCTGTGGAGAGAGGAAAAGAGACACTATGAGTTTAGCGATAATGATTTGGCAGAGAAAAATGATTCCTGAGTGAGTCCTTTCTTACAGTTTGTGCAGTAATGATGAGCAATGTGTATTTACAAGGTAGGCTGCCAGTAATCTTCAGGTGAAGAGGTTCAGGGTTGAGAGAGAGATGATTCTTCCTGAAGATGAATGATGGCTGCCCTGGCGCCAGGGACTTAAACAGTTAGTGTTAGTAATGTTGATGCACTTACAGAGAGTTGTATGGGATTCCAGTTCCGCCATGGGGTGAGTCAACTCCTCCTGTGAGAAGAGAGGTCCTGGAAGACAGGTAGGAATGGAGATGGTTAAAAGAGGGTAGAAGGTTTACAATGATCCTGTGTTGGAGGAGGGCACGGGAATATTCAGGTCTGCACAGGCTGAGAGCTTTGGCAGGACTGCTGACTGGAAAGTTCAACATTCCCATGAGAGAGGAGGAGCCTTCAGGAGTCTTATAAAGGCTGTCCTACACAGCTGGAGCAATCAGAGCTGATGGAAATGATCAGAGCAATCAGCAGAGAAGCTGAGGGCACAAACCTGAGACATCACAGTGCCCCCCCCCCAAGGGGCACCACCTGGTGTCCAACCTGGGTTGCCTGGGTGTGTACGGTGGAATTCACACATCATATTGGGGCCCATGATGAAAGACCTCATGATCCAGGAGTGTTCCTCAGACCTGCATCCCTTCCAGTCAACCAAGTACTGGAACCCTCTGCCTCATTGATGGAAGTCCACAATGTGGCTGATGGAGTAAGCAAGTCCTCCGTTGACCATCTTGGGAGGAGATGGAGGTTTAGAAAGAGGAGAAAGGGGCTGGAAGAAACAGGCTTGATCTAAGACACATGGAAGGTAGGGTGAATGTGAAGGGGAGCAGGTAGGCTGGGAAAGTACCAATCAACCGGAGAGAAAGTTTCTTATAGTTGGTCTTTAGTGAAATATTTTTGATCGAAAGCCATACCTTTTGGCCAGTGGAGCAGCTGGGGGCCAGAGTTCTCTACGATTGTCAATTAAGGAGTTCTGGTCGGCAGTACGAAGGAGAGCAGCCCGGGTGAACCTCCAGATGCATCAGCAACGTTGGATGTGATACTGGACCAATGACACCGCAATCTCCTCCTTGGAGATGGAAAGCAGAGGAGGATTGTACCCCATAGAGGCCTCAAAAGGGGAGACCCCAGTGGCTGAGGAGGTCACGGTGTTGTGGGAATACTTGACTCAGGGCAGGTAGTCAATCCACACCATACGGTTCAATGCCGTTGTGCATCTGAGGGCGGCTTCCAGCTGCTGATTGGTTCTCTCACACTCTCGTTGCTTTGTGAATGGTACCCAGATGTGGGGCTGACATTGGAGCCGACTGCCTTGCAGAAGGCCTTCCAGACCCGTGAGATGAACTGTGGGCCACGATCAGAAACAACATCAACAGGGATACCATGAAGGTAAACAACATGCAGTGTGAGAAGTTCAGCAGTTTCTCTAGCAGAGGGCAGTTTAACCAATGGAACAAAATGAGTGGCTTTGGAGAACCTGTTGACGATGGTGAGTATGACAGAGTACCCGTTAGAAGGCGGTAGACCAGTCATGAACTCTAGGGTGATGTAACGTAAAGCCAACAAGCTAGACCTTCCCCAGGATCTCAGCAATGACCTACAGGTTTTGCTGGGATGGTCTGCTACTGAGTGTGAAGTGGCTGGGAAGAGAATCAGTACCTCCAAGTCTGAGTCCATGGTGCTTAGTCGGAAAACAGTGGATTGCCTCTCCAGATTGAGGACAAGGTCCTGCCCCAAGAGGTGGAGTTCAAGTATCTTGGGGTCTTATTCACGAGTGACAGGAAAATGGAGCGGGAGATTAACAGACGAATGACAAATGACTTAATAGACGACCACCCAGAGCCCTCAGATCACCTGGGTCAGGCCTGCTATCTGTGCCCAGACCTGGAACCAAACATGGTGAGGCAGCATTCAGTTTTTTACCCTCCTTACATATAGAGCAAACTCCCAGAAAGCATCAGGGCTGCTGAAACTCTCAGCTGCTTTAAATCAAGGTTAAAAACTTTCCTCTTTGCTGCTGCTTTTCAGTAAAACAATTACTGTATTAATCTCCCATAATGCACTGAAACTTTTATTTCTTGCACTTTATCTGTCTTATTCTATTTTAGCTTGTTTCCATTTGTCTTTCTTTATTTTTTTTTTTTTTGGTTTGCTTTTAATTCTTTTATTTTTTGATGTACTTTTGTAGTGTATTTCTTTTGCAACTTTGCTTTAATGTTTAATGTAAAGCACTTTGAATTATCTAGTACATTGTTAAGTTTGTTTCCGTTTGGTCTCTACATGTCTGTTCTTTTCATCTTCTCTATCCCCTCACCCCCCAGCCAGTCACACGCAGATGAATGCCCCTCCCTGAGCATGGTTCTGCTGGAGGTTTCTTCCTGTTAAAGGGGAGTTTTTCCTCTCCACCATCGCCAAGCACTTGCTCACAGGGGATCGCCTGATTGCTGGGGTCTTTCTGCAATTGTGGGGGTTTCCCCTACAGTTGAAAGTGCTATGAGATGACTGTTGCTGTGAAATAAGATAAGATAAGATAAGATAAGCCTTTATTAGTCCCACAATGGGGAAATTCCAGGATTGCAACAGCACAGGGATAGCAACACTCGGAGCAACAATCAGAAGACAAGAAAAAACAAGAGCAGCAAGTATACATATGTACATATAAATATATAAACACACAGTGCAGAGCATTGTAGCTAGATGGAATAAATCTATAAATATATAAACACACAGTGCGGAGCATTGTAGCTAGATGGAATAAATATATAAATATATAAACACAGTGCAGAGCATAGTCACTAGATGGAATAAATATATAAATATATAAACACACACAGTGCGGAGCATTGTAGCTAGATGGAATGAAACAGCATAACTGTCTACTTAGTTATCCTACATGGTATGATTACGTACCCATACATATTGTCGCCCTCCGTAGTGACCGGTATTTTCCTAGTTGTATACCGGAGGGGACCATTGTGTAAGTCTATTGCGTCTTTTGCATTCAATACTATTAGGTTGTCACGTCTTTTTGCTATCTCTGCGAGCAGCCCTGCTTAGATTGTACAGTCTGACAGCCGTTGGTAGGAAGGACCTGCGAAACCTCTCGGTTGTGCACCTAGGATGATGTAGTCTGCTGCTAAATGAGCTCCTCAGTGCATTCAGTATGTCCTGCATAGGGTGGAACTCGGACTCCAGCAGAGATGACAGTTTAGCCACCATCCTTCTCTCTCCCATCTCCTCCACTGGGTCAAGGCGCTGCCCCAGGACAGAGCTAGCTTTCTTGATCAGTTTGTTCAGTCTCTTCCTATTGGCTGCTGTAACACCACTGCCCCAGCAGACCACTCCAAAAGTGATGGCTGATGCCACCACCGTGTCGTAGAATGTCTTCAGCAGCGCCCCTTGTACACCAAAAGACCCGAGTCTCCTCAGTAGGAACAGCCTGCGCTGTCCCTTCTTGTAGAGTGCGTCAGTATTGTGTGACCAGTCTAGTTTATTGTTCAGATGAACACCCAGGTACTTGTAGGATGTCACCATCTCGATGTCAGTTCCCTGTATATTTACTGGTGCTGTGAGGGGTTGTCCTTGCCTGCGGCAGTCCACCACCAGCTCCTTAGTTTTCCTTGCGTTGATCTGGAGGCAGTTCCGATGGCACCAGTCCACGAAGTCCTGGATAAGTCCTCTGTACTCAGCTTCATTTCCGTTGGAGATGAGACCAACGATCGCAGAGTCGTCAGAGAACTTCTGTAGGTGGCAGTGTGTTGTGTTGTGTGAGAAGTCCGCAGTATAAAGGGTGAACAGGAAGGGAGCCAAAACCGTTCCCTGTGGGGCCCCCGTGCTACCGATGATTGTGTCGGACACACAGTCCCGGGTTCTCACAAACTGTGGCCGGTTAGTGAGGTAGTCCAGGATCCATGATGACAGGTGCTGCTCCACCCCTGCGCGCAGCAGCTTGTCCTTCAGGATCATCGGTTGGATGGTGTTGAAAGCATTGGAGAAGTCAAAGAACACGATCCTCACCGCATTCCCGGGCTTCTCCAGGTGGGACAGAGAACGTTGAAGGAGGAAGATCACCGCATCCTCCACCCCAATGCCATGCTGGTAGGCGAACTGGAGTGGATCCATCACTGGTCCCACCAGGGGGTGGAGGTGAGCAAGGAGCAGTCTCTCCAGGGTCTTCATCATGTGGGACGTCAGGGCCACTAGTCTGTAGCTGTTCAGATCTTTGGGGTGGGAAGTCTTTGGTACAGGCACCACACAAGATGTTTTCCACAACTGTGGTGCCCTCCCCAGCTTCAGGCTCAGGTTGAAGATGTGCTCCACAATCCCACACAGCTGGTCTGCACAGGACTTGAGGAGCTTTGCGCTGATGCCGTCCGGTCCCAACGACTTCCTCGCCTTGATCTTCCTCAGCTCCGTCCTCACCTGGGTCTTAGTGAGGGTTATGTTGGGGGGCTGTGTGTTGGGAGTGGGGTGGTGATGGTGGAGTGGGGTGTGGGCAGCAGGACTCGATGTCTTCAGAGGCAGCAGTGGTTGTTGTGCAGTTGGGGGGGAGGGCGGTTGATCAAACCTATTGAAAAACAGGTTCAGATTGTTCGCCCACTCCCTGCCCCCCGTGGCCTGGGGGGAGGTATTCTGGAGCCCAGAGATGGTTTTAAGGTTTCTCCAGACCCCATCGATGTCGCTCTGTTGCAGCTTGTCCTCCATCTTCTTCCTGAAGCTGTCCTTGCCTTCTCTGATCTTCCTCCTCAGCTCCCTCTGTACGGACTTCATGGCGCTATATAAATAAAGTTGAATTGAATTGAATTGAATAGGGAAATTGGCCTATAGACACAAACAAGCAATGGTGTGAAAAGGTGTTTGCCCCCTCCCTGATTTCTCATTTTTTTGTGTGTTTGTCACATAAATGTTTCAGATCATCAAACAAATTTAAATATTAGACAAAGATAACACAAGCAAACACAGAATGCAGTTTTTAAATGAAGGTGTTTATTATTAAGGGTTTAAAAAAAAAGGTAAACCTACATGGCCCTGTGTGAAAAAAGTGACCCCCTCCCCCCGGTTAACCCTCTGAGTGTGTGAATTTGCGTGCCCCTAGTGGCAGAGCGTGGCGCTGCACCTGTCATCTCACTCTGACATGATTGGCTCCATTCAGGATTTGTACTGATTTGTACTGATCTGCCAGTTTCAGAAGGTGGCAGACATCTGTTGAAGGACTCAATGGATGACACGTAATGCACCAAAGAAGAAGAACTCCTCATTTCCTTTTCCTGTTTTTAGCATTTTAGCCCAGAAAGCTAATATGGCCGCGATCGGTCATCATCACGTCACTTTGTTGGCTTTGTACGCGGAAAATAGCAGGGGGATACAAGCAAAATTTATGTGGGATAATCATAAGACTTTGTCGATGTGGTAGAGACCGTAAAAGACCAACAGAACACAAAATAGCGACCACGATGGGTGAAAACGCAGTGACCACGGCAGCGAGCGAGTCCCCTTAGAAGATAGTAAGGGAGGAATTTCTGTGTTTTTTTTTTTTTATATTGTACTGATTTCTTGTTCATATAATTTGAAGATAAGATGATTAGGTACCTCTGTACAAAAAACCGGTGTCAAAAGACTGAACCATTCTTTGTGTAAATACGTCCAAAGTCCAGTTTTGACAATTATGGAATTTAAAGAGGTGCCGCAACATTCTGCAAATTAGAAGCATAAATTTATTCGTATCTGAAACTTTGGATCATATTTTACATCTTTCTAATTGACAGTAAGCCATTATCTCTTACCACTTTCAAGTTATAGCCTTGGAAATCTGAACTATTTTATTGACAAAAAATATTTACCATTCTTGACCACTAGGGATTATGTCGCAATTCAGCAATAGACACACTCAAAAGGTTAAAACATAAATTAACTGTGGTTCATCACATCTTTGGAAAGCTGAGTTCAATTTGTCTAGCCACACCCAGGCTTCATTTGCCACACCTGTTCTCACTCAATAAATCACTTAAATAAGACCTGACTGACAAAGTGAAGTAGATCAAAAGATCCTCAAAGCGCTAGGCATCATGCTGCGATCCAAAGAAATTCGGGAACAAATGAGGAACAAAGTAATTGGGATCTATCAGTCTGGAAAAGGTTATAAAGCCATTTCTAAAGCTTTGGGACTCCAGCAAACCACTGTGAGAGCCATTATCCAAAAATGGTGAAAACATGGAACAGTAATGAACCTTCCCAGGAGTGGCCGGCCAACCAAAATTACCCCAAGACCACAGCAACGACTCATCCAAGAGGTTACAAAAGACCCCACAACAACATCCAAAGAACTGCAAGCCTCACTTGCATCAGTTAAGGTCGGTGTTCATGACTCCACCATAAGAAAGAGACTGTCCAAAAATGGCCTGCATGGCAGAGTTCCAAGACAAAAACCACTGCTGAGCAAAAAGAACATAAAGGCTTGTCTCAGTTTTGCCAGGAAACATCTTGATGATCCCCAAGACTTTTGTGAAAATACTCTGTGGACTGACAAGACAAAAGTTGAACTTTTTGGAAGGTGTGTGTCCCATTACATCCAGCGTAAAAGTAACACAACATTTCAGAAAAGGAACATCATACCAACAGTAAAATATGGTGGTGGTAGTGTGATGGTCTGGGGCTGTTTTGCTGCTTAAGGATCTGGAAGACTTGCTGTGGTAAATGTCTAGATTCTGCTGTGTAAATTGAAAATGTGTAAATTCTGCTGTCTACCAAAAAATCATGAAGGAGAATATCTGGCCATCTGTTTGTGACCTCAAACTGAAATGTACTTGGGTTCTGCAGCAGGACAATGATCCAAAATACACCAGCAAGTCCACCTCTGAATGGCTTAAGAAAAACAAAGTGAAGACTTTGGAGTGGTCTAGTCAAAGTCCTAACCTCAATCTGATTGAGATGCTGTGGCATGACCTTAAAAAGGCGGTTCATGCTCGGAAACCATCTATTGTGGCTGAATTACAACAATGCTGCAAAGATGAGTGGACCAGAATTCCTCCACAGTGCTGTAAAAGACTCATTGCCTGTTATTGCAAATGCTTGATTGCAGTTGTTGCTGCTAAGGGTGGCCCAAGCAGTTATTAGGTGTAGGGGGCAATCACTTTTTCACACAGGCCCATGTTGTCACACCTGAGCGTTGATTGCCATCCGCGCTCAGGTTGTCCAGTTTTCCTCCAGCTCCACCCTGTTCCGGGCCTGGTCTTACGGCCTTCCCCGAGGCCCTAGTTTGACAGCGTCTCAGCTGACTTCTGGCCATCAAACCCAGCTGCTCCGGGACGGCTGTTTCTTATCACTGTTAATTATCTTCCCCGCTCCTGATTGGCCTCTGTCCCTCATTTAAGGGAGCAGCTGAGAATCACTCCTCGCTGCGACCTAAACGAAGGAAAGACGGACATCGTGTTTCCATGACTGGGGTTCCTACGTCCAACTCCAGTCTTCCCGTTGTCTCTGCTCTTCTCCCTTCCGTAAGTGCTGCTGCCCAGCGTGCGTTTTCCTCTCGTTGTCTCCCTAGCCTTTCTCCCAGGTTAGGATGCTATTTAAGTTATGAGTGTGTTTTTGCCCCACATGGTGCGTTACTTTGTTATTTGCATGTTGTGTGTCCTTTGTTAATAAAGTAACGCAAACTCACTGGTCGCCTATAGCGTCTCCTTTATGGCTCGCGAGAGCCATTCATGACAGTAGGTTGCAGCCAAACTGAGACGCCGGAGACCGTGAGTTTAGCTAATTTGGACTTGTTGTCTTTCACCTTTCTTCTGGATACTGGTGAGCTGGAGTTATGTCGTCCTTCAGGAGGCGTGTGCGGCGCCCAGGCTACAAACTCACAGAAGCCCTGGATTACGTGGATGGGACGCTTTTCACCGTGGGCCTCAATGACACTCCCAGCGATTTACGCCGGCACCTGGACCTCGCTGAGGATATTATCAACGGCCTTCCTCGCTACTTCCAACATCCCAAAGTTATGACGAGGAGGGCAGACATCTCTGCACTCCGGGACAGACTCCGTGGGCTTGAGGAAAACCCCGGCAGGAAGCCGAAGACAAGGCACCATCATTCCTCGCTTCAGGATCCCGCTCCAGCCTTCGATCCAGCCCAGGAGTTCGCACCACCCAGGGGTCACCCTCATGAAGCAGTGACGTTAGCCGGGATTCCTCCGGAGAGAATACAGGTGACAGCAATCTGCATTCAGGACCGAGTGGCTGCTGCTCGCTCCGCCGCCCATCCCACTGCAATCATGAAGCACGTGACGGCGGTGGTCAGGCTGGTAGAGAAGAACCCTGAGCTGAATTATTACCCGGAATACGCTGACCTGCTCGCTTCAGTTTCTGCGCAGGAGCGGCGTTTCCCTAACCTCACATTCGCCTCACCCTCGGCCAGAAGACGTCGCTCCCAACCCTCTCAAATACCTCAGCGAGAACCCCGTCCGGATCCAGCCCCGGGTAGTCACACGAACTCTGTCTCCTTGCCAGCTGTTGCCTCCGTGTCCCGCCGAAGAGGTGAATCAGCCGCTCCCGTTTCCGGGTCATCTCTCCCTGCTGTTCCGTCAGCTCCTGGTTCCCGGTTTGCCTCGGCCGCTTCTCCCACCTCTTCGACGCTCACTCCAGCTGCTGTGGGGTGCATGAGTCCGTCTCTGGATGCCCCTGGTCCTGATCCAGTGCGAGAGGCTACTCCTCGTCATCCCAGGGGGTCCTCCACTTCCATCCAGTGGGGAAAGGGAAGACTCAAGTCCACTGTGGCGGGTTCCACCGGTTCTCCGGGAATCAGGCAAGTGCCTTTTCATTCTCTTCCTCTATTTGATGAATTGCATTGTTTGATTCCTGGAGGTGGAGTTCGGGGTTCACAGTCCCCTGAGCTCTCGCCACCTGCTGCAGACATAAGATATGAACCTGCGCCTTCTGTGTCTCTCCCCCCTGAGCGTTCCCCAGTTCTAGGACTACACCGCCGGACGAGGAGGGAGCCTGCGGCCCTGGAAAGCCTGATTCCAGCCCCGCAGCCACATCGTGGGCAGAGGAGGAGGTCAGACTGCCACTTGGAACCTGCGCCGACGCTCAAGCGTCCCCGGGTCTCCACGGAGGAATGGTTTGGCCCAGCAGAACTCAGATCCCCTGCCACCATGCCGTGCGGGCCTTCGACGTGGACTTCGGTGCCGGGAGGTTTTCAAACTGTGGGAACCATCATGCCGGCTACGGAGCCCGTCGCAGTCGAGTGGGAGCCGGAAGACGAACTCCTGCATATTGAAACTGGTTCGTCGAAGTCCTGGACGGCGTCTGAACTTGAGATCAGGCAAGTGCTCAGTGTTGTCTTTGTCTTTTCCATTATTGAGCATTTTTGCCTGTCTCTTGGGGGGGGCGAGCCGGGTGCAGCCGTCCACTGCATCCGAGCTTGTCTCGCCGGGTTCTGGCGCTTCCGGTGATCCTGATCCCGGTTCCTTTTGTTCCTCTGAGCCTTTCCCCAGGGTCACCGGAGACGAATCCGCTCTGGTTGTCACCACGGAGGTTCCGGTTCTGTGCACGGAGTTCAGAATCAGAAATCAGAAAAAGATTTATTGCCAAGTACATTAACAGATCACTGATAACATACGAGAGAATTTGACTTGACACAGTAATGAACCTGCATTTCCGTGCCGCGGCGCATCTGCAACGCGCCTATCAGCAGGAGGGTACAGGTCGCATAAAGATGATACAATAGGAAGGAGCAAAAAAATCATTGAATCAAAATACTGGTTACATACTTAATCAATATTAAGAGTTCAAGGGAAAAAAAAGCTCATGCACATATATTCGCTACACACAGAATTCACAGGACACAAGAGAGCAGTGTTATCTTTATTCAGTTCATGGATCAATGTGTGTGCGGTGTTGAGCAGTGTTGATGATAATAAGAGAGACCCAAGGACCCTTGGCAGAAGATGTTTTGTCTGTCTGGCGCCAGTCTTATCTGGCGCTGCAGCTGGCTGTCCAAGGCCTTGTGCTCATGATTTTGAAAAAACACAGTCTGCAGACAGCCAGGAGGAATTTTCATGGGGAATAATAATGCCAAATAGGACTGATCACAGAGAAGACTTGTATTTCTTCTGTAGATTCAGTACATTAATCCTTCATTGCGCAGCTTTGAATTCGTCATGGAAAGACCTGAGCGAACCCATGATGTAATCCACCTTACGAGACAGTTCTCCAGTAGTCGCTATCAGGGTCTTCTCCAGTTTTTCAATTTGTTGGATGCACCTCGCCTGGCCAGCATTTTGATAGGTTGAATCCATCTTCAGCAATTTGCGGTAAACCAAGACAATTCCCGTCCCAATCAGAATTATCCCAATCACCAAGATTACGAAGATAAACAAATCTTCAATATCTTCGATAGAGAGATTAGAGAGACACAGCATTTTCCAATTACCTGTGTCACGTAAATAGCCCACTGGAGCCGTTCCAGCGGGGCAGACAGCTTCCCCCGGAGCACTTTTCCTTGTTGAAAAAATAGTGTCAATTGTGTTCAAAGCCCAGCTTATTAACTCCATAATTTCTTTTCGGCGGTCGCAGTTAGACGCAGACAGACAACAGCAAGCTGGGATCCAGTAGTTAGGAGGGGAGGAAAAAGTCAGAGCAGGAGAGAAGAAAAAAAAAAGCGTCTACTCTCTTGGGAGGGCGGAAGTTCACCTCTGATGCTGCGCCGGCCCAATCGGGGCCCACCGGGAGTGCTGCGCCGGTCCGGTTAAAGGCCAGTGAGGGAACTGAAGGTTCGTTTTCCCCGGATGTCAGGCTGATTCCGTCCCTTGCCTCTATCTTCTCTCCTCCGGGTGCTGTTGGGGTTCCCCTCATCCGGGTCACTTTCCTCCTGCTCTCTCCCTCGGTGAGGAAGCCGCACCTAAGCTCCTCCTTCTGCTCTCGGTGGTCTGAGGACGCGGATCGACCGCCTGCGGAACCGTCTGGTTGGCTCTGTGATCTGGGTCGGCCACCTGAGATACTGTGTTCCCGAGCCTGGGACTTGGGCAGGCCGCCCGAACTGTGGATGTCGCTCCTGGCCAGGTGGAATCCGGGTCTGGGTCGCCCTGCCGGCGCCCCTGAAAGAATTGTGTGTGAGTTGTTTTGTGTTTGGATTGTCCTCCTTTATTTGTTTCTATTCAGAACACTGAAGCTTTTTTTGCAAGCGTTTTTGCTGTGGTATCAGTCCAGCTAAATTTTCTTTGGAAGAACTATTTTCTATGTCCTATTTTGCCCATAGGATGGACAGTATTTATTCTAATTTAAGTTGGCCCTTAAGGTAGCATTTTTGCTTCATGTTGCCTGGCCTCATTCTGGGTAATTTAACTTATCTGCATTCATACCCTCCTCCAGACTGATTTATGACATCTGTAGTGCCGATATGATGTGATTGAGGGACTGATTTTCTGTATCAGTATGTCAATTTGCAATACCAGGTTCAATTTCTTGGAGTTACTCCCAGATTGTTTTTCTCAGTGTAGTGATCTGTCTTGGCCGGGTTTGCATGAGTGGGAATCTACTTTAACCTCAGGTTTACAGAATTAATTTGTTTTCTATGACCTTCGGGACATGAATTTTGTCTTGTCCTCACCCTGACTTCATTGTGGGTTTTTTTTTTCCTTTCGCCCTGCCTTCTGTGGTTATTTGTATCAACCGTTTGGTCATTGCAGAGGAGGGGGTGATGGTTATTTTTGTTTAAGACTGTCTATGTGGCATACTTTACTATGTTCTGAGTTAGGCCTCCAGGTTCACCTTTTTTTTTTCTGCTGATTGGAAGGATCTGTTTGCCTGCTCTGTAATACCGAATTTTTTCTTTTTCCCTTTTCCCAGTGTTGTATGGTCTTGAGTATGTCTGTATTTTTGTTGTGGCCGGTTTAGCGGCCTGTGTCATATCCTATACTATGTTACCTGGGTTTTTTTTCTTTCTTTCCTCGTTTCTCTCCCCCCTGACCTGGCCCCCCGCCGCCCTCCCTGGGCCTTCCCTTGGGGGGGGGGGTGGGGTAAGCCAGTGCCGGGAGGCGCGGCTCGGGGGGGGGGGGGGGGGGAGTTCTGTCACGCCTGAGCGCTGATTGCCATCCGCGCTCAGGTTGTCCAGTTTTCCTCCAGCTCCACCCTGTTCCGGGCCTGGTCTTACGGCCTTTCCCGAGGCCCTAGTTTGACAGCGTCTCAGCTGACTTCTGGCCGTCAAGCCCAGCTGCTCCGGGACGGCTGTTTCTTATCACTGTTAATTATCTTCCCCACTCCTGATTGGCCTCTGTCCCTCATTTAAGAGAGCAGCTGAGAATCACTCCTCGCTGCAACCTAAACGAAGGAAAGACCGGCATCGTGTTTCCACGACTGGGATTCCTACGTCCAACTCCAGTCTCCCCGTTGTCTCTGCTCTTCTCCCTTCCGCAAGTGCTGCTGCCCAGCGTGCGTTTTCCCCTCGTTGTCTCTCTAGCCTTTCTCCCAGGTTAGGATGCTATTTAAGTTATGAGTGTGTTTTTGCCCCACGTGGCGCTTTACTTTGTTATTTGTATGTTGAGTGTCCTTTGTTAATAAAGTAATGCAAACTCACTGGTCGCCTATAGCGTCTCCTTTATGGCTCGCGAGAGCCATTCATGACACATGTAGGTTTGAATTGTTTTTTCTCCTTAATAATAAGCACCTTCATTTAAAAACTGCATTTTGTGCTTACTTGTGTAATCTTTGTCTAATATTTAAATTTGTTTGATGATCTGAAACATTTAAGTGTGACAAATGTACAAAAAAATGAGAATTCAGGAAGGGGGCAAACACTTTTTCACACCACTGTATACTCATACTCATGCACTTCCATTACACCATAAAACAATTAAGAAAATAAAAGTCAAATAAAATAATATTGATTAAAGTTTTAACCAAACTAATTATATATCCTATTTTCTATCTATGTTTAGACATTTGTTGGCTTGTGGAATAAAGGACAGTTTGGACCTGATTTTCAAGGACAGAGGCGGGCAATAGTGCCTTCCTGATGGCAATAGACTGAAAAAGGTGGCAAGCGGGTACTTCTCATTGGCCACAATAGTGTTTGCTTAGTTTATAACACGGTCCTTATAAATTCATTCAAGTCTTGGTAAAGCAGTTCCCAACAGCTTACTAGCTTCGTCTTTCTGACAGACTTCTGTGCTTCAGAAGCATTTCCAAAGCAACAAATGATACAAAATATCAGAACACATTGAATGAAAGCACAATAAACATGTGAAACATTTCCAATTCACATTAAAAGATAAAAGTTTCTTTAAAAAAAAACATTCTTTGCTGTGCCTTAGTACTCAGTCAGTCCAAGAGTTCCATTTCAGTCTGTGATTCAGCACATCTCCAAGGTACTTATATTCAGTCCCAGACTGGATCAGTTCCCCATTAATAAAACTGGGCTGAAATGATTTTTCTTTGTAAAATCTATAGACATTTCTTTAGTCTTTGATAGTGTTGGGAGTAAGGCGTTACAAAGTAACACCACTGCTTATGCAGTAATGTGCTGTGTAACGGAATTACTGTTTAAAAATTCAGTAATGCGGTACAGTTTCTGAAATCTGATCAGATGCGTAACTCGTTACTCATTTTATTAATATGGATAGATATTTTTATTGTAAATAAATGAATATACAGACTGACCCTACGCAGCTGATGCAGCCGTCAGTTGACGTGACCTGTTGCAAAGAGCCTGAGTCTTAATTACTAAGTGGAGGAAAAGATGAAGCTACTTTGTTTTTGTGGAAATAGATTATTTTTCCTTCCAAAAGCATATTGGTGGGTTTCAAACTAAAGAGCCGGTTGAGACTCATGGCAATCTTCAGCTCTGACAAAGCTAATGCTATGCTAACAACACCATGAAGTGGAGCTACTGTATTCTGAACAGCCACGGCTGGATGTAAAGTGGAAATGCTCATCTCAACACCCACGGCTGAATTTCAAGCACAGATATACATCTGGACAGTTTGTGACCCAGCATTTTAATTAAATTAAAATGCATTTACTTGCTACCTGGATAAAGATTATTCAAAAATGGACTTTGATCTCCAAAAGGAGTTTGAGGATCATGTCTCTGTCACAGCAGACATTTGGACTGTGGATAATGGACATTTTCTTTGGCTTATTGCACATTGGATTAAATTCATAATCATAAAGGTAAGATAAACATGGAAAGCTTTATGCAGTGTTGCCAGCTCTCATTTCAAAATGAGGAAATTACTGGCAATATCATGTTGATTTTCTTCAGATTTTTCCCACAATAAGAGCCCTTAAGGCAGGATAAAGCAGACTGAACATGTTCTTAAAGGTCTGTCTGAAACAGTCTGTTTTTAGCCTGACATTAATAAGCCCGTAATGTAATTCATTAATTAAATTATCTTGCTATGCATGCAAGACGTCTCACCCGTGGAATGTTTTGCATTGGCTGGACACTGGCTAAAATGGTAAGGGATTTAAATCTAGAGCTGTAAAGCAGGTATGTGTCTGTTAGTATATTACCAATTTTCTCCAAAGTTTTAGAAAAAAAACTGTTGCTACACAATTATTGGAGCATATGGAGTCTAATAATTACTTACATTCTCGCTTCTGACCAAATTATTCAGCTGAGAGTGCTAACTCCTCCATGGGTCCTAGTCCATGGGTTATTCCTTTTTCTTTATGCTGTGTGTGCTTCTGTCGTTGTGGTTGTTCACTGTCATGCTGCTGTTACACTGTAATTTCCCAGTTTTGGATCAATAAAGTACATCTATCTATCTATCTATCTATCTATCTATCTATCTATCTATCTATCGATCTATCTATCTATCTATCTATCTATCTATCTATCTATCTACTTGATTGAACAAATTAAAAACAAAAAAGTCAGTAGATCAAGGTCAGGTTGTGGAGCTTTTTTTGACGACTTTTTTTGATGACTTTTGATGCAGTGAATCACTACATTTTAGTGACAACAAAATATTTATTTCAATTTTTCTAATCTAGCCGTGCAATGTTTTCGTCTTATCTGTGTGACAGACAACAATGTGTAATGGTGAATAATGAAAGATCTTCTTTCTTAGCCTCTTAAAATTTTAGTTTTCCACCCACAGAACGTTTCACACTGGCTGGAAATTGGCAGGAATGCTAAGGGGTTAAGTATGCATTTAAAAGTAGCGTGGACATTTCTTTTCCAAGTAACTAGTTACTTTAATCATGCAGTAATTGGTAAAGTAACTCAGTTACTTTTGAAAAAAAGTAACTAGTAACTGTAATTAGTTACAATTTCTTAGTAATTTGCCAAGCACTGGTGTCTGAGGTGTTGAAAAGATGGTTAACCTTGTCATACATATTGTGAAGCCGAAGCTTACAACAGACTGTTCAGACGTGACAATGGACGAATGGGTGACGTCATCACGCCGTGCTTATATAGGAGGACTGTTGGCGGGAGACAGCCTCTTTGGCGCTCCGCCTCCAAGCCTACCAGAGCCTGTACCAGCTAGGGGTTAGCTTGTTTGCTATCTGCTGTAATACGTGTTACTAACCGTGTCCTTCAATAAAGCTGTCATACAGTACAGCTCCTGCCTCTGCTGTCCTGTTTCCAGACATAATAAAACCATTAAAGGAACTGCTCAAGGACTGGCCCATGCTCTTCCTGTCCATCAAGCAGTAGGCTCACCAAGGCTCTGGATACTTAATAAAATACCTGTTAAGGAAAGTACCCACACAGGAGTTTGTGTATAAAATAAACAGCAATGGAGATAAAACACAACCCTGAGGGGAGCCTGTGGAAATTGTCAGTTTATCTGAAAGTGATGATCCTACTCTAACCTGCTGTGTTCGACTGCTCAGAAAATCAACAATCCATAAAATCAGACAAGATTTGTGCTATATAAATAAACTTGCCTTGCCTTGCCAATTGTGGAGTGGTACACTTAAAGCTCACATTTTCTTTCTGTCCACTTTCTAAATCTTCTCATATGAGTGTCTCATTGTGAATTTTCTTCCTCTTTTATGGCTTTTAATATTTTTCCTGTTTAACTATAGTTTTAAAACAAACTTTTAATGCCCTTATAAATAATTTTGACTTGATTTGTCACACCAGCAAACAGGATATGAGGATCAAAGTACAGCCTTTGACCCTGATTTCTATTTATATATATTTTTCAGTCGTCGGCCTCCGTCGGTCTATGATGACCATGGAAGAGAATTCTAAACGTCTACTCTGCTGGAACAGCACCGCCTGTGGCTGAACAGGCCGATGCGCGAATGGCAGTCCCTGTCACACAGGTCGCACTTGTGGGTGGTCTCCGTGCTGCTGGGTCTGTGGCGGTTCTTCCTGCGGGTCCTTTTTTCATCTGCTGCAGCAGTCAGTCTCTCTTCACCCGCCTTGAGCTGTCTGGTCAGGGTGCCTCTCCATTTGGAGCGGTCCGTTGCAAGGTCCTCCCAGCGCTCTGTGTTGATCTCCAGGGCCTTCATGTCTCTCTTGCAGACGTCTCTAAAGCGCAGCTGTGGGCGGCCAACGTCTCTCCTGCCAGTCGCCAGTTCTCCGTAGAGGACGTCTTTGGGGATTCTGCTATTTTCCAGTAACATTCATATTATATGGGTGAGTTTTCCATCCTGTTTAAAGCCAGTTTCTTCCCCTACTTCAAAGATATTTTTCAGCATCAGTGCATGTCTTCTACTTTCTTTCTGGAAAAAGTTCAAGCAGATGAGTTGTAGTGTGATGTCATGCATCACTGTGACAAAGGTAACACTGTTCTCTCAATCCCAAGCCCAGATAAGAGGAGCACATCCACAAATAAAGACTGCCAAGCAATAGTGTGAACCTCTGAGAAGCGCCACCGGCCAAGTAGTAAAGTGAACGTCTCACTGCTGCGCTCGATTTAACATGCTAACCTATTCTGTGCAACTGAAAGCTTCTGCCAGTTTGCAAATGCATGAGTGGGCCACAATTACATCAATGTAGCATCTGCGGATTAGACAGTTTACAAAAATATGGTTTATTACCAAGCATGAACAAAGCTGTTGTTGTGCTTTTGGCATTAAAATCCTGGTAAAATTCTTCCAGATAATTTAGCGTATGGATGCATTGCATGGCTCATGCTGCCACTGAAAACCACACACAGGCAAAAATGATGGCACTCATCCATGTCAGTGCCAATATTCAGCAGCTATGAATATAGACTGAGTAGTTATGATGGAAAAAAAAATGAAAAAAATGAGCTACGTAAAACAAATACAATATATAAAGGACAGAGAGAAACATTGCTATCAGCATAATGCAAAGTGTTGTATGAAGAAATTTGTATCAACCTAGAATTTTAAAATCTTTTTTTTTATCAATGTTAAAAAAAAAAAAAAACAAAGAAGGAAAGAAAGAAAGACAGAAAATCTTTTAAGTCTAAATTAAAAACTTTGACTCCAGTTTTCAAATATTATATGGGGGCTATAAAACCTACAGGGTTATGAAAAAGTATTTGCCCCATTCCTGATTTCTTATATTTTTGCACATTTGTCACACTAAAATGTTCCAGATCATCAAACAAATTTTAATATTAGATAAAGATAACCTGAATAAATACAAAATGCAGTTTTTAAATGATGATTTCATTCATTATGGGAAAAACGCTATACAAACCTAGCTGGCTTTTCAATTCAATTCAATTCATTCATTCATTCATTCATTCATTCATCTTCTTCCGCTTAATCCTTTTCGGGTCGTGGGGGGGCTAGAGCCTATCCCAGCATCTTTGGGCGAGAGGCAGGGTACACCCTGGACAGATTGCCAGTCCATCGCAGGGCCAACACAGAGACATGCAACCATTCACTCTCACATTCATACCTAAGGACAATTTAGAATCCCCAGTTTGATGCTAATTAACCTAACTTGCATGTTTTTGGCATGTGAGAGGAAACGGGAGAAATCCCGGAGTAAACCCACGCAGACACGGGGAGAACATGCAAACTCCACACAGATCACTGTTGGTCGGGGGCTGGGATCGAACCCAGGATCCCCTGGCAGCATCATTTCACAGCAACAGTCATCTCATAGCACTTTCTACTCTAGGGGAAACCCCCACAGATGCAGAAAACCCCAGCAATCAGGCGATTCCCTGTGAGCAAACACTTGGTGGCGGTGGAGAGGAAAAACTCCCTTTTAACAGGAAGAAACCTCCAGCAGAACCAGGCTCAGGGAGGGGCAGTCATCTGCTGCAACTGGCTGGGGGTGAGGGGATAGAGAAGATGAAAAGAACAGACATGTAGAGGACAAACAGCACGATGGGGACTCAATCTGGGCGAGAACAAACAGATGTTAATGACCAGCAAAAAAAAAAAAAAAATAAAACAAAAAAAAAATATTTCATTGAGAGTGAAGAAAGGAATGAGGCCCAGTGCATTATTGGAGGTCCCCTGGCTGACTAAACCTATTGGCAGCATAACTAAGGGAGGGTTCAGAGACACATAATCCCTCCCTAATTGTAGGCTATATCAAAAAGGAAGGTTTTAACCCTATTCTTAAAAACAGAGATCGAGTCTGACTCCTGAATCCAGATTGGCAGCTGGTTCCACAGGACAGGAGCTTGAAAACTGAAGGCTCTGCCTCCCATTGTGCTTTTGGAGATTCTAGGTATTACAAGTAATCCTGCATTTTGGGAGCGTATTGCTCTGTTAGGATAGTATGGTAGTATCAGATCTTTTAAATAAAAAGGGGCCTGATTGTTTAGAGCTCTGTAAGTAAGAAGAAGGATCCATCCATCTTCTTCTGCTTAATCCTTTTCGGGTCGCGGGGGGCTGGAGCCTATCTCAGCATCTTTGGGCGAGAGGCAGGGTACACCCTGGACAGATCGCCAGTCCATCACAGGGCCAACACAGAGAGACAGACAACCATTCAGTCTCACAGTCATACCTAAGGACAATTTAGAATCCCCAGTTTGATGCCAATTAACCTAACTTGCATGTTTTTGGGATGTGGGAGGAAACCAGAGAAATCCCGGAGTAAACCCACACAGACACAGGGAGAACACGCAAACTCCACACAGATCACTGTTGGTTGGTCGGGGGTTGGGATTGAACCCAGAATCCCCCGGCCAAGGCTGAGTTGCTGTGCTGCTGCAGTGCTAACCACTCTACCACCACATGATTTTAAACTTAATTCTAAACTCTATGGGAAGCCAATGAAGGGGGGCCAGAACTAGAGAGATATGATCTCTCTTTCTAGTACCTGTTAAAACTCTTGCTGCAGCATTTTGGATCAACTGAAGACTTTTTAAAGATGTTTTAGGACAACCTGATAATAAAGAGTTGCAATAATCTAATCTAGAGTTAACAAAAGCGTGGATCAGTTTCTCAGCATCACTCTGAGACAAGATGCTCCTAATCTTGACAATATTACGCAAATGATAGAAGGCAGTCTTAGAAACAAATTTAATATGTGAATTGAAAGACAGATCTTGATCAAAAATAACTCCAAGGTTCCTCACAGAGCTATTAAGAGAAAGAGTAACCACATCCAAAAAAAAGTTTGATTTGGAAAGGTATTTCTAATTTTTTTTGGACCAACAAGAATGACTTCATTCTTATCTGAATTTAATAGCAGGAAATTGCAAGTTATCCAAGCTTTGATTTCCTTAAGACAGACTTCCAACTTGGCTAATTGATTACTATCATCAGGCTTCATTGACAGGTATAATTGTGTGTCATCTGCATAATAATGAAAATGTCTACAGTGCTTTCTAATAATGATGCCTAACGGAAGCATATACAGACTAAAAAGAGTAGGGCTTAGCACAGATCCCTGTGGAACTCCATGACTGAGCTTTGAGTTGAACGAAAACTCATTACTGACATGAACAAACTGGAACCTATCAGATAAATAAGATCTAAACCACTGCAACAAAGTTCCATTAACTCCAACATAGTGTTCTAATCTATCAAGTAGAATATTATGATCGATAGTATCAAAAGCTGCACTAAGGTCTAAAACGACAAGTACAGAAACAAGTCCATTATCAGATGTGATCAGGAGTTCATTAGTGACCTTCTCTAAGGCTGTTTCAGTACTATGATGGATTCTAAACCCAGATTGAAACTCTTCAAATAAACCATTTCCCTGCAAGTGAAATGTCAAATAATTGCGTAGCAACAACTCTTTCTAAGATTTTTGAAATGAAAGGCAGATTAGAAATTGGTCTATTGTTAGCTAAAACTCCTGGATCCAGCGTTGGCTTTTTGAGTAAGGGTTTAATTACAGCCGTTTTAAAAGCCTGCGGTACATGGCCTAAAGTTAATGAAGAATTGATTATTTGAAGACTAAAGCTACCAGTAAGTGGGAAGACTTCTTTAAATAACCTGGTAGGAATAGGGTCTAAAAGACAAGTTGAAGGCTTGGATGAGGAAATTATTTTGTCTAACTCTAAAAGGTCAGTTGGAGTAAACTCATCCAGATATCAATTGAAGGAGTTGTAGTAGTTACTGTATTTAACGGTGGGAAGAATCTGACTGATTTTATCTGTGATAGATGAAATTTTGTTATTGAAAAAATTCATGAAGTCCTGACTTGTAAGCTCTCAGGGAATGCTAGGATTGACAGAGTCCTGACTCTTTGTCAGCCTGGCTACAGTGCTGAAAAGAAACCTAGGATTATTCTTGTTCTCTTCTATTAATGCAGAATAATAACTCGTTCTAGCTTTTCTAAGAGATTTTTTTATAAATTAAAAGATGATTTCGCCAAGCTAAATAGATTTCATCTAAATTAGTGGAGCACCATTTTCTTTCTAATTGACGGGTCTTCTGTTTTAAGCTATGAGTTTCTGTGTTGAACCAAGGGGTTAGAAATCTCTGATTAGACTTTTTTCTTTTTTATAGGGGCCACCAAGTCTAGAGTCTGATGCAGAGAAGCTATAACACTATCTACCATGCTATCAATTACAGAAGGAGCAAGCTGTCTATAGCTTATTTCCCTTGTGTTGACACATGGCATAGAGGAAACAATCTGCATAAATTTGGTAAGAACATCATCTGAGAGGCATCTACTGTAGTAATATTTTTTCTTTAGGAGCCAAAAAGTCTGAAATAGTAAAATCAAAGGTTAACAGACAATGGTCTGACAGTACAGGGTTGTGAGGAGACACGACCAGATTTTTTGTTTCTATGCCATATGTCAGAACAAAGTCCAACGTATGGTGGAGATAATGGGTAGAATTTCCTACTTTCTGAGAAAAACCCATCAAGTCTAATATTGAATTAAATGTCATATTAAGGCAATCACTATCTACATCTACATGCATGTTAAAGTCCCCTACTATAATTATTCTATCTTATTTCAGCACTAAATCAGCTAAGAATTTGACAAATTGTCTATGTAGCCCACGTTGTTTGCAGGACACCACACAGACAGCCAGCGGCTGAAGGCATAAACATGTCATCACTGGTGAGATTGGGGAGGGGCCCAGAGAATACTACAGAGGCAGACATCATTTTTGCAAAGTCACACACCGACTCCATGTTAAGTTTTGTGACTTCCGACTGCCCAAGTCGGATGTCATTAATGCCGGCATGGATAACAATTGTGGAGTATTTACAGTTACTTTTAGCCAGCATTTTCAAATTTGACTCGATGTCGCCTGCTCTGGCCCCAGGAATGCATTTGACTATGGCTGCTGGAGTCTCTAGGTTCACATTTCTGACTACAGAGTCGCCAATGATCAGAGTTTTTTCCTCAGCGGGTGTGTCGCTGAGCGGGGAAAAATGATTAGAAACATGAACATGGTGGTTAACCGGGGCTTTGCGACTAAGCTTCCTTCTCACCGTCACTTACCCAGTCTCCTCGCTGCTGAGGAGGACTGGAGGACGGCTAGCAGGCCGCCCTATGCTAGGAAGCTCTGCTGCAGCTAGGAGACGTCCGTCAAGATTAACTGGCGCAGACGGTGTTTCAATACAGTGGAGCCGGGATTCCAAATCAGACAACCTTGCCTCGAGCGCCTCAAAAAGACAACATTTATTACATTTACCATTATCACTAAAAGAGGCAGAGGTGTAACTAAACATCTGACAGAGAGAGCACACCAGAGGACAAGGGGAAGGAGAGGTAGTAGCCATAGCTAGTGGCTAACCCGAAGCTAACAAAAACACAGATGAAAAGTGAACAGAAGGCTAAAGAGGGTGATTAGATGACACTGTGTGTGCACACAGGTGCAGAAGGCTTGATAAACAGAAGTGAGAGCTAACGGTAGATGGAAAAAAGTGATTAAAATACAATTAAAGGCAAAATCCTCTGGACAATGAGGAGCGCTAACCACAGAGCAAACCACACAGACAGCCAGCAACACAGGAAGTGACGATATGTAAAAAAGTAAGAACAAAAGTACATCATGAATTAACTGTGATTAACCACATTTTTTGCAAAGCTGAGTTCAATTTCACTAGCCACAACCAGGTCCGATTACTGCTCGACCTGTTGAATCAATAAATCATTTAAATAGAGCCTGTCTGTCAAAGTGAAGTAGGCTAAAAGATCTCAAAAAGCAACACAACATGCTGTGATATAATAAAAATTCAAGAACAGATGAGAAACAAAAACCTAGAACAGCATCTAAAGAACTGCAGGCCTCCCTTGGCTCAGTTTGGACACTGGTCCATGACTCAATTAGAAAGAGACTCTGCAAAAATGGCATTCATGGGAGAATTCCAAGGCGAAAACTACTGCTGACCAAAAACAACATAAAGGTTCTCACATTTGACAAAAAGCATCTTGATGATCCCCAAGACTTTTGGGAAAATTATGAAACTAACACAGCATTTCATAAAAAGAACATTATACCAACAGTGCAAACATGGTGGTGGTAATGTGATGGTCTGGGGATACTTTACTGCTTCAGGACCCGGCTGACTTGCTATAATTGATGGAATCATGAATTCTTCTCACTACTAGAAATGTCAATGCTGAGTGCCCCTTCGGGACAGAATTCAGGACCCAAACGCTGGACATAGAGTTTTAAAGTTTTATGTCAATGTCAACTTTATTTATACAGCACATTTAAACACAACAACAATGTTGGGCAAAGTGATTTACAGATGGTAAAATAATAAAATAACATATTGTGGTGCACATATGCAGTTTCACGGGCTCACATGTGTATGACTGTTCATATGCTCTCATGTATATTCCTGTGTGCTTATTTTGGCTTCACGTCTGAAGAGGAACAAAAGGTCTGCACCTCCTACGGACAAGAGGGGGATGAGAGAGTTGGCCTTTTGATATGCAGAGAGATGGACATGAATGATTTTCTGACCACCCAGGTTGGGGTGGAAGCGAGAGGAACTGCAGGGGGGGTGCATTGTGTTTGGGATTTAAAGACAATGGGATTTTGTACTTTGATGTCAGGGGTATAAGACTGGCAGATGTTGGGGTTTTTCCTTCTTCTGCTTTTGAATGTTGGAGAGTGTGTTGTGAATAAAAATGGAACCTGAGAAATAACTCTGCCTCATCCTTTCTACACAATCTCCACACTGGTGACCTTAAGACGTATTATGGCCGGAGACGATTCTCCTGCACCGGACTCATCAGGAGCCAGCCAAGCTAATGCAGCTATCACAGTCCAGCTTCCGGACTTCTGGCAGAACAGTCCGCGCTTCTGGTTTAACGCAGTCGAGGCACAGTTCCATCTTCAGAAGGTTTTGGCAGACGCCATGAAGTTCTACCTTGTAGTTGCAAAGCTGGACAGCCACACAGCCCAGCGTGTAGAGAGCCTGATCAACCACCCGCCAGACGATGACAAGTACGGCACTTTGAAGGTTGCTCTCGTTCGTTTTTTCACCCCCTCGCTGGGAGAGCGAGGAGAGAAGCTCCTGGCGTTGACTGAGTGTGAAGCTGACAGACCTGCAGACCTGATGGCGAAGATGCTGAGTTTGAGAGACGCTGAAGATGATGGCTTTATTTTCGCCCACCTTTTCCTCAGGACACTACCGCCAGCGGTGAGAGTTACCCTGGCCAGTTCACAGCTGCTGGCCCACCGAGACTACCATGAGCTGGGCCAGGAGGCGCAACGACTCGTCGACGCCCATAGATGACACGACCGCAGCAGCGGAGCTGGGCGCAACATCTGGAGATGGCGAGGGGCCAGAGATTGCAGCACCAGACTCACCGACGACGGCAGCGGCGGAGGCCAGGAGGCGCGGAGCGGACGACGTCCTTTGCTTTTACCATCGCCGTTTCGCCGAGAGGGCACGCAAGTGCATTCCACCGTGCCAATTCAAGCGCTTGGGAAACGCCAAGACCGGGAGTCGGTAGCAGCTGCGGCTCTCGGTGAGGAGAACAAGCTACTCTACTTGAGGGACGCACGATCGGGGAGGCACTTCCTCGTGGACACAGGCTCCCAGCTGAGTTTCATCACACCTTCCTACGCTGACCGGCTGGCGTCTTCCAGTGGCCCTGTGGTGTCAGCAGCGAACGGTTCGGCGATTAAGACCTTCGGAGAGAAGACCCTGTCTCTGTCTTTACACGGCCGCACATTTGAGTGGACTTTCGTCATAGCGGCAGTCAATTTCAACATGTTAGGTGCTGATTTTTTGTGCTCACATGGTTTGTTGGTCGATCTTGCTAACAGACGCCTGGTTAATGCACGCTCTTTTTCTTCTATTCCCTGCACAGCGTGAGTGGCCCCGCCAACAGCACAAGCCAGCGTCACAGCTGCAGGTGGTAAGTTCCACACACTCTTCACTCAGTTTCCAGCACTCACGGTGCCAACGTTTTCGGCGACCGTGGCTAAACACGGGTGGAGCATTTTATTACTACCACCGGACCACCCGTTTTTGCAAAAGCTCTGCGCTTGGATTCAGCTAAATTGGCCATAGCGTGCGAGGAGTTCGCCAACCTGGAAAAATTGGGCATCATCCGACGTTCAAAGAGCCCTTGGGCTTCACCACTTCACATGGTCCCTTAAACTGATGGCTCGTGGCGGCCGTGCGGTGATTTTCGCAGGCTGAACAATGCTACAGCACACGACCGCAACCCAATCCCACATATCCAGGATTTTTCAGTTCATTTGGCGGGGACGCACATTTTTTCTAAGATAGACCTGGTACGCGGTTATCATCAGGTCCCAGTCCACGCTGAGGACATACCCAAAACAGCGGTAATAACTCCTTTCGGGCTTTTTGAGTTTTTGCGCATGCCGTTTGGGCTTAAAGGCGCAGCGCAGACTTTCCAATGCATGATGGACGCGGTGTTGCGCGATCTCCCTTTCGTGTTCGTCTACCTGGACGACATTTTGGTAGCCAGTGTGTCCGAAGCCGAACACGAAAACCACCTCACGGCAGTTTTCCGGAGGTTGGCGGAGCACGGGCTAATAATCAACCCAGCGAAGTGTCAGTTCGGGGTGGCGCAGATTGATTTTTTGGGGCATCGCGTCTCTCCCGAAGGAGCAGTCCCTCTGCCTGACAAGGTGCGCGCGGTGGCAAATTTTCCCCAGCCACAAACGGTCAAAGCGTTACAGGAGTTTTTGGGAATGGTGAATTTTTATAACCGTTTCCTCCCCCGCGCGGCGCAGCTCATGCAACCATTGTACGCTGCGCTTAAAAAACAAAAACCCGCAAATAAAATCGAATGGTCTCCCGAGCGGGAGCGTGCATTCTCTGAAGTCAAAACAGCCTTGGCAAACGCTGCGTTGTTAGCGCATCCAGTCCCAAAGGCCCGCATGGCGCTCACTACTGACGCATCAGATGTGGCCATAGGAGCGGTTGTTGAACAGTATGTGGCTGGAGCCTGGCAGCCGCTCGCGTTTTTCAGCAAGACTTTGCGCGATAGTGAGCGAAAATACAGCGCATTCGACAGGGAGTTGTTAGCTCTCCATTTGGCTATTCGTCACTTCCAGTTTTGGCTGGAGGGACGCCGTTTCACCGCGTTCATTGACCACAAGCCGCTGACTTTTGCGATGGCCAAGATTTCGGAACCTTGGTCGGGCCGGCAGCAGAGACAGCTGGCCGCAATTTCGGAGTTCACTACCGATATCCAGCATGTAGCGGGTAAACTTAACCACTTGCGCTCCGTTGTTCCGCGGGCGGGCAAGTCTCTGCGTCCTATGACGCACGAGGGCGCACGAGAGCGCCCTCGTGCGCGCTTGGACGCATGACGCATGATGGTGGTGATGGTGATGTAGTGGCGTCCAAGCGCCACTCAAAAAAAAACTGCAGAGACAGCCGCGAACAGATTAGTTCATCTGATTGACCTCTCATTCGACTAATAAGAGCCTTGAATTGGGTTTCTGAAACCTTGAGGAGCCAATGAATGAAAATCTAGGAAGGAGGACCCGCCTACTGTGAACGCAGGAGCCAATTGAAGCACAGAAATTCAGGCTGGGTGAAGCGATATTTACTGCTGCAGCAGATGAAAACAAAGGACGCTGGATGAATCTACTACAGACCCAGGCTCACCCAGCAGCATGGAGAACACCCACAAGTGGGACCTGCACTCATTCCAGCAGAATAGACGGAGGCCGACGACAAAAGTCGTAAATCATTCGCCAAAACGGCAATAATGGAATTATGTTGATCGGGATCCACGAGCGGAGCAGCGTCGCGTTGGGGGAAGAGATGTTCGCCACGACTCTGCTGCTTTGAAGAGGTAAGGTGTTATAAGCTAAATTATTATTTATCCCTGAAAACTGTAATCCAAAAATGACTTTTGACCGATCAGTAAATTACAACTGTACTGCGCACGAATTACGAAGTGCGTGCGCCGCGATAAATGGTTCATTTGCCGTGTTCGGACCATGAACGCCCCCCCCCCCCCCGCTGCAGAAGAGGAGCGGAGGGGGGACGTTCACAGTCCGAACGCCCCCCGGTCCGCGGGGGGAAGCATATCAGTCTATTCCATCATGTAGCGATGGCCCTCTTCTGTAGCGAGGGGGGGGGGGGCGTTCACGGTCCGTTCACGGTTCCCCCCCCCCCACACACACACAGTAGCGAGGGGGGGGGGGCCGCTGTGAAAACATGCAAGGAGTGTAATCCGTCTGTAGCAAGGGCTGAAGTCGGTCCTTGGTAGCCGGGGGGGGGGGGGACGACCCCCCGCCCGCACACACACACAGACACAGCCCTGAGTGTGACCTTTCATTAGAGCCTAAAATGAAGATTCTGTAGAGGAGCTGGAAATGATGAGGCAATTTTGTATTAAAAACAGAGTCTTTAATGAACAGCTCTTCTATCTTGTCTCATCTGGTGCAGAGCTTGGCAGAAGGCAAAGAGGAAGATTTCTGCCCAGCTCGCTGGTTAAATACAGGCACACATCAAAGACATGCATTACACAAGCTGACATCCCCCGTTATCTTAATCCCCCCATTGTTCTGTTATCTCCTCTCTTTGTCTTGGGAGGTGATGGGAATTCCTCTCCTCGCCTTGGGGGGCGAAGGTGTCTAGTCCGTCTCCGCCGCCGCGTCCTGGGACGTCCTTGATCTTCACACAGCGGGTGAGATTCCTTTGTCCTTTCCGAGGTGTGAAGTTCCTTACATATGCTGTCACCAAACATTTCCACATGCTCTAACATATGTAGGTATGGAATATATGAGTAATATACAGTATACCACAATTCTACATTGAATTATTCAAAAGTTACAGACGTTTTTCCAAACTGTGCCATTTGGCACAATTTGGCACAGTTCCAAAACGCCTGGGAACAGCTTGAGAACAAAGCTGTGTAAAATATTCATTTTTTGTGGTATTGTTACCAAATTTGGATCTCAGCTGGATAACACTTGGTTCTACATTTCTGTTGCATTTTCCAGCCGGATCGGACAGCTGTGTGTTATTTACAAGCATTTGTATCCAAAAAAACACTGTGTCCAATTTTTTTTTCTTCAAGTTCAGTATGTTTAGATGACTGTAACTCAGTGGCCGGAGCACGTAGAGAGATTATGGTTTTTTTTGCCAAAAAATTCAAAGTGTTTTCTTTTAAATGAGACCAACCCCATGAAGATGCTGCAAAGGGTTGAATAACAGCTTTCGATTTACTTTGGGCACGTTAATTTTTGGCATTTTTAGGAAAATTGCCCGGAGTGCAAGTGGTTAACGTAGTGGCAGACTGCCTCTCGCGTGCCGTGGCTGCTCCAGCCCGTGTAGAGGTAGATTTCGCAGGTGTTGCCATGGACCAGGGTAGCGGCGCAGAAGTGCGCGCGGCCCCAGTCTGCGTAGGGATAGATTACGCAGCCATGGCCGCGGAGCAGGGCGGCGACGCGGACGTGCGCGCGCTCCAGTCTGGACCAACAGGGTTAAGGCTGGAGGACAGGGTGCTGCAAGATGGTATGCCCCCCCCTAATCTGCGATGTTTCCACCGGGCGACCCCGTCCGGTGGTTCCAGCCTCGTGGCGCTGCCGCGTTTTTGACTCAATCCATTCACTGGCGCACCCGGGGGTGTGCGCTTCGGTCAAAATGGTAGGGGAGAAATTTGTATGGCCGGGCCTGTGCAAGCAAGTTAGAGAGTGGGCGGCAGCCTGCATGTCCTGTCAGCGGGCCAAAGTGCATAGACACATGAGAGCTCCTTTGGAGCCGTTTCATATTCCAGCTAAAAGGTTTGATCATGTCCATGACCTCGTAGGCCCCCTACCGCCTTCGCAAGGGCGCACACATCTTCTGACAATGGTTGACCGCACCACGCGCTGGCCAGAAGTTGTTCCCCTGTCATCAACCACAGCCGAGGAGGTGGCGAGCGCTTTTTTAACTGCATGGGTAGCGCGTTTTGGAGTTCCGTCGGATATTACGTCTGACAGAGGCCCACAATTTGTTTCCGAACTTTGGTCAGCGATGGCCCGCAGCCTGGGGGCAACGATCCACCGCACGACCGCGTATCACCCGCAGGCTAACGGGTTATGTGAACGTTTTCACAGGTTGCTGAAGGCGGCTCTCAGAGCGTCGCTTACGGATGCAAATTGGGTTGACAAACTACCATGGGTTCTATTGGGGTTGCGTTCTGCACCTAAAGAGGATTTAGACGCCTCCCCAGCGGAACTAGTGTTCGCACAGCCACTTCGGCTGCCTGGAGAATTTCTCCCTGACAACCCAGCGCCAGAGTTCTTCTCGGCTCAGTGGTTGCAGAATAGCATGGACCCGAGTGTCCTACCAGGCCCCGTTCACCACAGTTTTCCGCGTGTTTTTGTGCCTAAAGCTTTAAAAAATGCGGAGTTTGTTTTTGTCAGACATGATGCCCACCGCACAGCTCTGCGACCGCCTTAAGATGGACCATTTAGAGTGCTAGAAACAGGTGATAAGCATTTTTTGCTAGATTTGGGGGGCAGAAAGGAGATGATTGGCATAGACAGACTCAAACCTGCTTTTGTGATGGCTGACGAAGCTGTGCAGTTGGCGAGGCCCCCGCGACGGGGTAGACCCCCTAGGGAGCATTCCCCAGTACACCCACAGAGATTGACTAACAGTTTTAATCCCCAGACAGCAGCTCCACAGCAGGAGGACACCGCGGAAGAGGTTAAGCCCGCCTGCAGCAGATACGGCAGACGGTTGAGACCAAGACAGCATGTGGACTGATGTATGGCGATTTTATTATGACATGCAATCTGTGTTAGTTTGTTCCGTCTTAGACGTTTTGGGGGGGGGGTTATATGTGGTGCACATATGTAGTTTCACGGGCTCACATGTGTATGACTGTTCATATGCTCTCATGTACATTCCTGTGTGCTTATTTTGGCTTCACGTCTGAAGAGGAACAAAAGGTCTGGACCTCCTAGAGACAAGAGGAGGATGAGAGAGTTGGCCTTTTGATATGCAGAGAGATGGACATGAATGATTTCCTGACCACCCAGGTTGGGGTGGAAGCGAGAGGAACTGCAGGGGGGATGCATTGTGTTTGGGATTTAAAGACAATGGAATTTTGTACTTTGATGTCAGGGGTATAAGACTGGCAGATGTTGGGGTTTTTCCTTCTTCTACTTTTGAATGTTGGAGAGTGTGTTGTGAATAAAAATGGAACCTGAGAAATAACTGCCACATCCTTTCTACACAATCTCCACAATATGATAAAATACATATGTAAAATAAAATAAAGTTAAGACAAGCTAAAAAGCAGAAAAACCACAGGGACCACTACATAACATGACCTGTAGGACTCAAACTGAACTTGAATTAAAAGCCACATTAAAAAGATAGGTTTTAAGTTGTGATTTAAAAGACTGTAAGGATTCTGCAGTGCGTAACTGGAGTAGCAGGTTGTTCCATAATCTAGGGGCTGCCACTGCAAAGGCCCTATCCTCTTTCTGTTTTAATTTACTTTATTTTGAGCTGGCCCATCTCCAAAACAGCTTGAGGGCTCAAAAGCAAGACTCGACAAAATCCAAATAATATTAAACTTAACAGGAATGCAGGTGAGGCAAGACAGGAACGAAATACATGACCAGAAGCATGTAATCACACTGCTCCTCTCCTGCCGCTGGCGACGGATTCACCAGCCCCTGGAGCATCCACTGCAAGTTGATCACGGAGTGCAGGAGTCCGGAGAGCTGGGGGTAGCTTCGCAGGGATGGAATAGCCTCAATCATCTGCTTGGCGCCTCCGAGGAACATGAGGGCATTTTTCGGCGTGGGAGAGGTGCAGGCATCCTCGATGAGAGAAGCAAACTTCCACCTCATCGAGGCCCATTAAGAAACACTTTGCGTCCGCTGGGTTTATACTGCTGGTGTCCATCTGTCAACGCTGAGTGCCCCTCCGGGGCAGAATTCAGGACCCAAATGCTGGACATGAAGTTTTAAAGTTTTATTTTGAGCTGGTCAACCCCAACACAGCTCAAGGGCTAAAAAACAAGACTTGACAAGGAATCAAATAATATTAAACTCAGCAGGAATATAGACGAGGCTAGGCAAGAATAAAATACATAACTTGAAGGGTGTAATCACGCAAAATGACAATGAAGGACACCAGACAGTATAAAGGCAGACATGGGTTTAAATAAGGCAACAGGTGATCAATGAATATCAAACAGGTGTGGGTGCTAATTAAGAGTAACAACTGACACATGGGAAGAACAGCGATGACAGATATGGGAAAACAGGATGGGCGGGGCAACACATACAATCACTGACAGGAAATGCACAGAGACATGAAAAGAGGACCAGGGAGACAAGACCAAGACAATCAAAATGATAATAATCATAATTAACTGAGAGTTGGGCAGGGAAAACTCATGAGACCTAATGAAATGAACAAAGGATAATACCACCAACACCCATGATAACCATAATCCACCTAATGGCCCACAATAATAATAATAATAATAATAATGACAACCCAGGCAAGCAATGATAACACTGGTCAACACCAAATTGATTGTCTAAGTTTTTTTTTTAGCTGATTTAGGACAATTTTGATGTACTGAATCCAAAAATCACATTGGTTTTGCTCAATCAGGTCAACTTTTTGATTGATCTATGGCCACATTTTCTGCGGTTTTGTTAACATGTACGGGTATTTTCACTTGATATGATGCAAAATTCTTTTTTATTTCTTGAAATTCTCTGGATTTTGAACAATGATGATGTAACACTGAATTTACATGTACTTACCTTTATCAGTGCCTACTATTCAATTTACAGTACAATCGTACAACTGCGGTACAACTGCTTATAACTTATCATAAAAACCTGACCTGATCGAGAGAAATGGATGTCATTTTCGGATTTAGCGGTGCAAAAGTGTCTTCAATCAGTTGAAAAAACACAGACAACTAACAAAGAAATTATTTTTGTTATGTTGTGTAATGATAACCACAGAAAATAACAAGACTGAACTTAAAGCGTGAGCATGGTCCTCTGTCCATGCACAGATCATAACAAAAAAATCCTGAAGAAGAATTTTTGGCCATCAGTTCATCACTTCAAGCCCAAGCCCTTCATTGTGGCTGAATAAAAGCAATTCTTCAAAGAAGAGTGGGCCAAAATTCTTCAGCCAGGAACAGCGACGTAAAAGACTCAGTGCCAGTTATCATAAACACTTGATTGCAGTTGTTACCACCATGGTTGGCGCAAATAGCTATTCGGTTTAGAGGCCTATTACTTTTTCACATAGGGCCAGGTAGGTTTGGATAGATTTTTCACTTTAATAAATGAAATCATGATTTTAAAACTGTATTTTCTATTCAGTCAAGTTATCTTTGTTTAATATTAAAATTTGTATGATGATCTGAAACAATTAAGTGTGAAATATAAATGTGCAAATACATAAGAAATCAGGAAGGGGGAAATACTTTTCACAGCACTGTAGATATTCAGGATTATGATGGCTGTTTAAAAAGTCAGGCAAAAAAAGCTTGAAGAGTTTAATGTGATACTAAATATATATACAGTATATATATATATATATATATATATATACATTTTTAATGAAAAACTGGTGTGTGATATGAGTCCCAAGAGAAATGGGTTTGTTAAATATTTTAAAGATTGAAATATGGCTTTTAAAACAATAAAAATTTTAGGTGAAAGAGTAACAACTAATCATTTTAATATAAAAAGAAAATAAAACACTTTAAAGTAAGGTGTTAAAAAAGCTGCAAAGAAGCCCCCATGCATTCTAATATCAGGTTGTAAATTTGTTTTTGTTTTTTTTTTCTGGACAGACAAGCTGCTGTCTAGTCAGTGCTTTGAAACACCAGCTGCACTGATACTGTATGTAGAGAGTTAGCAGGCCTACAAAGTACATCTGAAATTTCACTCTCAGTTGCTGGTCAGTATGGACTCATTTTAATTTAGCCCTTAATGACCAGTCAATTTTTTTTAAATTTATTTATTTATTTTTTTTACAATCACAATAAACAAACATCGTCCGGGATCATGGGTCCCAAGAAAGCTCAGCAGACTGAGGAGGTGGACGACATCAAAAGATCGCTGGACTTCTTGGCTGAAGAGATTTCTGCTGTTAAGCTGCAGCAAAAAAACATTCTGGACCTGGTCGAGGAGGTGAAAGCGCTGCGGATCCAGAACGCCGAGAAGGACAAGATGCTGGTGTATCTGGAGAGCAGAGTGTCGGAACTGGAGCAGAACACCCGGGTGAACGACGTGATCATCACGGGGCTCCACATTAAACCCTGATCATACGCGCGAGCGGTGGCCGCGGGTAGCGGAGGGAGGATTGACGCGCTGGAAGATGAATCCACGGAGCAACAAGTGGCAGCCTTCATGCAGTCCAAAGGAATCCAGCTGGATTGTAACACCACTGAGGCCTGCCACCCTCTGCCCAGGAAAAACGGCGACAAACCGGCTGTGATCATGAGGTTTGTCAACAGAAAACACAAGACTACGCTACTAAAACAAGGTAGGAAACTGAAAGGAATGAGCATTTACATAAACGAGCACCTTACAAAAGAAAACGCAGAAATAGCCAGAAAAGCAAGATACCTGAGAAAGCAGAAAAAGATTCAAAACACCTGGACATCAAACTGTAAAATATACATCAAATTAAACGGATCACCTGAAGAAGCCAAGGTTATTAACATCCGTAATATTATGGAACTGGACAAATATCAATGAATGTTATGAACTGGAGTCACAGCAACAACAGACAATTGTAGGACACTGAAGGGATATACTCATCTGCTACAAGACATTTAACAACATGAAACAAAAGATCAACAAACAGGAACAACAGGAACTAAAAGTTTTTGAATATACAGATCACAACCCACAGGACGTAGAATATAACATTGACCCTGATAATAATTTATTTAGCTCCATCAATAATGACTGTAGTTACTACACAGATGAACAATTTAACACAATGGTCACATCTGATTTCAATATTTCTATGATCCACTTCAACAGCAGAAGTCTCTATGCCAACTTTAATAACATTAAAGATTATTTACATCAGTTTAAAGAGCCATTCAATATTGTGGCAATATCAGAGACGTGGCTCAGTGAAGAGAAAGGAGTGGATTTTACCATGGATGGCTATGAATTAAATTATATAAACAGAAAAGTGAAAAAAGGAGGAGGAGTTGCAATTTATGTTGACAAGAGCTTGAAATACAAGGTTGTTGAAAATCTGTCAGTAACTGTGGATGATTTATTTGAATGTATTACAATAGAAATCTGTCTGGACAATGTGAAGAATATAGTAGTGAGCTATGTATATAGAACACCTGGATCAAACACTGACTTATTTAAGACTGGATGGAAAAAATGTATGCAAAACTAACTCATAAAGTTATGTTCATCTGTGGGGATTTCAATATATATCTGATGAATTCAAAACAACATGGTTTGACAGAAGAATTTATCAACACAATGTATAGTATGGGCTTACATCCAACAATTACCGGACCTAGCAGAATCACGTCACACAGTGCCACACTAATAGATAACATATTGACAAACATTATGGAAAATAATATCAAGAGTGGGCTTTTATTGAATGATATCAGTGACCACCTGCCGATTTTTGTTGTCTATCAATGTGATTATAGGAAGAAAAAGTATACCAAAAATATTAAATATAAAAGAATAAGAACCGAAGAATCTATGTATTTACTGACAAAGGAATTATTAATACAAGATTAGAAGATAGTTTATGATGAAAATGATATAAATAAACCATATGATAAATTTTTACAAATATTTCAATCATTGTACAATAAAAACTGTCCTATAAAACAATACAGTGACAGACAACAAAAGAAAAATATTCCTTGGGTCACCAAGGGGTTAATAAATGCATGTAAAAAGAAGAATACATTATATAAACAATTCATTAAGTGCAAAATGGTGGAGGCTGAGATCAAATATAAAAGATATAAAAATAAGCCTACTAATATAATGAGGACCTGTAAGAAAGAATATTACAACAGAATATTAGAGGATAATAAAAATAACTTAAGAGGAATATGGCAAGTACTCAATGGGATTATTAGTAATCGACCTAAGAATGCTAATTATCCAGAATATTTTATTGAAAATGGCAATTTGATAAATAATATGGTGGATGTAGTCAGTGGTTTCAATAAATTTTTTGTAAACGTTGGTCCTGAATTAGCAAAAGCAATAGTGACAACAGAAACAAACAACAGTGGTTCTGTAAATGAAATAGAAGATAGAAATCCAAACACAAACTTTTTGGGTGCAGTTACTGAAAAGGAAATTATCTGACATGTTTCGGGACCCAGGAGACAGACACTGACACAGGCAGATAGTGAACAATAATCTTTATTAGAGTGAAAGGGTGTGTAGTGCAAGTGTGAGTGCGTGGATAGAGTTCTGGTCACTGGAGCTGAGCACCCTGGAAGGAGACCCGGCAACCCTGGAACATACAAGCACAAACAATTACTTTTGTCCCACGCAAGTGACAAGCTACAGGTAGTGAGGCTTACTTGGCGGGAGCACAGGTTACGTCCTGCTGAGAACCAGCGGCCGTGCAACGTGGAGGTGAAGGTGTCCGTGAACGTGCTAGGGCTTCCACCCATGGCTGTTATAAGGACAGATCTTCCAGTGACTCCGGCTGTGACACCACAGGCCGGGACGATGACAATCCAGATGATGACGAGGTGAGTGAATCCACAGAGTGTGGTGACGATGAGACAACAGATGCTGATGATAGTAACTCCACTGATAACGGTGGCCAATACTCCTGCAACTGATACAGCAGTAGTTCAGGAATTTGCGGAGCAAGACGTACCGGTAGTCGTGGTGGTAGCGAACCGCTACGTGTGCGTGTTGGCGTAACCCCGTCAGCTGGGGCCGCAGGTCCGCCGCCAGGGGGGTCCACCTGTGCACAGGGGTAGAGGTTAGGAGTAGAGTAACAGACAGTTCTCTTACGTGCTTGACTCTGAACAGAAGTCCTTGATGAGGTAAGAGAAGTTCTTGACGAAGCCAGAGAAGTTCCAGACGAGACGAGAGAGTAACCTGACGAGGCCAGAGAGCGGAGTTCAGGTTCTTTCTCCGACGAGGAGGACAGACGACTCCGTGCCGGGCTGTCAGCAACGCTGGCTTTTAACAACTGCTGATTAACACCTGTGGGTCTGTGCGCAGCTGGAGTTAATGATGTTAATGACGGCCCAGAGGCCGCCATGACAGTACTCCCCCCCTCTAGCAGTGCCTCCAGGCACCTGCCCAATCCTACCTGGATTCGCCCGATGGAAATCGCGAATCAGCTGTTTATCCAGGATCAACGCTGGGCGAATCCAAGAATGATCCTCCAGTCCAAAGCCCTCCCAGTCCACCAAATACTGAAGGCCACGACCCCGCCTGCGGACATCCAAGATGGCAGTCACCCCCCAGGCCGGATGGCCATCGATCATCCTTGGGGGTGGGGGAGCCACAGGAGCAGGGCACAGGGGGTCAGAGACGTACGGCTTGACCTGGGAGACATTAAAGGTGGGGCAGATACGCATCGAAGAGGGGAGAGACAAGCGCACAGACACAGGGTTAACAATACGATTAATGGTGTAGGGGCCAATGAAGCGCTTAGTAAGCTTACGTTTTTCAGCCGGCACACCAATATTCCGGGTTGACAACCAAACCTTCTGACCCACCTTATAGTCCGGGGCGGGTCTCCTATGCCGGTTGGCCACCTGGGTATTACGTTTAGTGGTCTTCAGCAAGGCTTGACGAGCGAGGAGCCAAACTCGCCGGCAGCGCTTAATGTGTGCCTGGACTGAAGGAACCGCTATCTCCTTTTCCTCCTCAGGAAACAACGGAGGATCAAACCCACAAGTAGCTTTAAATGGGGAGACGCCCGTGGCCGTGGAGATCGTGGCGTTGTGAGCGTACTCAATCCAGGGCAGGAACTTGCTCCAGGAGGATGAGCAGGAGGAGATGACACAACGAAGGGCGGCTTCCAGCTCCTGATTAGCCCGTTCGCACTGACCATTACTTTGGGGGTGATAACCAGAAGAGAGGCTAGCTGTGGCTCCTAGTGCCGCACAGAAAGCCTTCCAAACTTGAGATACAAACTGGGGTCCTCGGTCAGACACAATATCCGCAGGGATGCCATGAAGACGGACCACATGTTGCACCAGGAGGTCCGCAGTCTCCTGGGCCGAAGGCAGACCCCGAAGTGGCACAAAATGGGCCGCCTTCGAGAACCGGTCCACGATGGTCAACACCGTGGTGTAGTCATCTGAAGTGGGTAACCCAGTCACAAAATCCATCGCTACATGAGACCAGGGGCGTGAAGGAACCGGCAACGGATGTAGTAAGCCCGCCGGGGGGGATGATGTCGTCTTCCCGGTGGCGCACTGAGCGCAGGCCCGGATGTAGCCTACAATGTCCCTCCGTAACCATGGCCACCAGAAGGTCCTTTGGAGAAGATCCACGGTCCGACCCACTCCAGGATGACAAGCCAACTTGGAAGCGTGACCCCACTCAATCACCTTGCCTCGGACAGTGCGTGGAACAAACAAGCGGCCAGGGCCCCCCCCCCCCCCCGGGTCCGGCTTGGTCTTCTGAGCCTGGCGAACCGTCTTGCAGATTCCCCAGGACAGGGCGCCCACGACGCAGGAAGGCGGCAGGATAGGGGTCTCCTGGTCCTCGGAGGATGGGGGGTCAAACTGCCGGGAGAGGGCATCCGGCTTACCGTTCTTGCTTCCCGGCCGGTACGTGATGGTAAAGTTAAACCGGCCGAAGAAGAGGGACCAGCAAGCCTGGCGTGCATTCAGGCGCTTCGCCGTCCTGAGGTACTCCAGGTTACGGTGATCAGTCCAAACCACGAACGGCTGAGCAGCCCCCTCCAGCCAATGTCTCCATTCTTCCAAGGCCAGTTTCACAGCCAGTAACTCCCTGTCCCCGATGCTGTAGTTCCTCTCTGCAGGGGTGAGACGATGAGAGAAAAAAGCACAAGGGAGAATCTTACCATCCTCAGGGGACTGTTGGGAGAGTACAGCTCCAACTCCCGCATCAGACGCGTCCACCTCCACCAAGCACTGCAGCTTCGGGTCCACCTGGGTAAGACTCGGGCCGAGGTGAACTCCCTCTTGAGCTTCTCAAACGCACCGGCTGCTTCCTTACTCCAGCAAAATGGGATCTTAGGGGAGGTGAGAGCAGTCAAAGGACGGGCAATATTACCAAAGTTGGGCACGAACCTCCTATAAAAATTAGCAAACCCCAGGAAACCCTGAAGCTGCTTTCTGGAGGTGGGTGCAGGCCATTCCGCCACTGCTTTGACCTTGGCAGGGTCAGGAAGCACCTGGTTCCGAGCAATAATAAATCCAAGGAAGGAGGTCTGATCAGTGTGGAACTCACATTTCTCGGCCTTGACGAACAACTGGTTCTCCAGGAGGCGCTGTAATACCCTGCGGACATGCACCCGATGTTCCTCTAGTGTGCGGGAGAAGATGAGGATGTCATCAAGATAAACGAAAACAAACGAGTTCAAAAAATCCCGAAGTACATCATTAATCAAACGCTGGAAGATGGCCGGAGCGTTAGTTAACCCAAACGGCATTACCAGGTACTCAAAATGACCGCTGGGGGTCCGAAAAGCCGTCTTCCACTCATCTCCTTCTCTAATGCGCACTAGATGGTAGGCATTCCTAAGGTCCAGTTTAGTAAACCAGGATGCCCCCTGGAGGGAGTCAAATGCAGTGTTCATCAAGGGAGAGTATATTTATCCTTGACTGTTATTTCATTCAGGCCCCGGAAGTCGATACAGGGGCGTAGTGAACCGTCCTTTTTTCCAACAAAAAAAAATCCGGCCCCCACTGCCGAAGACGACGGGCGGGTGATACCAGAAGCCAAGGACTCCTTAATGTACGTATCCATGGCCTCGCGCTCCGGGGCTGATAGGCTGTAAAGGCGGCTAGCAGGCAGAGGGGCCCCAGCCTTCAGATTGATGGCGCAGTCATATGGACGATGGGGGGGTAAAGACAATGCCCGAGACTTGCTGAACCCTTGCCCCAAATCGTGATAAACCTCTGGCACTTTAGACAAATCCGGTGGGGATGAATTTGGCAGAGGCACCTTAACGGATGGGGCGCACGCCGCTGATTGGAGACAGGCGCTAAGGCAGAACGTACTCCATGCCGTTGTTCTCCCAGCTTGCCAATCAATAGTGGGGTTATGTAGGCGCAGCCAGGGGTACCCCAGAATAACGGGCGAAGAAGAAACGGGCAGCACTAAGAACTGAATCTCCTCCCTGTGATTCCCTGAGACAATTATTGACACAGGGGCTGTCTGAAGGTCAATGGTGGTCAAGGAAGCCTTAGACAGGGTGATCAATCTGACAGGGGGTTCTAAAGTCTGACAGCTAAGGCCCATCCGGGTTGCCAGGTCTCTAGAAATGAAATTCTGCTCAGCTCCAGAATCAACTAACGCTAGTGTGGAGTGTTCAGTGTGTGTATGAATGAGTCTGAGGGGTAGATGACAACAAGTAAGGGGTTCCTCTGAGTTCTTGCCCGTGAATCCCCCTACTGCGATCCACGAGCCTTCCCTTTTAACTTACTCGGACATTCGGAAACCCCATGTGACTCCTTCCCACAATAGAAACATAGGCCTTGATCTCTACGGCGTTGTTTCTCAGCTGCTGATACCTTGGAATGACCCATAATCATGGCTTCCTGATCCGGGGCCTCCTCTGACGCGGGTAGAGCGAGAAGAGGAGAGTTAGGAACGCGAGGGCGGGGTTTAACCGAACGGGAGATAACTCGTCGTCCAGCCGCCCGCTCCCTTAATCTGCTATCGATACTAACTGCTAGGGCAATCAAATCTTGCAAATTATCTGGTTTTTCCCGTGCCGCTAACTCATCCTTTAGCTCGTCGTTGAGACTACGTAGGAAAATGCCACAAAGTGATGGCTCCCCCCACCCAATCTCTGCGGCCAGGACCCGGAAGTCAATGGCGTAATCTGCAGCTGCTCTCTTTCCCTGCTGTAAGCTTAGAAATCATTCAGTCAACACCTCACCCCTATCCGTATGATCAAATACAGACAAAAATTCTGACACAAATTCCTGGTAAGAAAGCAGGGAATAGCTAGGTTTAGCCATGATCGAATACGCCCAGTTTAACGCTCTTCCTGCCAGCAAATTTATGACATAGCCTATCCGGCTAGAATCGAGAGAAAAATCCCCCGGCACACGCAGAAAAACTGACTCACATTGTAATATGAATCCTCGGGCTTCCCCGAGTTTGCCGCTGAACCGGGCAGGTGTAGGAATTGGGGTGAGACGAGAGGACGAGGAGGTGTTAGCTTGTCCTGACGCTAAGCCTGCAGGGGCTGAGATGTTAGCGGTCGGGGGAAACGTCTGGTGTCCTTCCAAACGATCCAGCCGACTATTAATTGAAGTTAATTGGTTTAAGATTACTGTCTGCTGGTGGGCTAGTAAATCTACCCAGCCGCTAAGAGTTGACCCAGCGGACAGTGAGCTGTCCGCTGGGTCAACGTGACGGAGTCGTACTGACATGTTTCGGGACCCAGGAGACAGACACTGACACGGGCAGATAGTGAACAATAATCTTTATTAGAGTGAAAGGGTGTGTAGTGCAAGTGTGAGTGCGTGGATAGAGTTCTGGTCACTGGAGCTGAGCACCCTGGACGGAGACCCGGCAACCCTGGAACATACAAGCACAAACAATTACTTTTGTCCCAGGCAAGTGACAAGCTACAGGTAGTGAGGCTTACTTGGCGGGAGCACAGGTTACGTCCTGCTGAGAACCGTTAACGTGCTAGGGCTTCCACCCGTGGCTGTGATAAGGACAGATCTTCCAGTAACTCCGGCTGTGACACCACAGGCCGGGACGATGACAATCCAGATGATGACGAGGTGAGTGACTCCACAGAGCGTGGTGACGATGAGACAACAGATGCTGATGATAGTAACTCCACTGATAACGGTGGCCAATACTCCTGCAACTGATACAGCAGTAGTTCAGGAATTTGCGGAGCAAGACGTACCGGTAGTCGTGGTGGTAGCGAACCGCTACGTGTGCGTGTTGGCGTAACCCCATCAGCTGGGGCCGCAGGTCCGCCGTCAGGGGGGTCCACCTGTGCACAGGGGTAGAGGTTAGGAGTAGAGTAACAGACAGTTCTCTTACGTGCTTGACTCTGAACAGAAGTCCTTGATGAGGTAAGAGAAGTCCTTGATGAGGTAAGAGAAGTTCTTGACGAAGCCAGAGAAGTTCCAGACGAGACGAGAGAGTAACCTGACGAGGCCAGAGAGCGGAGTTCAGGTTCTTTCTCCGACGAGGAGGACAGACGACTCCGTGCCGGGCTGTCAGCAACGCTGGCTTTTAACAACTGCTGATTAACACCTGTGGGTCTGTGCGTAGCTGGAGTTAATGATGTTAATGACGGCCCAGAGGCCGCCATGACATTATCGAGACTGTGAGTAAATTTAAGAACAAAAATCAACGGACTGGAATGAAATTGACATGACAATAGTGAAAAAAGTAATTGAAGGAATTGTTAAGCCACTCACCCACATCTGTAACCTGTCATTTCAAACTGGTAAATTTCCAAACAAAATAAAAATAGCAAAAGTAATACCTCTATACAAAACAGGAGACAGTCATTGTTTCACAAATTACAGGCCAGTCTCTTTACTCTCACAATTCTCCAAAATACTTGAAAAAATCTTTACTAAGAGACTGGATGATTTCATTGAAAAACACAACCTCCTTGCAGACAGCCAGTATGGTTTTAGAGCAGATAAATCTACATCTTTGGCACTGATCAAACTTATAGAAGAAATTACTAGTTGTACAGTATAGATAAAAAAAAGTTTGCTGTAGGAGTATTTATAGATTTAAAGAAAGCTTTTGACACCAATGACCACAGAATACTACTAAGGAAACTGGAAAGGTATGGGATAAGAGGGGTCGGACTGAGTTGAGTGGAAAGTTATTTATTAAGTAACTGATTTCAGGAACAGATTTCGGAGTTTACCACCGACATTCAACATGTGGCAGGCAAACACAATGTAGTGGCAGATTGTCTCTCGCGCGCATGTTGCAACGCCAGGCCCCCAGGGGGCAGACACGGTGGCCGTGGACGCCGGCCAGGCTTGCGGCGCGGAAGCGCTCGCAGCCCCGGTCTGCGTGGGCTTAGATTATGCAGCCATGGCCGCCGAGCAGGTTAGCGATGCGGATGTGCGCGTGCTCCAGTCTGGGCCAACAGGGCTAAGGCTGGAGCACAGAGTGCAACAAATAGGTGTGCCTCCTCTAATCTGCGATGTCCCCACGGGGCGCCCCCGCCCCGTGGTCCCAGCTGCATGGCGCCGCCGCATTTTTGATTTAATCCATTTGCTGGCACATCCGGGGGTTCGCGCATTGATCAAAATGGTGGGAGAAAAATTTGTTTGGCCGGGGCTGCGTAAACAGGTCAAAGAGTGGGCCGCAGCCTGCGCAGCGTGTCAAAGAGCAAAGATACACAAGCACACGCGGGCCCCCTTAGAACCTTTTCACATCCCGGCCAAACGCTTCGACCATGTGCATATCGACTTGGTGGGACCCCTCCCGCTGTCGCAGGGGTTCACACACCTTCTAACCATGGTGGACCGCACCACGCGCTGGCCAGAAGCGGTCCCCCTGGCGTCAACTACAGCAGCAGACGTTGTGCGCGCGTTTTTAACGGTTTGGGTCGCGCGTTTTAGAGTCCCGTCAGACATAACGTCTGACAGAGGTCCCCAATTCGTTTCCGAGCTCTGGTCATCCATGGCACTCAGTCTGGGGGTGAAAATTCACCGCACTACCGCTTATAATCCCCAAGCCAACGGTTTGTGCGAACGCTTTCACCGGTCATTGAAAGCAGCCCTCAGAGCGGCCCTCACGGACACAAATTGGGTTGATAAACTTCCATGGGTTTTATTAGGGTTGCGTTCAGCACCTAAGGAAGATTTGCAAGCCTCCCCGGCTGAACTAGTTTTTGCCCAACCCCTCCGGTTACCGGGCGAATTCCTTCCAGAGAACCCCGCACCAAACCGCCCACCTGCTCAGCTGCTGCAGAGCGACACGGGATCAAACACCTTCCCCGGCCCAGTTCATCACAGTTTCCCACGCGTTTTTGTGCCTAAGACCTTAAAGAACGCAGAATTTGTCTTTGTCAGACATGACGCTCAGAGGCCAGGTTTAAGACCGCCTTATGATGGACCGTTCAGAGTGTTGGAAACTGGGGAAAAACATTTTTTGCTCGATTTGGGTGACAGAAGGGAATTAGTCTGCATTAACAGACTCAAACCCGCTTTTGTGTTGGCTGATGAACAAGTGCAGTTAGCCAGGGCCCCCCGTCGCGGCAGGCCACCGGGGAGACACTGTTCTAAGCTTTCACAAGGATGTGCTAACGACTCTAATCCACAGATGCAAGAAACAGCTACAGGCAGATCGAGACCTGCTTACAGCAGATATGGCAGGAGGTTGAAGCCCAAGCAGTTGGGAGTGTGATATGTTGTGCCATTTTGCTGTTCTGTGTGATATGACATGTTTCTATGCATATTGGGGTGTACTTTGTCCTTATTTAGATGTTTGGGGGGGTTATATGGCGCATATTTAGGGCGCATATATGGTATTCATATTCCCCGCATATACCTAGTAGGCATGACGGTGCATATTCTGGAAGCTTCACGTCTTAATGGCCAAAGAGGACCTGACCCTGCAGAGACCTACGGGAGGTGTGAAGTTGCTCTTGCAGGAGACAGGAAGTTGGAGAGAATATCCCAGCAGGAGCCCCGGAGGCTAGAAGGATGAGAGACAATGGAGACGCCAAGGAGCCTCGGGGGCTGTATGTTTACTAAAGGACTGTGGGTTGGGGGTGTGTTATTTGATGTTGGGGGTTTGTGACTTTGGAGAGTATAAGAACTGTGAAGGACGATTGTTCTGCCTCTTTCTGAGATTCTGTGCTTGTTAGAGGATGTGACCTCTCAATAAACCAACCCTGAGAAATAAACTCAGTCTCATTTGTGAAAGGCATCCTCTACAGGGTGTATTTATGGAAAAGAGGAGATGTGTGGGCTATATTAATCATAGATCCCATAACCTACATATGTTTAAGCATGTGAGAGTGTTTAGTGATTACATATGTAAAGCGACTTCACACCTCAGAACAGGACAAAGGGTCTCAACCGCCAGTGAAGATCAAAGAGCATCCCAGGCGCTGCGGTGGAGACCGGATGGGTTGCCCTGACCCCCCAGGGCCAGGTGGAGGAGTACGAAGACAAAAGAGGGGATTAAGATAGTGAGGGATGTCAGCTTTTGATATGCATGTCTTTTGTTATGTGCGAGTATAAGTTCGTAGAGCCGAAGGTGTTCGCTCTCTTACTTCTTCTGCTGCTGCACCTAGATGAGACTTGTTAGAGGAGCTGATAATAAACTTTGGTTTATGAATCACATCGCCTCGTTATTTCAAGCTCCTCTACACTGGTGACCCTGACGCGAGAATGGACCAGAGGCGTTCCCCCGCGATCGACTCATCTGTGGCGACCCAGGCAGACGCCGGCGCCCATGCAGACAGGGGAACAGATGGACGATGTTCCCCCACAGCAGAAGTGATAGAGAGGGCTCAACCGAGCACCAGCGCCGCGGAGAGAGCCGAAGCAAGGCACTCTCACCCTGCGGACACATCAGCGACTGTCCACACAAACGCCGTCACCGTCAACCTGCCGGACTTCTGGCAGGAAGACCCCACCTCGTGGTTTCAGCAAGCTGAAGCCCAGTTTGCACTTGCGGGCATCACGGCTGACGATACAAAGTTCTATCACATCGTCGCCAAACTCGACGCCGCCACTTCGAGATGTGCGCGGAGCATAATCCAGCGGCCGCCGGCCCAGGACAAATATAAAGAACTGAAAGCGACCATCGTGGCAAATTACGTCCCCTCAGCCGAGGAGAGAGCCGAGAGGATCCTGGCGGTCTACGGCCACAGAGGAGGCAGACCCAAGGCCCTCATGGAGGACTTGCTGCAACTTAAAGAAGAGGACAATGACAACTTCCTCTTCCATTTCATATTCCTCAGTACGCTGCCGCCACACATGAGAGGGACGCTTGCCAACATGCGATGCAGCACCCAGCAAGACTTCCGCACGCTGGCTCACGAAGCTCAACGGCTCGTCAACGCCTGCAAGGAGCAGACACCCACAGCAGCATCCGCAGACCTCAACGCTGATGTCCGGAGCCATGAGGAGCCACAAATCACCGAGCAGAATCAGCCCACGGTGACAGCGACACAGCCAGGACGTAACAGACGGAGCGACGTCTGTTATTACCACCACCGCTTCGCCAAGAAGGCTTACAAATGCGTTCCCCCCAGCAAATTCATGATTTCGGGAAAACGCCGAAGCCGAGAGCCGTTAACAGCGGCGGTTCTCGGTGAAAAAAGCAAGCTTTTATATGTGACGGACGGACACACCGGCAAGTGGTTCCTTATCGACACGGGAGCTCAACTAAGTTTTGTCATGCCCTCCCAAGCAGACCGGGCCATGGGCCCCCGGGGCAATGGAGCGGTGGCAGCCAACGGCTCCATCATCGACACTTTTGGCGAAAAGAGCCTGCCCCGCTGCATCCACGGCCGCAACTACAGATGGACATTTGTTGTAGCGGCGGTGAGTTTTAACTTGTTGGGCGCAGATTTTTTGTGTGCACATGGGTTATTAGTTGACCTAGCGAACAGACGCTTGGTTAATGCACTGTCCTTTGCTTCTATTCCCTGCTCAGCTCGATTTTCTCCACCACCCGTGCAGGCTAGCGTCACCACAGCAGGAGGTAAGTTTGATCAACTCCTCACCCAATTTCCAGCACTCACAATTCCCAAATTCTCAGCCACAGTGGCTAGACACAGGGTCGAACACTTTATTCCCACAACGGGCCCACCCGTATTCGCCAAAGCTTGGCGCTTAGACGCGACCAAGCTCGCCATAGCTTGGGACGAGTTTACCACCCTGAAAAATTAGGCATTATCAGACGCTCGAAAAGTCCCCGGGCGTCACCACTTCACATGGTCCCGAAATCCGACGGTTCTTGGAGGCCGTGCGGCGATTACCGCAGATTAAACAATGTGACAGCGCATGACCGCTACCCAATTCCTCACATTCAGGACTTTTCACTACATCTGGTGGGTGCGCGCATTTTTTCAAAAATAGACCTGGTCCGCGGTTATCATCAAGTCCCAGTTCGAGCAGAGGACATTCCTAAAACAGCTGTAATAACCCCCTTCGGTCTTTTTGAATTTTTGCGGATGCCTTTCGGCCTCAAAGGCGCTGCTCAAACCTTTCAGCGGATGATGGACGCAGTATTACGCGACCTCCCTTTCGTGTTCGTCTACCTCGACGATATGCTGGTAGCCAGCTCGTCTGAGGAAGAACACGAGCGGCATCTCACTATGGTTTTTCAGAGACTAGAAGAGCACGGGTTAATAATCAATGCAGCCAAATGCAAATTTGGCGTGTCACAAATTGATTTTTTAGGACACAGAGTTTCTCCGAAGGGGGCAGTCCCACTTCCAGACAAAGTTCACGCAGTAAAAAGTTTCCCACGGCCACAAACGGTCAAATCGCTGCAGGAATTTTTGGGCATGGTTAATTTTTACAACCGCTTCCTCCCCCACGCAGCTCAGCTCATGCAGCCCCTATATGACGCGCTCAGAAAACAAAAACCTTCCAACGCGGTCGAATGGACCCCGGAGCGCGAAAGCGCCTTCGCGGAAGTAAAAAGCGCCCTAGCTAATGCCACATTGTTGGTTCACCCCGATCCCTCGGCCCGCATTGCGCTAACCACAGACGCTTCAGACCTGGCCATAGGGGCAGTTATAGAACAACACGTTGGCAGAATCTGGCAACCTTTGGCATTCTTCAGCAAATCGCTAAACCAAACTGAGCGTAAATACAGCACTTTTGACAGAGAGCTACTAGCGCTCCATTTATCCATCCGCCACTTCCAGTTCTGGTTAGAGGGGCGGCGTTTTACGGCCTTTGTAGACCACAAACTGCTCACCTTTGCTATGGCTAAAATTTCCGAACCGTGGTCAGGCAGGCAACAAAGACAGCTAGCTGCGATTTCAGAGTTCACCACAGACATTCGACATGTTGCAGGCAAACTTAACATGGTAGCAGACTGCCTCTCTCGCGCTGTGACATCGCCAGAGCGCGAGGAGACAGATTATACTACCTCAGCCGCGGAACTCTTCGCCAACGCGGACACATACGCAGCGCCAATCCACGCAGGGATAGATTATGCAGCCATGGCAGAGGAGCAAAGTAGTGACACGGACGTGCGCGCACTCCTGTCTGGACCAACAGGGTTAAGGCTGGAGAAAAGGGGTTTACATGACGGTGTGCCCCCCTAATATGCGACATCTCAACCGGCCGACCTCGCCCATTAGTTCCAGCTGCATGGCGCCGCCGTATTTTCGACTCGATTCACTCCCTCGCGCACCCAGGTGTGCGCGCTTCAGTTAAAATGGTCGCCAAAAAGTTTGTGTGGCCTGGCCTGCGCAAAAACGTAAAAGAATGGGCAAAGACTTGCATTTCTTGTCAGCGTGCCAAAGTACACAAACACACAAAAGCCCCTCTGGAGCCTTTTCGAATCCCTGCTAGAAGGTTCGACCACGTTCATGTCGACCTCGTCGGGCCACTACCTTCCTCCCAAGGTTTCACACACCTGTTAACAATGATAGACCGCACCACGCGCTGGCCAGAGGCAGTCCCTCTGGCGTCAACCACAGCAGAGGAAGTCGCTCGCGTTTTTTTGACAAACTGGGTGGCACGTTTCGGCGTCCCATCGGACATCACGTCCGATAGGGGGCCTCAATTTGTCTCGGAGCTTTGGTCAGCCATGTCCAGCAGCTTAGGGGCAACAATTCACCGCACCACCGCTTATCACCCTCAGGCTAATGGGTTATGTGAGCGTTTTCACAGATCTTTAAAGGCCGCCCTCAGAGCCTTACTAACGGATACAAATTGGGTAAATAAACTTCCCTGGGTTTTATTGGGGTTGCGTGCTGCGCCCAAAGAGGATCTAGACGCCTCCCCAGCAGAATTAGTTTTTGCACAACCTCTCAGGCTCCCAGGTGAATTTTTACCAGAGAACCCAGAGCCAAGGCATTTTCCAGCCCCGAGGTTTTTAGGCAGCAACGGACCGGACTCTCTCCCTGGACCAGCACATCACTCTTTTCCACGGGTTTTTGTCCCCCAAGCTTTAAAAAACGCTGAATTCGTTTTTGTTAGGCATGAAGCTTTAAAACCAACCTTCCGCTCACCATACGATGGGCCATTCAGAGTGCTGGAACCTGGTGATAAACATTTTGTGCTTGATTTTGGGGATAGAAAAGAAACAGTCAGCATTGACAGACTTAAACCTGCCTTCTTGTTGAGAGACGAGCCTGCACGGTTGGCGAGAGCACCTCGGTGGGGTAGACCCCCCAAGAGAAAAGACTCAGTCCCCCTGCAGGGAACAAATAATCACTCTCCTTCCCAAGCTGCAGATTCCTTACAGGAAGGTCCCACCAGGACGCCCAGGTGGACCCACAGCAGATTCGGGAGAAGATTAAAACCCAGACGGCACAGAGTTTGATGCAACCTACTCAACAGTTGTTCACTAATTGTGCTGTAACAGTTTAGGACTGACTTGTGATATTACTATGCTGTTATGATTACCACTGAACTCTCTTAGGAGCATGGCTGCTGGAAAGTTTCTTCTGTGTCAAGAGGTGTAGCAGTTAGTATGTCATAATAATTATCTTAAACTGTGAATTTTTCTATTGTCCTTTTCTTAGTCGTTTGGGGGGGGGGCTGTGGGCTATATTAATCATAGATCCCATAACCTACATATGTTTAAGCATGTGAGAGTGTTTAGTGATTACATATGTAAAGCGACTTCACACCTCAGAACAGGACAAAGGGTCTCAACCGCCAGTGAAGATCAAAGAGCATCCCAGGCGCTGCGGTGGAGACCGGATGGGTTGCCCTGACCCCCCAGGGCCAGGTGGAGGAGTACGAAGACAAAAGAGGGGATTAAGATAGTGAGGGATGTCAGCTTTTGATACGCATGTCTTTTGTTATGTGCGAGTATAAGTTCGTAGAGCCGAAGGTGTTCGCTCTCTTACTTCTTCTGCTGCTGCACCTAGATGTGACTTGTTAGAGGAGCTGATAATAAACTTTGGTTTATGAATCACATCGCCTCGTTATTTCAAGCTCCTCTACAAGATGGAATTAATAAGTGTTCACTTCTTCCTTCTTCCTTTCAAACACTGTATACTTTTACTTTATTGCATTTGTCATTTGTTTTGTTTTTGTTATACTTTTTTGTTTGAAATAAAGTATCTGTCTGTCTATCTGTCAGTGATTTTTTTAACAATCAGTCATATTCACCTCTATATTGGGCATAAACAGCCACCTCAAGCCAATACAGAGCAAGCCTGTCTTTGGACTGTGGGAGGAAACCTACAAAGGCTCGACATGCAAACTCCCAGGAGTTTTAATGTTCAAATGTTCTATTTGAATCCCCTTGTCAGCAGGGGTCTTGAAAGAGGTACTGTGCATAGAAAAAAGCTTGTTAGGCTGAGGGAAAGGTTGTGGTATTGTAATAAAATTCTCCCACTCAAAAAAGTAGCCCTGATGGTTAAATGAATGTCACAAATTTCAGTCACTAGTGCCATAATGCCACGACCCACTATGTCACACTACTGTGAAAGGACATAATAGTGCACACTCAGTTGCTGGCATAAGAATGAAAATAGGCTACAACCACATGTAGGCGTTTAATCATTTCTTATGTGGAAAATAAATCACAAATAAAATAGTTGTAATATAGATATACAGTACAAGGTGCATACATGTTGTTACATCTGTTTGTCAAAGATTTCATCCTCACCCTTATCCAGCTAAAAATAGGAGGTGAGATGTTTTATTTTCAAGCATTTGCTTTGGATCAATGCATAACAAAACAGTGCATAGGTTCATTCATATGACCTGATAGAAAATTATTACATATGAATACATTCATACATTACTTTCACACCACACTTAACCTTGATAATCTTTGCCTCTGTGATAATCAGTCGCACATAACATCTTGGACCCCAAGTCCAGAAAGCAGCAGGTTTGTTTTGTACATGACCTCGGGATAAGATATGTTGTGATACTACAGTAGACAGAGCACAAAACTATTATCAGGGTTGCCATGGGTTTGTGACCTCTTTCTCTCCGTATAAAATGGATGTGTTGAAACTCTGAGTCAAAGTGTTCTCAGAATAAACAGAACACACCTGCAACCCAACTTTTGACTGAGAATCTTCATTTCATCTTAACATAAATGGCCTTTCGAGCTGGATTCCTCCTGCTGGCCCTCGAGCCTCTTTCAGGATCTGGGTATGATTGTTTTAATCTGTGTACAATACCACAGAAATCCTAACTCTGAAATTCAGCAAAGTCTCTTCCTGAATACCTGGAGGTCGACGGAAAAACAAAGGGGAACGCTCCATTCTCTTTACTCATATAACAGGTTAGTGAGTTTGGTTTTTTTGTGGGGGTGGTGGGGGAGTCACAGGATCTTCTTTTCACCTTAATAAGATGACTCTGTCAACAACATGAAACTTTATCAGGTTAATTTGGAACTTTTTTCATTCCTGTTTATTTGTTTTGCAGCCCCTAGCTCTTGTTGTATGCTCACTGGTCTGTAATGCCAATTTTGGCTATAAAGAAAAGGCTCTAAAAGCCAAAAACATACTACTTGTTAAAAAACAAAAACAATGTGGTTTTTAAAGTCACAAAACTGGTACCAACAAAAAATGCAAGCCACTTCAAGCACTGTTTTTGTCATGAATGCCCCTTTGGGGCAGAGAGAAAAAGTCACCGCACGCCGGCTGCGAGCTTGCAACATTTATTAAATTAACATAAAAACATACAAAACACACACTTATGGAAAAAGAGCATACAGGTTGGTGAAAAATAGTTACGACTAAGGCGAGGGTGATGGCCGGCTAACCTGGGGAAAAACACAAAGGAACAGGTAGCAAAATAGCCTAAATAAGGCGAGAGTAAACGCCAGTCAAACCTGCAAATAAACTGTAGTACATGCAGTGAAAAACAAAACACTTACATGTTGGGAAAATGGCTTGAGAGTGACTTGATAGTAGGAGGCTACACCAGACAATGGTGCAGCCTCCTTAAAACCGGCAGCAGCACAATCAACACAATTAATCACAGATACGAGCACCTGAGCGAGCAGGGGAAGGTGACCTAATTTAGACATTCACCCACAGCTGAGAACAAGGGAGCAGACTGTGGGTAAAAGGTGACTGACTGAGAAATGAGGAAGGAGTCTCTGAAAGTAAACAGAAAACAGACAAGAAAATAATAACAGACACAAAATACTCAAAAATACATAAAGGGTCAGAGCACTGGCTCAGACACATGATAGAGCCCCCCCCCAAGGGGTGGATACCTGACACCCACAGGAAACACCAAAGGAGCCCCCCCCCCCCCCAGGAAAGGGAAACAACAAAAAACTACCCTGGTGGGAGGTTGGAGGGAAAACAGGTGAGGAGGGGCTGAAACAACCCCACTCAGGACCCACATCAGTCAAAATAATAATGAATTAGGCCCCCCGGACCAAAAGCTAAAGAGTTCAGGAGGCCGACCAGAGTCCCACACCTGGCGGACAGCGAGGTGGAACGAGTCCAGTGACCTACCAGAGAACATAGGCCACCCAACCCAATGGCTCAGTCCGTCAGGTGGTCAACCAGAGTTTTTTATCCACCTGAATAGTAGGGATGGACAGGGCGGAGACTCCCCCACTGGGAAACCCAAAACTGGGGAGGAGAGCCGAGGAGGGGGAACCCCGACGTCGTCAGGCAGATCAAGAAGGGGAGCCCTGGCGGCGTCAGGCAGAGGGGGAAGCGGGACCATGAAAGTGTCTGGCTGAAGAGGAGGGCAGACCACAATGCCCCCAGTGGCCTCAGAAAGGAGAAAAGTTGCACCCGTGGTGGCTCCGGGCTGGAGCATGGTAGCACCCGCAGTGGCTCCAGGGTGGAGCACAGTAGCACCTGTGGTGGCTCCGGGCTGGAGCACAGTAGCACCCGCGGTGGCTCTGGGCTGGAGTACAGTAGCACCCACGGTGACTTTGGGCAGGAGCAACGCTGCACCCTCGGTAACCTCAGCTGGAGAGGAAGCAGCACCCACGGAGATCCCAGGCCGGGCCAGGCCGGAGCATCCGTGATGACCTCAGCGGAAGGAGCTGAACCCACAATGGTTTCGGGCGGCAAACCTGGACCCACAGAAACTTCTGGCTCAGGTGGATCTTCCCCAGAGACCCTGGAAGAAGCCTCAGAAAAAAACAAGTAGAAGAACAGATTCAGGGCCACCGGCAGTGGCAAAGCCCGGCGAGGTGAGCTCAGGTGCAGCTGGTGGCTGCACTTGGCTCTCCTCCCCATGAGCCAGACAAGCCCTCTTCAATAAAGGAATAGGAACAGGAGAAACAGAAAGAGGGTACTTGCCTGAACTCAAGCTCCACCGCTGTCCAGGACTCCTTCGATCTAGGCGACGATGCTCCGGGCTCAGTCCTCCGGAGGTCCGGCTGTAACTCTGCTGCAGCAGCCCCCGCAGCAGGCGTGATGGAGGGGGCAGTCTTAGTGCCCCCAGGGGAAGTAACCCATGCTGGTGGCTCGTCTGGCGTGGCAGCTGGGGGTCGGCTCTCCGCTGGGACTGGTGCAGAGTGCTCCAGGGCCACAGGCTCCTCCAACAACCGGCAGTTTAGTCCTGGAACCGGCGGGCACTCGGGAAAAACAGGAGGAGGCACGGAGAGGACCAGTGAAACATTATTTGCAGCAGGCGGAGAAAACCCAGTGGACTGCAGGAACTGGGTTTTCTCTCCAGGAATCAGGCAAGAAGATTTATTTTGTAGTAATGAAAAACAAGAGTTCACTTGCCTGAATTCCGGGGAGATGATGGCATCGGCTGCTGCTTGTGGGAGCCCAGGCAAAGCAAGGGGTTCTGGTGGACCTCCAGGTGTGGGGACTACCGTTGAAGAACCCAGGACTCACCTCACTGATGGTATGAACCATCATTTCAACACTGGTTCCCCAGTGCTGAAATCAAGGGACTCCTTATTGGCTCTGATTCCGGCATACGGGATTCATTCCTCCTTTCCAGAGTATGGCAGAACAGTTATCATCAGGGCCTTTGGGACAGCTGACCTCCTCTTGGCTCGATGCCTCCCTCCCAGAACCGGCAGACCAACAGAGAGAGCAGAGGAGAGAACAGGAGAGGCTGGTGAAGGAGAGGAGATGGCTGCAGCATCAGGCAGGGAAGGCTCAGCAAAAATGGGTGACTGTTGCTGAGCCCTCCCCCACCACCACCACCACCACTGCGAACACGGCAAGACAATTCATCTTTAGATGCAGTAGAATGAAAAGACACTTGCCTGTGCTCCTTAGGCGTGGTGGTGGCTGCTGCAGACGACCCAGAAGACACTCCACAATTGGCTGCGGGTATGTTGATGAGTGGAGCTGGATGTTCTCCCTCTGTGTAAGTCGTGAGTTCAGGGAGGAGCCATGGCTTATACTCCAACAAAATGTCTGTTTCCACTGCCAAGACCTGCTGACGCTCCTCCAGCTCCTCCGCTGATGGTTCTGGCCAGTGCTCGGAAGGCGAAGGTGGGGCTGCTGCAGCTGGAGAGTGGCAAGAGGCTTGAAGCTTCCGTGCCTGAGACCTCTTCCTGGTTGGCACGGGCAGGGGTTCAGAGGTGATTTCTCCTGACCTATGGAGTGTAGACGAGGGATTGATGATGGTGAGATGAAGGTCAGTTAGCTCTGGATAGCTCCACAGGCTAGGGCATGCATCCAGAACCTGTGTGGCTCCTTCCAAACACTCCCGGGCTGTCTCAGGAGTGTGCAAGGCACAAGCCACTGACAAGATGTTATTTATTACGTCCAGGGCAAAATTCTCCTCCTCACTGAGCCCACACAAACGATAACCAGGACGCGCTGCCATACCAGCGGAATAACAGGTCTTTTAAAGAGAAAATATGGGAGGGAGAGAAGAAAAAAGGCAAAACTCACGGCTGCTGGTGCCCACACTGGTAGCCTCCTTCTGTCATGAATACCCCTTTGGGGCACAGAGAAAAAGGCACCACACGCCGGCCGTGAGCTTGCAACATTTTTTAAATTAACATAAAGACATACACACACTTATGGAAATAGAGCATACAGGTTGGCGAAAAATAGCTATGGCTAAGGCGAGCGTGATGGCTGGCTAACCTGGGGAAAAACACAAAGGAACAGGTAGCAAAATAGCCTAACTAAGGCAAGAGTAAACAGCAACTGGTAAAACAGCAGTACTACATAAGAGAATGGTTTGGCCCTGAGGGACAATTATTTACAGATCTCTCAAATGTAGAGCATTTGTTACATGTCATAACAGGTTTTTTTTCTAAATACAATAATTATAATTACAGGTAATTTTCTAATATTTCAAAGCAGGAAAACTATGTATAAATAGCTCCTTTAAAATGATCAAAACCTGCAATTCCTCAAATTGGCCACAAGAGTCTAGCTCTAAAAGTAAGTCAGTCTCCATAGATCACCTTGTTAACATTAAGACAGAATTATGTTAAAGGCCAAATGTCACGTAACAGGGTACTTTAAATATCTTGAAACTAGATATAAAAGGGAACCGATCCGTTCGGGTCTTGGTGCATATGCTTCAGTAACAACGGAATATTCGTTAATTTAAAACTGCTGCGCTTGGCCTGACACGGCCCCTGGAATCGCCTGGGGAAGAAGGCGGAAGTGACAAAATCGATTGTACCCTAGTTTGATGCTTGGGGTATTTCAATTGATTGTTTATATGGAGACTGGAAGGTTGAAGTGAGCAACAAGAAAGAAAAAATTGGATATTTCACCCATACCTTAAAACGGGACTATCAGGGACAGCTGGGTAATAAGGGACACTTCTCTGGGAAATGTTTTCATACCTGTCAAGTGAGATGTTTTCGCCGTACTTCAACACCGTAAAAAGCGGCTATAAGGGACGGCGGAGCAACAAGGGACACCTCTCTGGGAAATGCCCCAAATGCAACTCGTGTTGTTATTGTCAAATATTTTAAGGATTCATGGATATTTGACAATAACAACACAACTCAGCGTCCGGCGCAAAATAAAAAAAAAAAAAGCAGAATTCTGTATTTGTCAGGCGATCTCTCTCTGTTCCGCAACCGCTGCACAGCTGAACGTGTTAAACCATTGTCCTAATGACTTCTCATTGTAGTGAGAATAGCTCACGCTGAGCGATCAGCCCGCCCCGACAATCTGACTAATGATTGACTCCACACTTCTCATTGTAGTGATAATAGCTCACACTGAGCGATCTGCCAGCACCAGCTGTGGGGGATCACACACTGGACGTGCTCCACAACACACTCAATTTTTTTTCCTGTATATTTTTCTTTTGGGCGTACAGAAATGGCAATACGCCCGTTTTTGCTAAAATTGCATTTTCCCCGTATTTTCCTTAAAATATTTGACAATAACAACACGAACTACATTTAAAACATTTCCCAGAAAAGTGTCCCCCACCACTCCGCCGTCCCCCACAGCCGCGCTTGGCACCAAAATACGGCGAAAACGTCTCACTTGACAGGTATGCGCCTCCATTTTCATATTGATCTGGTCAATTTCTTGACAGCAGCGGCTCTCCTCCACTGTAATAATAATGGCTTCCGAAAAATCAATATTTATGGGGCGCCCTCGACAGACCCCCTTCGGCTTCGCAATTCTGGAGGCGATTAATGTCCAGTTCAATGACATTTTCCACTGGTTCTGCTCTCTGGTCATCGTTGGAACTGTTGTCATCAGACAAAGCATCTGATTCCGTCTCGGACGGCTCGAACCTGTAAGGTTCAATGGCTCTGTCACTGTCTGAACCACTGACAAAAAAAAAGACAAAAAAAAAAAAGACAAAACTAAGCTAATTTGTTCACAATCGCTGTCACTTTCCGTCATGATTGTCCAATGTTGATAAGTGTGAATGTGGATAGGCAGGGCAGCCAGGGTACAACTGGTGATGTCAAAAACATGGGCGTGGTCTGGACTGGCTGTCACAAGCCAGCAAGCAAGGTGGGGCCTTCACCTGGTGTATTTTGTGCAATTATGTAAATACAGGTGGGTGATATGGTCTCCGGTATGAATATTTGGTTTAAGCTATGTGTATTTTATCTAAATTCGTTGTTATTTAGAAAAAAAAATTACGTGACATTTGGCCTTTAAATATAAGACTTCCTGTGTGGTGGACTGCATGTACAGCTCATCGGAGTGGATCCTTGCATATGTGATGCTAATTACAAGGTATCTGTGTCCGTGCGATGCACCCATGCAATTTATGAATGCAACTAGCTAATCATCAAACATCAGTCGACAGTAAGTCCTTTTCAGATATAAAAACATGACCCACTGAGTTATTCAGTCATGGCGTACATCTTAACTTCACTTATAGCACGCTACAGCCATCACATTCGCCATATGTGTGAGATGTATTTGCTGGCAATGTTAGACCATTAAGCTGGGAATTGATCAAAAGAAATTGCAGTACTAGTTAAATTTGTTTTGCCATCATCTTCCACGCAAACTACTGTATATAACATTGCTCTATGTTATGGAGAAACATACTGTATCTGTGCATCACTGCCATAGTACTTATATTCATGGTGCAGAAAATGTGCATAAATGTTATCTAACACAGAGTACACGTACAGTCTAACAAAGGAGATGATGATTATTTTCCAACATTTAACATGTCCCATCATCCACAAGGGCTGCTGTCAAATGGGAAGCCTGTTTAACTTTTGCATACCAAACTGATGTACTAGAGAGCCCCCAAACACAATCTTACATAGACCCCCCCCCCCCCCCAAAAAAAGGCAGAAAATGGCCCTGTCCCCAGCAGATTAAAGGAAGAAAAACCTGTTTGAAAGGGGCAATAGAGTAATCTACTGTCTTTTCTGATATGTTCAATTCTGGCTCCTAAAACAGATATTCTGATCTCTTTTGTTGCAGTATAGCAAGGTAAATATAAAAAATCAACATGTTAATAGTGGCTACTGCTGTCTTCTATGTGTCCCTTTACTAAGTAAGGTGATAACTACAAACTATCAACATCTTCACTTTTAGAACATCTGCACAGAGCCTTAAAATGGTGTTGTGGTATTTTAAGTTGTTGCCAAGGAGATGAATGCCAGCAGCTGGCTGCTAAGTAACCTGAGATATCGATCAAAAAACAAACATACCTGCAACCAAGGCAAATCTCAAGGTGGTTACTTATTAACAACATAATGCACAGTTAAAAAGGGAAATTTTTCATAGATGTAGTAAAAATGTGAAAAATAAATCCTGCCCCACAAAGGCGGCAGGTGCTTTAGATTAACCCCAATCTAAGGGTGCTTTCAGACCTAACCTGCTTGGTCCGGACTTTTGGACTTTCCAGTTTGGTGTGAAACCTCCTCCAAACCATGGTCTGGACCAAAGAGCCAGAATTTGGTCCGGCAAAAAGAGGTGGTCTCACTCCAGATCATTTAGAGTGTGAAAGCAATTATCAGAAAGGGTTGGACTTTCAGACCAAACACTGGAAATCTGGCCATTAGCAGCCTAAACAGTAACTTAAAAAAATCATAAAAATGCAAAGAGGAAAGAACATAAATTATTACTGTATGCGGATGACGTTCTGACACTAATTAGAGATCCTTTGAACTCTTTACCACATTTAATGACAATTATTCAGTCTTATTCTAAACTATGAGGATACAAAATTAACTGAAGGAAATCAGAAGCCATGCCTATTTCTGGTACATGCCATCCTAGCTCAGTGTCTGGCTTTAACTTCAAATGGGTGTCAAATGGAATGTCATACTTAGGTATAAAGTTAAGCCGGAATATCGAAGATGTCCCCAGTCTGAATCTCAAGCCTATGTTACAGAAAATTAAAATTAAGTTAGATAAGTGGGGGAAATTAAAACTCTCATTATGGGGCAAGATCAATGTTGTTAAAATGGTTGTTGCACCCCAGCTCAATTATATAACAATGATGTTGCCAATTGCCATATCACCACAGTTTTTTAAACAATATGACTTCATAATTAAAGAATTTCTGTGGGAGGGGAAGAGACCAAGGATCGGAATGAACAAACTGTGTTGGCCAAAGGATAAAGGAGGCCTGGGGTTACCAAACCTGAGGCTATATCATATCTCATTTGGAATGACCAAATTAGCAAAACACTTAGGCAGACACAGTAAATTGGATTGGGTTGACATTGAAGCTGAAATGTGCTGTCCATTTACTCCTATAGATAGTTTTTCCCAGTCCCAACATAGATCCCTGAACCCAATCTTATCTCATTCAAAAGAGGTCTGGATCAGAATACATAGGATGTTAAAGATCCCACACCTTAGCCAATCCTACTCATCTTTATGGTATAATCCAGCAATTATTATTGGGAAAACACCATTATACTGGAAAACGTGGCACCTTGGTGGCAGACGCCAGGTGAATGACCTGTACCAAGATGGTGTACTCATGTCTTATACAGACTTGCTCAAGAAATACACTCTTACAGGGAAAGGTCACTTTTGGAAGTATCTCCAAATTAGGAGCTGTCTGACATCAATGAATCAGTATAAGGACTGTAACCCTATCATAGATTTTTTAAAATTACTATTGAAATGTCTTCATGCATCTGCTTTTTACAGACTAATTAATGGTCTACTTAGTAACGGATGTGACAGCTTGAGAAGAATATGGCAGGAAGACCTGGATTGTATAATGAGTGAAGAAGAGTGGTTAAACATTTTGTCAGATAGTGGGAAATATGTAAGGGAAGCCAGAAGTAAACTTACACAGTATAAAATAATGCATAGATACTATTGGACGCCAGTGAGACTACATAGGATGGGTCTGTTAAATAATAATCTATGTTGGAAATGTAAGAAAGAAAAAGGAACTTATTTGCACTGTATTTGGGATTGCCCACTTGTTCAGCCTTTTTGGACTAAAAATCTCAGACATATGGGTGAGTTGTTGGGCAAGACAGTCCCATTGTCACCAAGAATGTGTCTACTTGGAGACAAATCCCAAGTACCTATTTTATCGAAAGAAGAATTCTCAGTGGTCATAATTGGACTAACTACAGCAGCCAGAACTATACTTTCTCACTGGAAATCAATCAAACCCCCTAGAATGGAAGAATGGGTTAGCTATATGATAAAGACTGCCTCATATGAGTCCATGTTGAATAGGAGGACTGATGGAAATCACACTAAGGGACCAATATGGAGAGACTTTTGGAATTTTATCTCCTTGGCTAACAACTCAATCCCTTAATGAAGGCCCGTCTTTCTCTCTTTCCCTGTTTTTTTTTCTCTCGGGGTTATTGCCTTCCCTCGCTGATATGATATGATATGGTTATCCTTGCTTTGTAATCAGCCACATATACAGTATATGTATACTTTTTTTTTTTTTTGTACTTATTTTGTACCCGTAGGTAGATTTGTTTTGCAGTCTGGTGACAAGCCACCAGCTGCCGGTCGCTGCGTGCGCAAGCGTCCTGTATCCCTAACCTGCATGTTTTTAGCATGTGGGAGGAAACCGGAGAAATCCCGGAGTAAACCCACGCAACACGGGGAGAATATGCAAACTCCACACAGATCGCTGTTGGCCGGGGGCAGGGATCGAACCCACGATCTCATGATCCCCGCGATCCCCTGGCCGAGGGTAAAACTATGCTGCTGCAGTGCTAACCACTGCGCCACCGTGCAGCCTACATACATACATATACAGTGAGGCAAAAAAGTATTTAGTCAGCCACCAATTGTGCAAGTTCTCCCACTTAAAAGATGAGAGAGGTCTCCAATTTTCATCATAGGTATACCTCAACTATGAGAGACAAAATGAGAAAAAAAAATCCAGAAAAATCACATTAAAGGATTTTTAATGAATTAATTGGTAAATTCCTTGGTAAAATAAGTATTTGGTCACCTACAAACAAGCAAGATTTCTGGCTCTCACAGACCTGTAACTTCTTCTTTAAGAGGCTCCTCTGTCCTCCACTTGTTACCTGTATTAATGGCACCTGTTTGAACGCATCATCAGTATAAAAGACACCTGTCCACAACCTCAAACAGTCAGACTCCAAACTCCACTATGGCCAAGACCAAAGAGCTGTCAAAGGACACCAGAAACAAAATTGTAGACCTGCACCAGGCTGGGAAGACTGAATCTGCTATAGGTAAGCAACTTGGTGTGAAGAAATCAACTGTGGGAGCAGTTATTAGAAAATGGAAGACATACAAGACCACTGATAATCTCCCTCGATCTGGGGATCCACGCAAGATCTCACCCCGTGAGGTCAAAATGATCATGAGAACGGTGAGCAAAAATCCCAGAACCACACGGGGGGACCTAGTGAATGACCTGCAGAGAGCTGGGACCAAAGTAACAAAGGCTACCATCAGTAACACACTACGCCGCCAGGGACTCAAATCCTGCAGTGCCAGATGTGTCCCCCTTCTTAAGCCAGTACATGTCCAGGCCCGTCTGAAGTTTGCTAGAGAGCATTTGGATGATCCAGAAGAGGATTGGGAGAATGTCATATGGTCAGATGAAACCAAAATAGAACTTTTTGGTAAAAACTCAACTTGTCGTGTTTGGAGGAGAAAGAACACCATACCTACTGTGAAGCATGGGGGTGGGAACATCATACTTTGGGGCTGTTTTTCTGCAAAGGGACCAGGACGACTGATCCGTGTAAAGGAAAGAATGAATGGGGCCATGTATCGTGAGATTTTGAGTGAAAACCTCCTTCCATCAGCAAGGGCATTGAAGATGAAACGTGGCTGGGTCTTTCAGCATGACAATGATCCCAAACACACTGCCCGGGCGACAAAGGAGTGGCTTCGTAAGAAGCATTTCAAGGTCCTGGAGTGGCCTAGCCAGTCTCCAGATCTCAACCCCATAGAAAATCTTTGGAGGGAGTTGAAAGTCCGTGTTGCCCAGCGACAGCCCCAAAACATCACTGCTCTAGAGGAGATCTGCATGGAGAAATGGGCCAAAATACCAGCAACAGTGTGTGAAAACCTTGTGAAGACTTACAGAAAACATCTGACCTCTGTCATTGCCAACAAAGGGTATATAACAAAGTATTGAGATGAACTTTTGTTATTGACCAAATACTTATTTTTACCAATTAATTCATTAAAAATCCTTCAAGGTGATTTTCTGGATTTTTTTTTTTCTCATTTTGTCTCTCATAGTTGAGGTATACCTATGATGAAAATTGGAGACCTCTCTCATCTTTTAAGTGGGAGAACTTGCACAATTGGTGGCTGACTAAATACTTTTTTCCCCACTGTATATATATACAGTATATATATATATATATATATATATATATTTATTTTTTTCCCTATTTATTTACCCTTTTTGGAGACTGATGTGATACCTGGAAAATCAGTATGTGTAGTACCATCCTGTATAAAGTCAATAAAAACTTTAATTACAAAAAAAAAAATGCAAATGTACCAGATATTTTTAGAAAGGATGTGGCAGAGTTTTTTTTTTTTAAAAAAAAGGAGTAATGCCCCCTCGGAATCATCACGGCTGATGAGGACATTGATCCTTTTAAATGAAGATCTGGATAATACTCTAACTTCACTAAAGTAGTTGACTCACTAATATGACTGAGTCTGCAGAAAATTTGGAATTGGAATCTCAGTGAATATGGCAGATACCCTGTGCAGTCCACTTCGGAGAACACAGCTTCGGAACGCAGCTTAAATCAAACCAAATATGAAAATTGGTACAGACTTTCAGGTGTTACAAGGGTTCTTTTATTTTTTCCTGAAATTTGTCTGCTTTCTTGTATATTTGGTATATATTTCTACAAATTAGCATTTTTCTGTAATTTATGTTTTTTCCATTAAATTTGCAGTTTCTCTTGGAAATTTAAAAACTTTTTTCTAGCAAATATTTAACTTTTTTCATAACTGTTCAACTTTTCTCATAAATTTGCCACTTTTTTCTTTCAAATTTGCATAATTTTCAATGTGATTTTGGGGCTTTTTGCTAGTTATTTAATTTTTTTCCCATAAAATTTTTGTTTGTTTGCTTGTTAAATTATTTTCAGTTTTTCCCTCATACGGAACTTTTCAACTCTTAAAAAGTGCAAGACCTTTCTCTTAAATTTGCAACATAAATATGGGACTTTTATCACATCGATTTACAACTGTTTTTTTTTTAAATAAATTTGCAGTTTTTCATGAAAATTTCATTTTTTTTTCAAGTAATTTTTTCCCCTTTAACTTTTGAACTTTTCTCATAAATGGGCAACATTTGTTTTGCAAATTTGCCACATTTTCTGCAGAAATACTCTTATAAATTTGCAGCTTTTTCTGGTTAAAGTGTCACTTTATATGTCAAAGCCACAGGGATCAACTAGTTACAGACAAATGAGCTGCAGACTGCAGACCCCTGCAACAGACAATCTAATAGTCTTCACTGGTAAATGTGGCATTCATAGTATTAATCACGTTATGGGTTAATCTGCTTCAATTCAGGCACATACATGAAGCTGGCATTTGAAACTACATATGTGCTTAAAAAAATCCAAGTGACAAAGTGTGAGCTTTTTTTTTTTTAACAAGAAGACACACTGTTCTTGTATTCCTTCTGACTGAAAGATAATCCACTGTGGCCTCTCTCGTGTCGTGCATGCAGGTCAGAAGTCCAAAGAGTCACGCTGATACTGCAGCCGTGGGCTGTTATCACTGTAGAACTGACTGAACCAGCGGCGGTGCTTCTGGATGGCTGAGTCCTCTTTCACTAGGAGAGGCTTGGAGACATACTTCTTATTGTTCCAGATCATCACGTCACGCTCAAACTGAACACAGAACAACAGGAGAGTGTCAGAATGGGAAAAAATACAGTGGATATAAAAAGTGTGCACATTCCTGTTAAAACGCCAGGTTTTCTGATGTAAAAAACGAGACCACAATAAATCATTTCCATACTTTTCCCATGCACCTTTAATGTCACCTCTTATTTGTACAATATAATTTGAATGGACACGATTTTTAGCATAAAAAGGCCCTGCGATGGCTTGGCGATCTGTCCAGGGTGCACCCTGCCTCTCACCCAACGATGCTGTGATAGGCTCCAGCTCCCCGCGACCCGAAAAGGATTAAGTAGTTGAAAATGAAAATGAAGAATTTAATTGGGGGGGATATAGATATAAAAAAGTATAATGAGATAGTTTCATCGGTGTGCACATATGCTTAAACTAATGCTTTGCTGAAGCACTTTTTAATTACAACATTAAATCTTTTTTGGGTACACGCCTACCATTAATTAAAGTGACTCTGATTATGATGCCATCGTTAGCTAGTTAGCTGTTAGCTCTAGATGGCAAAGACAGACTGAGCTAACTAACATAACAAATGGTTGAAAGTGACAATGTAAAAGCCCAAATAAAGCACTGTCGGGGACAGGGGTGTGTGGTGTGAGTAGGCGAAATGATACGACTGGTCCCTGGGTTACAAAAAGCACTGAAACAAGCCTGAATGAGTTGGCCTCTAATATTTTCCTGAAATTGATTCAGTTGCATCCTACAGCAAAAGCAATGGTTCGCAGAGAGCATACATGTTCTGTCAGGGCTGATGAAGGACACACACTCAGCTGTTGTTTTTCTACTGAATGTATTAATCTGAGGACAATTATATACAGATTATCCACCTATTTACCCTGTGGTATGGACTGTGCCAGATCATTTGACAAAACAGAAAATGTTTTCACTGCACAGGGGAAAAAGAGGACCGGTGCGTGGGTTTATGAAAATATCAGTTTTAAACCCATTCATGTCTGCATGTTGCATTCGTGTGCACTACATTAAACCATTCAACATCATCTCTTCCCCACTTACACTCTCTAAAATAACTAACTGGGTATCAACTGTGATTGATGCCTTTCTTATTACTGAGCATCTTTATCATCCTGGGCATTTTGACTCACTTGGATGCCCTTTGGCCAATGCAAAACTTGTCTTAAACAAGCCGTCATGATCAGAGTTCACTTTGAATAATGTGCCTCTGTGCATTGAAGGGATGGGCAGCAGTGCCTTGGATTGGACTATTCAAAACACACCTCTGAATAATTAGACCAGCCTCTGTGCGCTTCTAGTCCTGTGCACAGAGTGTGCCATCAGAACAAAATGGACTGGGCCACACCCACAAATGCATGATATGCATTTGACAAGTGACTTGTGAATGCTGTCAAAATACGTCTCTAAAACTGGTCAGGCAGGCTGCCAAGATGCCAATAGCAACACTGAAGGAGCTGCATGAATTTCTCACAAATACTGGTTGTGTACGACGTCACTATACAGTGAGCAGCACCAAGTTCCTGAGTGTACACTTCATGGAGAACCAGTGACGTGCAGTCAAGGAAGGTGAGGCTGAAAATAAAGTAACAGTCAGAGCCTGCACAGTACCACTGGCCCAATGAGAGGGGGCGTGCTTGAGCACTGTAAGTTAATCTCCTTCCACAGCATGTGGGACACCATGTGGTGTACGGGGAAGCGCCTATCTCCGTTTCTCTGACCCTAGGCCACCTAGCTACTGTGAGCAGTGAACGCTACAGTGGGTGGTCAGTCCTCTGGTAGCTCTGTGTGTTAACTTTCCTTTCTCCATTCTATTAAGATGAGCACCAAGCTAGAAGGCGGAAAGCACAATTTTTTTATATGGTCTTTGGTATGACCTGGCCGGGATTTGAACCCACAACCTCCCGGTTGTGGAGTGGATGCTCTACCAACTAGGCCACCACTCCAGGTTGAGCACTGTAAGCGCAGGATTTTTTAATACAAAAGAAGATAAGGACATTTTTTAACAAACAGCAATTTTTGTCCAAAATGATAGGTACATTTACTGGATTCACAACTGAAGGTAAGGCTATTGATGCATAGTAGTTGTAAACACTAATAACACTGGTCAACACCAAATTTATTGTCAAAGTTTTTTTAGCTGATTTAGGACAATTTTGATGTGATGAATCCAAAAATCACATTGGTTTTGCTCAATCAGGTCAACTTTTTGAACTATGGCCACATGGTTTTTACATTTTTGTTTACATGTACAGGTATTTTCACTTTATATGATGCAAAATTCTTTTTTTATTTCTTGAAATTCTCTGAATTTTGAACAATGATGACGTAACATTCAATTTACATGTACTTACCTTTATGAATGTCCACTATTCAATTTACAGTACAACTGTACAACTGCTGTACAACTGCTTACAACTTAGCATAAAAACCTGACCTGATTGAGTGAAACGGATGTCATTTTCGGATTCAGCGGTGCAAAATTGTCTTAAATCAGTTGAAAAAACACAGACAACTTACAAAAAAAAATAACTTTGTTATGTTGTGTAATAATTTGTAATACTGAGTGTAAATTGTGGAGATGCAAAACAGAGAGAGATGCAGCTCTCTGAGCCACTATAATTTACATTATTCCTTGGCCAAAAACAAAGTATAAAGAATTTTGTGCCCAAAAAGCTTGTTTGTGCATGCAAAGACTGAGGGTCTTTGCATGTTGTCTATACTCAAGGAGAGTTATAAAATGAAAACAAGGACTTTTATTACTGACTTTCCTGTGTATTCTATTAAGAGGCAATTCAATAAAATACCTTATATTTGTTTTGTTAAAATTATTTAAAAATCTGATTTGTTAATCTGACCCTGATAGCACCATAGCCTCACCAGCCATGAACCTCACTGCACATCACTGGGGAGGACCTCTCCTGGAACACCAATACTGCATCACTGGCCAAGAAAGCCCTGCAGCACCACCATTTTCTCTGCAAACTGAGTACAGCCAAAGCCCTGGTCCCCATCATGTGCTCTTTCTACCGTGTCACCACGGACAACATCCTGACCAGCTCCATAACTGTGTGGTATGGAAGCTGCACCACAGCCTGCCAAAAAAAGACCCTGCAGTGCATAGTTAGAACAGCCGAGAGGATCATTGGTGCCCCCCTCTCCTCCCTCCAGAACATACAGTTCCAGAAAAAATTAAGAGACCACTGCAAAATCTTTCCTAAATTAGCATCTCTACATGTCTTCATGTCAGGTCAGGCATTGGTTTGCTTGCTACCGGATAACCATGAAAACCAGTACTATCTGTCTCATGGGTTGGGCTGTCGGCGACTCAACCGGCAACCCCGCCCTTCCGAGGGTGTGGAGGGTGAAACAGGGCATCCTGGCAGAACTAAAAACAATATCTGCCACAGGTCTGTGGTGGATCACTCCCAGTTACACGTGGTGAGACTGGACATCCTGGCAGATAAGTACATCTGCCGCAAGGTCTGTGGTGGACTTTTGCCAGTCGGTGCATCGTGACATGCACTACACAAAAAGCAGAGATAAACAAACCTATCATCTGGTCAGTCACTGCAACAGACACTAGAGTCAGTTTGTCTTGGCCTGTCCTTGCCACTGATAATACCTCTATCTGCCAAGAATGTGCTGCTAGTCCAGCAAAAGGTAGCGGTACTCAAATACTTTGCAAGCAGTTTCATGAAATGGTCAATCAGAAAGCAACTCATACTGGCTCGGACGTCGCCCGGGTTAACAAGGTCAGGAGTTCCTGGCAGCGGAGGGCGAAGGACAGAGCTGATCAGACCTAAATGAAACAGTCCTCGTCGCCCCCAACAGACTGCTATGATGATGATGATGATGATGACATGTATGGCAGCCATTCAATTTGTGTCTTTTGAATTCCAACACGTCAATCTACTTAAGGAGGTACTGAATAGGAGATCATCTAAGTACTTTAAGACACATGAAAGCTGTGAAGCTATTACACAAATACAGAATTGAGTTCTTCCTAAGTTAAAAGTATTGTAGTATTTAATGATCATTAAGTTGTTTTTTTGCATTGTTTGATCTAAAAGCACATCAAAAAGCACATCTACAAGCAACATTTTTTGTTGCTTTGGCCAGTTGTCATTTACTGTAAATAAACGGTCTACATGATGATGTTTTGACTTGGACATGACTTGGGTGAGTTGTTTTCAGTAGGTCAGAACTCAGCTCTTGGTAATAGTAAGAGTAAAGAGTTGGTCCAATGTGCCACAGCCATGACGAAAACCACATTGCTCCTCTTTAATCCGAGGTTCGACCAACCTTATCGTGGTGGGGGGATTGCGTGCCCTAGTGATCCCAGGAGCTATATTGCTATGGGCAATTTGCCCCTGGTAGGGTGTCCCAACACAAACTGGGTGAAGGGCCAGACAAAGATTAATCCAATGACCCTCATGATGGACACACAATCAAGGATTCAGTTTATCCCAACCAGTATTGGGTTACCGGGGCCCTGGCCTGGAGCCAAACCTGGGGGACAGGATCTGTGGTGAACGTTTTGTGGCCGGGTCTCAACCCATGGGACGTGGCCAGGCTCAGCTCCAAGGAGCCACATGGGTCTGCCCTACAGTGGCCTCACCACTTCCAGATGGGATCATGGGGAGTCCAGTGCTATGTGGATCCTTGGTGGTAGAAGACGGAAACCTTTGCGATCTGATCCCCGGCTTTCTAAACTGGCTTGTGAGAAGTATATACTGTATGTATGTAAATATATATTTCCCTCAAACAGAATTGTTTGTTTTTCCATTGAATTGTACAGGTTATAGGTCATAATAAAGGCAGGAAAAGTTTGAAAATGATATATTGTGGTCTGATTTTTTAAGTCACAAAAACCTGGCAGACATGTAGATTTTTATATCCACTGTAGTTGAAAATCAAAACTGTGATTCACATTAATAGTCATAAATGACAGGCTTGTTTTGCAGCTTTCAAAAATTAAATTAAATAATTCTTCAGCAGGGGTTTCCTGTGTGGAGCGTTGCTGATTAAATGTCACTCCACAGTAACCCCAGGAGCTGCTGATATTTGGCATTTCAGTGAAAGGCCTCATTCCTTAACAGCAAAACTACAACTGCTTTTTAGGGCATAAAATCCAGCTTCACATTCATGTTCAATCATGTGCTTTTTCTTTAATCAAACCTTTTATTTTTGGAGTTCCTGCTAAGTTTTGCGTGAACTGCTCAAGAGATGCCAAAGAGAGTTCTAAACTACTACTCTTCTTGTCTTTCAGGCCAACTTTTCAATTTTCCTCTTTGCAGAATCAGCTTGTGACTGTGTTTCACTGCACCCGGCAAATTATCAGGTTTAATGAGGAGTATTTACACCTTTTTCTGTTAGTGTTACTTTTGGTGTCAATGTGAAAGAAAAACCAAATCATCGGCAAAGTGGGAGGCAAATGTGCACAATGAAGGCTGCAAATTAGACTAACACTGAAATATAATTTCATTGAGAAAAACAGGTTGATAGTAAACAATAAACTGAGTATAGTGATTGCTCAACTATGATAAAAGGGAGTAAAAACAAATATATTGTGATATATGTAACACACTGACCATGTTTACTTGAACACAAATAAACCGCTTATGATTGGATTTCTGGAGTTATCGGATTATTCAAGTGGCCATGTAAACAGAATAATCCGATAAAGGCCAAGCAACTGGGGTCATTAACTCAAGTGGTTTACCCTCCAATAATCTGTTTATTCAGTACAGGTAAACACAAGAAAACTGATTATTGGCATTATCAATTTAGTCCCAGGAATTGGTTTACTGTGAGGTCACTCACAGGTCTCATAGGTCTCAGAGGTCACTGTTAGAACACAGCAAGCAGCACAAACTCTTGATTCATTTACAGTGAAACTGCTGTGATGAAGTGGTTACAGTCAATAAACTTAAAAAGATCTCTGCTTTTCATCACTTTTGCATAACAAAGACCACTCAAAGTCAGTTTTTGTCAGGAACTGAGCCGGCTTGGTTTCCCCCGGCTCAGTCCTGCCTGCTCTATGGGTACATGCCACATTGTATGTATGTTAGTATGTATTTCTGTGTGCTTTGCCGTACTCATAGCCACTGCCTTCTGGCCGGCAGCGGGGAGGCAGCCTCTTGCGCTCACGCTGGAGTGAGCGCTGTCTAACTGTCTGCCGGTCGGACCACGCCCCCTCTCTATTGCTACCAGCTGTTCCCACTCCCATATGCCATCGTCCGCTCCTCACCCAGGTGTAACCAATTTATGATACCAGCAATGCATGTTCTTAAGGAGCCTGTCTCCAGTCATGCATTGCTGGGTCATTGCACTAGACATGCGGTCGTTATTTGCCATATGCTAGTCAAGGTCATTAAAGGATCGTGTTTCTCTCGGTTCCCTATTTGGACTTACTAGGGACAGCTTCAGCTCTGTGGGTATTGACTGTGTGTGTTTGTCCCGGTGCTCCTCACCCTGAGACTGTTGAGCGTCCTGGAGGACTCCTTTAGCGTCTGCGGAAACTATTGTTGAAACTGTGTGTTAGTATCTTGGTGTTTAATAAATGTGTGTGGTGTAAAACCCCTGCGCGTAAATCCTCGTCCTTTTTCTCCTCGTCCGTGCGCTATGGAGAAGCGCACGGACAGCTCATGACAGAATGACCCAGCCGAATTAAAGGATTTAGTGGGTACACCCACACATCCTTTTCCCCTTTCCTCCTTTTTGTGTGAATTTCTGAGACTAAGCTGTGTTGGAGTGGGCCATGGATTCGTCGCCCCGCAGCTATCCTTTGAGCTTGGGATGGGAAATTTGCAAAGCATTAATGGACATCGACGGGCTCATCGCATCGGCCAGCGTTTATTCTACCCCGGAGGACATTCTCTGGTACATAGGTCTGGCGGAGGCAGAGGTCCGGCGGTGTCCTCAGCTCGCTCGGCATGCCGAGGGAATGGAGAGATTAACCGATTGGCAGCGCTGCGGCAAAGGGGTGAGGGAATCCCCTAGGAAGACCGAGCTCGCGTCGAGGGTCAAGTGCCCCCGGGGCTCCATTCCTCCTGCCTCCCGCCAGAGCGAGATGCCCGCTCCCGTCCCGGCTCCTCCAGCTCCAGCACCCAGTCATCGACGTCGTCCTAGGAGACACCGGGAGAAGCCCTCCTTGTCTGCAGTGATCCCTGTCACTCCAAGGTCTGCTGAACTCACCCTGGCCACTCCTACCTCCGTCGCCATGGAGACAGCTCCTCCACCAGTCTGCAGAGGGGCCCACGTCACCGCTGACACGGAGAGGGATGACTGTCTACTATCTGCGGCTGCTAAAACCAACGACCGGGATGACAGGCAAGTATTTTATCTTTCTAGTTCATCAAATAGTATTAAATCTTGTCTGTCTCCCGAGGGAGAAGCCCAGTTTAAGCAGTCCGCTGGGTCCTCTCCTCCAGCTGCAGATATCAATTCATCTTTCCTCTTCTCCCATTCTCCCTGAGGGCCTGTTGGCCCAAGGTCAGGGCCATCAGACGGTGGAGGAGCCAGTGACCTCGGATGATCCATTCCTGGAGCCAGCATGGAGAGGCTCCCCTGCAGCCACATCAGAGGATTTCCCAGCGTTGGAGCCGCTGCAGGAGGAGCATTGGACTGACACCACCATCTCGCCGGCTACAGCAGAGAACATCAAACACCGGGATAACAGGCAAGTGTGTTTTCATTTAACTCAATTAACCCATAAAAACCCTTGTCACGAGGGAGAGGCCCAGTCTCAGCAGTCCGCTGGGTCCTCTCCTCCGGCTGCAGCAGCAAACTTATCCGCTACTCCCTCTGTGCTTCCTCCCTCTATTTCTTAGTGCCTGTTGGTCCAAGAACCGAGCCGCCAGACGGTGGAGGAGCCGGTGGTTCCGGATGATCCCTTCCTGGAGCCAGCACGGAGAGGTCCCCCTGCAGCCATGCCGGTGGAGTCCCCTGCGTTGGAGCTGCTGCAGGAAGTTAATAGGACTGCTGTCACCATCTTGCCAGCTGCAGAGGCGTTTGCAGTGGACTTGGAGCTTGACCTCTGGGAGGCTGGGGCCGAGTGTTCATTGCCAGGATCGACGGAGTCCTGGATGGCAGTGGAGCTCGAGCTCAGGCAAGTATTCTCGCTTGTGTTTCTTATGACAGTTTTGGAGGGATCTTGTCTAGCTCTGGGTGAGGAGAGTCGGGCGCAGCACGCAGCTGCGTCTGAACTTCCTTCGCTGGGCTCCGTTGCTGCCGGCGACCCTAACCATCTTTCTTCTCCTGCTTCCCCTGAGCCTTCAACTAGGGTCGCCGGAGAGGGTGTGCTGCTGCCGGAGGTCGCTGAGGGTCTGGTCCTGCCAACGGAGGACGTCGCTGCTCCAGCCCCTCCTGCCAGGGTCATCAGGGCTCCTCCCGTCGATCGTCTCCTCAGCCTGGTCCTCCTGCGTGTTGGCCCGCTCACCTTGGGTGCAGCTTTGGCCCAATCGGAGTCCACTGCGGGTGCTGGAGAGCCTCAGCCCGAGGTCACCGCGGGTGCTGGACAGCCTCAGCCCAAGGTCACCGTGGGTGCTGGAGAGCCTCAGCCCGAGGTCACCGCGGGTGCTGCGAGCTTCAGTTGGAGGTCACCGCGGGCGCAGCAGAGCTTCAGCCGGAGGTCACCGTGAGTGCAGCTAGGCTCCTGCTGGAGACCATCGTGAGTGCAGCGGAGCTGGCCCGGTTGGGGGCCACCGTGGGTGCAGCTAGGCTCCTGCTGGAGTCCATCGTGGGTGAAGCGGAGCCGGCCCAGTCGGGGGCCACCGTGGGTGCCACTGCAGACCACCCTGAGGACGCCGTGGAGGTTCCCTCTCCCCGGTCCGGTTACCCACCAGTCAGCCTTCCGGTGGGCAGGCCGCCTCCTGCTTCACCCCTTCTGTCCTGGTGGCTGAGCAATGTTGGCTGGCCGCCAGAGGAATTGACTCCCTGGGTCTGGTGGCCCATGTTTTCCGGCAGGCCGCTGGATCCCGTCCACAGTGGGGAGGCAGTCTCTTGCACTCACGCTGGAGTGAGCGCTGTCTAACTGTCTGCCGGTCGGACTATGCCCCCTCTCTATTGCTACCAGCTGTTCCCACTCCCATATGCCATCTTCCGCTCCTTGCCCAGGTGTAACTAATTTGTGATACCAGCAACGCATGTTCTTAAGGAGCCTGTCTCCAGTCATGCATTGCTGGGCCATTGCACTAGACATGCGGTGGTTACTCGCCGTATGCTAGTCAAGGCCATTAAAGGATCGTGTTTCTCTCGGTGCCCTATTTGGACTTACTTGGGACAGCTCCAGCTCTGTGAGTATTGACTGTGTGTGTTTGTCCCGGTGCTCCTCACCCTGAGACTGTTGAGCGTCCTGGAGGACTCCTTTAGCGTCTGCGGAAACTACTGTTGAAACTGTGTGTTAGTATCTTGGTGTTCAATAAATGTGTGTGGTGTAAAACCTCTGCGCGTAAATCCTCATCCTTTTTCTCCTCGTCCGTGCGCTATGGAGAAGCGCACGGAGAGCTCATGACAGTTTTACTTTAGAACCATTGAGCTGATACTGCTACTTCAGTATGATATGAACAATGAACATTTAAAGGACTAATACTGTGCAAAATAGTGTTTTCATGGGTTTTGGCCATAAGTCATATCAATTCCATTGAAATGTTAAAATGTTCATTTCACAGAGAAATAGTCAGTTTTTACTTAGTTAAGCTCTTAAACAAATGAACAGATTGAATTTCTGGTTTTATTTCTGAGTCTAACGGTGCCATCCCGCAAACAGCGGGAAGAGAGCAAAGTCAGCCAGCCAGCTCAAAGGTACTCCACACCTTTAATTTATGATTCTAGCTTTTGTGATTATTGTGCAAAATGTTGAATATTTTTGGGTCTGTCTGAATTTATTTTGACTAAACCTGCATCAGTCCTTTAATGCAGTTTAATGGTAAAACCCATCTTAATTTGGGTCAAGTTTTCGAAGCAGCTAGTTAAAAAATGCTAACTGGCTGGGAGGGTAACTTCAGTTAAGCCAGAGAATCCTGACTAGCTCAACACCACAGATGTGCCAGCGCCATGCATAGTTACGTCGCCAAAAACACTTCATCTTAACTCGCCTTTTTTCAGGGGGCAGGGTTTAAATGAAACTTTAAAGCATTAAAAACAGATGAGGCATTTGGATGATTTTGCTCTTGATAAGATAAGATAAGCCTTTATTAGTCCCACAATGGGGACAACAGGATTGCAACAGCAAGGGAATAGCAACACTTAGAGCAATAATAAATAAGATTAAGATTTTAAAAAATGGGTAGAAAAACAGTATATATACACAGTATATATACACAGTGTAAGAGTATTGCAGTTAAATGGTATTTACAGCATTACAGTTAAGTTAAATTACCCGGTAATAAATAAATATAAATCCAGACAGTATATTTCACAGTTGAATGAACAGTGTTGTTGCCACCCTCAGTAATAACTGCAATTGTATTAGTAGTGTTTTGGAAGAGAACAATCCCTACTGTGCAAAGTACTGGTGTTATGTACGGTCTCTATGAGCAGTGCAGATTATAAAGCCTGACAGTAGCAGGTAGGAAGGACCTGTGGGACCTCTCCCTTGAGCACTTAGGATGGCGCAGCCTGCAGCTAAATGAGCTCCTCAGTGTGTTCAGCGTGACCCACACGAGGTGGGACTTGGACTCCAGCAGAGATGACACCTTAGCCACCGTCCTTCTCTCTCCTATCTCCTCCACTGAGTGGAGGTGGCACCCCAGAACAGAGCTGGCTTTTTTGAACAGCCTCTTCAGTCTCTTCCTGTTGGCTGCCGTGATGCTGCTGCCCCAGCAGACCACTTCAGATGTGATGGCTGATGCCACCACAGAGTCGTAGGTCTTCAAGAGTACTCCTTGCACTCTGAAAGACCTGAGTCTCCTCAGGAGGAACAGCCTGCACTGCCCCTCCTTGTGGAGCGCGTTGTTGGAGTTGCGTTGTTGGTATCGTGTATCCAGTCCAGTTTATTGTTCAGGTGAACACCCAAGTACTTTTACGATGTCACCTTCTCAATATCTGTTCCTTGGATGTTTACCAGTGCTGTGGGGGATTGTCCACACCTGTGACAGTCCACCACCAGTTCCTTGGTCTTCCCCGCACTGATCTGGAGGCAGTCCCGCAGGCACCAGTCCACAAAGTCCTGGATAAGCCCTCTGTACTCCACATCATCCCCATCAGAGATGAGCCGACGATCGGAGTCATCCAAGAACTTCTGTAGATGGCAGTGTGGTGAAAAGTCAGCAGAGCAGAGGGTGAACAGGAAAGGAGCCAGAACTGTTCCCTGGGGGGGGGGGGGGGCGTACTGCAAATGATGGTGTCAGATACACAGTCCTGTGTTCTCACAAACTGTGCCCAGTCTCTGAGGTAGTCCAGGGTCCATGATGACAGGTGCTGGTCCACCCCTGCACACAGCAGCTTGTCCCTCAGGGGCACTGGTCAAATGGTGTTGAAAGCCCTGGAGAAATCAAAGAACATGATCCTCACAGTGCTCCTAGGCTTCTCCAGGTGGGACAGGGAATGATGTAGGAGGAAGATCACTACATCCTCCATGCTGGTAGGCAAACTGAAGTGGGTCCATCGCTGGTGTCACCAGGGAGTGGGGATGGGTGAGAAGCAGCCTCTCCAGGGTCTTCATCAGGTGTGACGTGAGGGCCACTGGTCTGTAACTGTTCAGGTCCTTGGGGTGCAGAGTCTTCGGTACGGGTACCATGTAGGATGCTTTCCACACCTGTGGTACCCTCCCTAGCTTCAGGCTTAAGCTGAAGATGTGCTCCGCAATCCCACACAGCTGGTCTGCACAGGACTTGAGGAGCCTCGAGATGATGCCATCTGGATCTGCAGCTGTCCTTGCTTTAATCTTCTTCGGCTCAGTTCTCACCTGGGTCTTAACCCTCAGGCACCACTATGGACATTTTTAGTGAGGGACAGACTGGGGCAAGGGAGCTGTGTGCTGGGAGGAGGTGGCGGGGTTGTTGGGCATGTGAGGGGAAAAACAGCTGGGGGTGCGCATTGAGAGCTGAGGGATGTAAAAGGGGAGGTGTGGGGGGGGGGGGAGAGGACAGGGGAAGTATATGAAGGTGGAGGCAGCAGGGGTTGGAGGCCTGGGGGAGGAGAGGGTGGGTAGTCAAACCTTTTGAAGAACAGGTTCAGATCGTTCACCCACTCCCTACCCCCCACGTCCTGGGAGGTGGTATCCTGGTGCCCAGAGATAGTTTTTGAGGCCTCTCCAGGCAAAGCTGACATTGCTCTACTGCAGCTTGTCCCCCATTTTCTTCCTATCGTTGTCCTTCCCCTCTCTGATCTTCCTCCTCAGCTCCCTCTGTACGAACTTCAGCTCCTCCTTGTTTCCCGATCTGAAGATCCCTTTCTTCTCCTTCAGCAGTGTCTTTATCCCAGGGTTGATCCAGGGCTTGTTGTTTGAAGAACACTGTATGGTCTTGGTGGGTATGGTGGTCTCCACACAGAAGTTGTCTGTGATGGTGTGTATGAGGCTGTCAATGTCCTCCCTGTATGGATCACAGAGCTGCTCCCACACAGTGGATTCAAAACAGTCCTTCAGAGTGTCCTCAGCCTCCTCAGACCATCTCTTCACTGTGTGGGTAACAGGAGATTGTCTGTGTACCAGGGGTTTGTACACAGGCAGGAGATGAACCAGATTTTGGTCAGATCTTCCGAGTTGGGGGGGGGGCAGTGAAGCATGGTTAAAATCACCAGAGATGAGCTGGAGAGCATTGGGATTAAGTGGAAGAAGATGGATGGATGGAAAGAAGACAAGAAAAAAAAATCAATTTTTGGTGGAGTGTCACTTTAAAATTATTTTACTGAAACACTGAAGGTCATTCCCTATTATACATGCCAGATATGTAAACTGGCTATGATCCATTTTAGCTGCTCAGATGGAAATGTAGAAATATTTTAATGCAGACTTAAAACACTTAAAACAGGGATGCTAGTGACAAGCATCCCTGTCCTTATCTGCATGGTACTCTGAAACAATCAAACTCCAGTCTGCTCACTATCATTAATGAGCCGCTAATCTGATTGGCTAAAGCTTTTTTATAAGGAGCTGTAAGCCAATCACAAGCAGCTAGATGCAGCCTACAGCAGAGGTACCAAGAGTTTACCAGGAAATAACACTGTGACTGGAGGGTACTGAAGGCAGGACTAGTTATGCTGTTGGCTATGACATTCATACCAACCACCATAGTTCTCTTCCTCTAACAGCTCAGATGTAAATATGATGGACCTCTTGCACAATGTAGAGTGACACACTTCCGCATTCCGGACTCAGTGCAGCTCCATTACCACTTCCATTATACAGTATTTACCCATTCCCTGGTGCTTTCCCATCAATAAATCAATTTTTTATCACTTTCACTTTTCATTATACATACTAAAAATAGTGTGCGGGCAGATCTTTTTTTTTTCATAGTTTGTGTTTCACATTTTGATCATTTTGTAACCATACTGTGTTGTTTAATAGCTCGCCCAGTTAGCTTAGCATAGCGCAGCTGTGTTGTTTATATCTTTTCCATTCCAAATACCACTGCAGGGGCAGGAATAGACCTATGAAACTCACTGAAACATATGTGGTGTGTCCATAATTGAGCCAGTTAATGACAGAGTGTGAGCACTGTTAATGGAGCTTTATTAACAGAACTATAATACAAGACCTTACAGACTTCCGGCGCTCCCCAGCAGGCCAGGGCATCAACGGCGTAAGAGGATGAACCCCTTCCGCCCATGCCCTTTATACTCTGGGTGGCATCACTACCGGAACTGGCAGTTCGCCACCCCCATCTATTCCCCGGCCAACACTGTCGTCATCTTACTAATACTATTTCCATATGTAACAATATGTCCAACTTCCAGTTGTTACCTGACTTGTTTTAATATTAGTACTTTGTGTATGCAGAATCCCTTGGTTACTGCTGTTATCATTACTGTTATTGGTATTAGCCTAGTTAGCTTCCAATTGCAAGTGTGTTATTTATTCTCGTAATAAACTTTGACTCACTCCTAATAACAGTGCATGGACTCAAATGAATGCAAATGAGCTCATGCAAAGACTTTGCACAATACAGGTCCATTACAGCCCATGCAGTGGTATGAATGGAAGAGACATAAACAGCACGATAGCTGCACTATGCTCTTACTGGGTGAACTAAATGGCACAGTATGGTTACAAAAATGTTCAAAATGTGAAACATGAACTTTTTAAAGAAAAAATGATCTGCCTGTACACTATATCCAATATGTACAATGATAAGTGAAAGTAATAAAATTGATTTATTGACAAGAAAGCACCGGGGAATGGGCAAGTATAATGGAAGAGTAAATGGAGCTGCTCTGTGTTGGGAATGTGGAGTATGTCACTTTACATTGTGCAAGAGGTCCATTATGTCATTTATTCTTTTCTATTCTATTCTAGATATCAACTCCCTCGGATGCAAATCTGCGTGTTTCTGCATGTTCGCATTAGCTTTACGTGTAGGCAAATGACATTTAATCCTAAATAAGACTATGATGTCTATACATGTAGGATAACTAAATAGACGGTTATGCTGTTTCATCCCACCTAGCAACAATGCTCTGCACTGTGTGTGTTTATATATTTACATATTTATTCCATCTAGCTACAATGCTCAGCACTGGGTGTGTTTATATTTATATATCTATATATTTATTCCATCTAGCTACAATGCTCCGCACTGTGTTTTTATATATCTACATATTATTCCATCTAGCTACATTGCTCCGCACTGTGTGTGTTTATATACTTGCATATTTATTCCACCTAGCTGCAATGCTCCGTACTGTGGGTGTTTATATATTTACATATTTATTCCATCTAGCTACAATGCTCTGCACTGTGTGTTCATATATTCATATATTTATTCCATCCAGCTACAATGCTCTGCACTGTGTGTCTGTGTGTATGTGTGTGTATATACATATATATTTTATAGTAATATGTACATATGTATATTAGCTGCTCTTGCTTGCTTGTTTTTTTTCTTGCCTTCTGATTGTTGCTCTGAGTGTTGCTATCCCTGTGCTGTTGCAATCCTGGAATTTCCCCGTTGTGGGACTAATAAAGGCTTATCTTAGTTTTGGTAAACAGACATACCTGCTATAAAGTGGTCTGAACAGATGTAGACGTGGGTCATATCCAGTGGTGAACCCTTAGGGCCAGCAACGCCTTCTCTGCTGGCCTAAACAGTATCAGAATTACATTTACAACCTACATTTTTATATTTGTTCCTTGAGGATGTATTAAATTATTCCCAATAGTCCATTCTCTTCATTTGGTAGCTTTTTCTCTTGGTTGCACTCCTTCCAGTAGTGTAATGCATGTTAGAGCTTTTTTGTCCAATCATATTTCAGTCATCTGTGTTGCCAGGGTCAAGCAAATCTGCCTTGGGCCTTCAGGAATTAACAGTGCGGATCTGTAGGTTAAATTAACTGTTAAACTTATTCTGTTGCTTTAACCAGTCAGATGTCTTCTGTAGATTCAGGGGCATGCATAGAAGGCATTCAAGAATGTTGGCATTTTCACGTCTTTTGATTGGATGGTTAGACTCCTCCACCCACAAAGCAGAGGGTCCTAGCTAGCAAAATGCCAGTGCAAGAATTTGCTTAAGCAGCTACAATATACTGTATTTGTTTAAATATAATAGCTGTTTTTCCACCCACAGTGGCTGACAGGGGAGAGGAAAATGACTGATATTATGACTGATATAATGCTGATATTTTCACTCACTCACTCACTCACTCACTCACTCACTCACTCACTCACTCACTCACTCACTCACTCACTCACTCACTCACTATCCATTTACGTCATTGATCCACTGTCATCCCGGGTATGACGTTAAAGCCGTCTTCCACTTTACCCTATCCTGGGTGTCAGCCTGGGTGAGATTTGTTTGCTTTAAATCACTGGTAACAACCTCTATCCACGTCTTGCGTGGCCTGCCCTTGGGCCTATGCCCGCAAACATCAAGGATGCAGATGCTTTTGATCGTGCCGGTGCTTCTCTCAACATGACCGTTCCATCTAAGGCAGCTGATCCTAATGGTCATTTCAAGGTCAGGGAGGTGCAACCTCTTGCACAGCTCTCTCGTGCTTGTCTCGTCTGTGGGTTTCACACCACACATCCAGCGCAGCATGGCCCGTTCATTCCTGTGCAACCGAGAAAGGTCACACTTTTTCAACGGCCAACACTCACAGGCGTACAGCAAGGCTCCTCTCACACAGCTGCCATACACACGACCCCGTGTGAGAGGAGAGAGACTCCTGGAACAAAGCAAGTGCACAAGTTCCCTAAACTTGCCCCAGGCAGCTCTGATTGTTGTGATAGTGGCAGCTTCACAGCCACCACCCGCTGAGATGCAGTCCCTAAGATAGCAAAAAGAGTCCACGACTGCAAGCTGGTGATCCTGCACCAAAAATGACTGTAAAGGTCTTCCATCAATGGGACGGGCTTTACCAAGACATCTGTTACATCTAAACGAGGCATCAGGAACTAGTCTGCCATGAATTCCACACTACATCTCTTATGGATCCAGTGCAAGCAGCCAGTAGAAGAAGAGCAGCCAAAGGATGGAATTGATGCCAACACCTTTCCTACAGACCCCACATGGGTGATCTCCTGAGTCTCTTAACAACTCTAAGTTGGAACCTGAGATCATAATCTTGGTCTTATTCATGTTCATGTGAAGTCCTTTTGACTTCAGACCAGATTTCCAAAGGTTTAGTTTTTCCAAAAGCCCCTCAAGAGAGTCTGATGAGAGCACCAGATCATCAGCATAGAACACCTCCCATGGACACCCTGTATGAAAGTCTCGTGGCAGTGCCTCCAAAACAATGATAAACAATAAGGGGCTCAATACAGACCCTTGGTGAATGCCTACTTGAACACTGAAACTTTCACTGTAGGAGTTATCAATCCTAATCCTGCTCACTGTGTTGGTATACATTGCTTGCACAGTGCCAAGAAACCACTCAGGAAGACCTACACATCTCATGGCCCACCACAACACTTCATGGGGAACACGATCAAATGCCTTCTCAAAGACAACAAAGGCAAGATACAAGTTCTTGCCCTTGATCAGATGCCTCTCCTGGAGCTGATGCATGATGAAGATTGTGTCATGGTGCGGTCCTCGCGGACTGCTAATGAGATACTATAGGCCGCCGATGAGTTTGCATAATTTATTAATGAAGACGGATAACAAAACAATAAGCCATGAGGGGCAAAAACACAACTAAGGCTATGACAAGACATAGGATACAGAGTCTCTGGGAAAACACTTACTGTGACGGATGATTGACGAATAATAGACGAATGATTGACGAATGAAAGTTTGATGAGATCGCAGCGAGGAGTAAGCCTCAGCTGCTTCCTTAAATACCCGAGACATACCAATCAGTGGAGAGTGTACTCAGGAGAAATGCTGAACAGCTGTCACAACGTGACCCGGCTTTGACAGCCAGAAGCCCCGCCGTGACGCTGTCAGAATAAAAGCCCTGACGGCCATATGGTACACCAGGGAAGAGAACGGGAAACCACCGGACCACCCGAGCACGGACAAGGTCAGCGCACGGACCATGACAGATTGCATCAGTCGTACCCTTTCCAGGTACAAAACCAAACTGCATTTCATCTATACTAACCAGTGGGCCGGCTGTTTTCTCAATCACCCTTTCAACCACTTTCAAACAGTGCTCAGTTAGTTTCAAGCCACGGTAGCTGCCTCCATCTAAAGCATCACCCTTGCCCTTGTACATGTTGATAATATAGCTCATACACCAGTCCTCTAGGATTTTCTTCTCAGCAATTATGGCATTTTTCAGCCACAATGCCAGATGGACCTGGGGTTTTGCATTGCTTCATTTTGCTGACAGCCTCTTCAACCATGTCTGGTGTAATCTGAATAGGGGGCCCATAGACTGGCTCCGCTGTTGGAAGATCATCGACCGACCAAGGAAACTCAACATTTAACAAACGCTCATAATGATCCTTCCAAGCTTCTTTCTTTGCTTCAACACTGAGAGATAGAGCACCTTGATCATCTCTGATACATAGATCTTCTCCAACAACATTGTGAACAGCTTGATTCTCTTTTCCTCATCTGTTTGGCAATATAGAAAAAATTATTTCCCTTTACCTAAGTCCGCAAAGCGACTCAGCTTGGCTGCCTTTTTGGCTGCAAAAACCACCTTCTTAGCTACACGCTTGGCTTTAAGGTATTCCTCCTTGCTGCCACCTCTCTTCCAGGCCTTCCACGACCTTCTCTTTTCTATGATAGCTGCATCTACAGAATCGTCCCACGACCAGGTTTGCTTTCTCCAATTGCCTTTCTTGGTGTAACCACAAATCTTCTTGCTTACTTTTGAAAGACCATCTTTTAGGTGCTTCCAGGTGTCACCCACTGATGAGGAGCAGGCAGCACTCAATTCAGACCTTGCTTCCCGCAGGAATTCACACTTCACCTCAGGTTGTTTGAACTTCCAGACACGAAGTTTGGGAGTGAAGGCATGCTTTTGCGGCTTCTTGGATCCGAGTGCAAGAATGCAGACAAGTAGCTTATGCTGTGAGGCACATTCTTCACTAGGAAGGACTTTAGCATTGGTGACCGTGTTTAAGTCACGCCGCTTAGTCAAGATGTAATCAACTTGAGTGGAAGTGCCTCCAGACTGATAGGTAAAAAGATGGCTACGCCTCTTCCGGAAGAAGGAATTACAGACAACCAAATTATTGGCGACTGACAGCTCAAGAATTATCTCCCCCTCGGTATTGCGTTTGCCATATCCAAATCCACCATGGACTCCATCGTAACCAGCAGACTCACTACCAATGTGGCCATTAAAGTCACCACAGACAAATAAAGATCTCAGAGTCCGTGATCCTGGAGAGAATGCACTGAAGCTTGTCATAAAAAACATCCTTAGTTCTATCATGTAAACCAGGTTGTGGAGCATATATGGAAAGTACCATCAAAATGGTAACACCAACATTAATCTTTTAAAAAATCAATTTTCTAGACGGACTTTTCAAGAAAAGCTGGTCATTGTGAAGCGAAGTTGGCTAACCCCGAAGCTAACAGGCCCGTCTCAAATGGGGGAAGGATTTGTCGGTCACTTCCATATTAGCAACGAACGGCGTCCTTGGATTATAGGCTCCAAGGAGCGCTGTAAATTATCTTGCTGGGAATGCCTGTTGTTGATCGGGTAGATACTTGAAGCCAGACAGGGTATGCAAACGAGCTGTCTAATGTTACTCCATGACGATTTAAGCAGCATTTGCCAAACGTATAAAAATTCATCTAAAATGCTGGAACATGCCAAAATTTTCACTTTTGGCTGTTTGCATCGCGTATCGATAACGACTTGGACATAAACATAACGTATCAGTAACTTACATAGAATATTTCTATAACTTATAAGTAACTTAAACGAACTAATGCTTAGCGTGTTGCCGACATTCACAACTTATGTGCAACAATAGTCTAACTTCTGCATAGCTTATAACTTCTGCATAGCGCAGTTATGCCAAACTACTGTTGCCTCCCGATCCATGAATTCTAGGTGTGGGAGAGATCACTTCTGTTCAACAGAGATGATTTTCTCTCCAGAGACCACAGAGGGGGGCGTGACTGACCTGGCAGAGCTGTCAAATCTGTCAGGTCAGTCACACCTAAAACAGCTGATGTGACACATCAGGAACATCAGATAGCAGTTGTCACAACCTGGCTCAAAGACAGGCGAACTGATGGCGATAAAAAAGTTTATTTTCAATAAAATGAAAAAAAACAAAACAAGATAATACATGGAGTGTGCTTTTGCTGAGAGGCGCAGCCAACAGGAAAGTGTGATTTATTATGGAAAACAGATGCGCTCTGCGCTTCAAACAGTCAGTTGATTGATCCACCTCCTCCGGTGTTCTGACATTTTGGCATATCTATCAGAACAACACTGGACAGCTGAGGGTCCAGACCAGACAAATGGAAAAACCCCAACAGGTCCCGTTATATGAACAAATAGGTGTGTGTGTGTGTATGCACTGCAGGCAGAGAGCTCTGTACGGGTTTTTTCATGTGAACCAACGCTGCAAATATTCCATCTGCTCAGCGAATGCAGGACATATCAGCCATAAGCTGGATATGTCGGAAAATTTTCAGCATGCTGAAAATTAATTTTCATAGGCGCTTGGCAAACTACGCCATAGCGTGCTTCAGCATTCTTCAGCGTGCTCTTAACTTCGACAAAACTAGCCATAACTGATTCGACGTACACCAACGTATTCTCCAAATTTTTCATATGTTTTGGCTACCTAAATCATCTAGGTGTGACAGGGCCTTAACCAAGGCAGCAGCGAGACACCAAAGCACAGCTGCCAGCCGGACACTTACAAGCAACAGTACTTTTAAACCTTTGGGGAAACAAGAGTGGCTCTGCAGCTCAATGAACAAGTGTGCAAGGAAATGGAGCTCCATAATGAAAAGCTAAATATTTTTAAAACTATAATTTTATAGTTAAAGATATCTTTAACATGCTTTGTGTGGATGGCCCTATAGGCTATTTTTATGGTGTTTGGTATGAATGGCACTTAAATCGGGTAGATCACCACTGAAGGCCTAGCTGTACAATACACGGTCCGCTACTGGTCATATCATCCCTCCGCCTCTGCATCTCATTATGAAAAGGCATTCTCCTTCGGGAGGCATTAGCCCACAACATCCTCCTTTGGTAATCTTTGCTGGCCAATGAGAATCTAAAAAACATATTTCTGCCTGCCATTATCATCTATCATAAGATGGTGACGACTACATGAATGAACTGGGCACCATTTTCACATATTCCTGGTTTAAAAATAGCTAACATCTGCAATGAAAAACATTGAGATGTAGGTTTGTTTATATCTTGTTCTGTCACTATGGTTAACTTTATTGGATTGGTGACATAAGCATATGCAGCCCTAATGAGTTAATTATTTTCACCTACATCAGACATCTAATTATTAATATCACATATTCATTAATTTTTTAAAGATTTAAGATTTCCTTTAAATGCCAGGTTTTTGTCATGATATCATGTTTTTGGATGAAAAAAAATGAAAAAAACAATTTTTAATATACTAAATGCAAAGTAACTTTTTGTACTGAATTATTACAGCCTGGGATATGTCAATGATTAGCAGCAGATTTTTATGCATTATTATTTTTTGTGCAGTGTCAAATACACTCATACCACTAAGTGCAAAAAATGTGCTTTTCATTCAGTGGCTAGAAAAAAAAATTATACTGTGGTGACCCAGCATGCTGCGGATGGACATTATCTCACACTCATCAGGGCTGGAGGAAGGGGAGGACAATTGACATATGGACAGAGAGCCCTGGGGGGCAATCTGACTGGACTGTTATGCATGCCTCCCCGGAGGATGGAGAGGACATCTTGGCGCCAGCTGATGTCATGCTAATGATGGGTATTAAATGACAATCACTATGCTAATGTGCCAGGCATTCTCTCTGTCTGTATAACGTATATAAAAGAGCTTGTTACACATGCCTAAGCAGTGCAGTAGCTCACCGAGCTATGAAGCGTGTTTCAGTATGTTGGAGGAGATAAAACCTTGTACCCTTCCAGCTCGTTGCATCTCGCCTGTTCTATTACCTCCACATTGGTAACCCTTCACGCACGATGGAACTTGAGGCGAACACCCCGGAGACGACCCAGACTGGAGGTGCCAGCTACGCGTGCGCCGTTTTGGTCAAACTCCCAGACTTTTGGCTACACGACCCGAAGTCCTGGTTCCTCCACACCGAGGCCCAGTTTGCGCTCCGGGGAATAACGGCAGATGACACCAAATACTACTACGTGGTTGCAGCACTGGACGCACGCACAACTCAGCAGGTGGCGAGCCTGCTCCAACAGCCCCCAGCCCACGACAAATATGATGCTCTCAAAACCATGCTGACCTGGCACTACACGCTCTCGGACTGCGAGACAGCGGAAAGGCTCCTGACACGCTCCGAGTCGGGAGACGGGTCGGCGGTCGAGTTAATGGAGAAGATGTTGGCGTTGATGGGCACAGATGACAGGCATTTCCTCTTTGCTCACCTTTTCCTCCGAAACCTCCCGACAACGGCCAGGGAGGTCCTTGCCAATTCGCCGCTGCTGGCCGTGTGCAACTACCAGGTGCTAGCACAAGAGACAGATCGGATTATCCTCACCATCAGAGCCCTCGCAGTGAACGCAGCGGCATCAGAACCCAGTGAGACGGCCAGCGGAGGCAAGGAGCCAACGACGGTGGCTGGAGCGGAGGCCAAGAAGCACCGGAGAGACACGCTCTGCTTCTACCACTGCCGTTTTGGAGGGGACGCACACCGATGCGTGTCACTGTGCCAATTCAAGCACTCGGGAAACGCCAGGGCCGGCAGTCGGTAGCAGCTGCGACCGCCGGTAAAGCAAGCAAGCTGCTCCATGTGACAGACTCACGCTCAGGGAGACGGTTCCTCGTGGACTCTGGCTCCCAAAAGAGTCTCATCCTGCCGTCCTACGCAGACTGGCTGGGGGGAACTAGAGGCCCTGAGCTGACAGCCGCAAATGGCTCAGACATTAAGACTTTTGGTGAGAGGACACTGACTGTATCCTTGCACGGCTGTACATACCAATGGACATTCGTCATAGCGGCATGCAGCTTCCCCATTTTGGGCGCTGATTTTTTTGTGCACACGGACTACTAGTTGATGTGGCTAACAGACGCCTGTTCTATTATCTCCACATTGGTGACCCTGGACGTGCATGGTGGGTCTCTCGACTATGCCATTTTCTCCACACTGGTGACCTGACGTGAAACGGACTATCTCTCCCTTTCGCCACACTGTGGACTCCTTTTTCTCTACACTGGTGACCTGATGAGAGAGAATGACCGTCTACTCCCTCTCACTGTGCTGTGGACTCCAGAATACCAGAGAGTGCCTGCATCCTCTTCATCCACACTGGAGTGCACTCGCCGGAGCAGGCAGCGCTGCGACTGAGATGCACCATGATCGGCAACACGAGCAAACCGAAGGAAACAGCCTGAACGAGGAAGATCATCGGCGCCGTCTGCGTTGATTTCCATCAAGCTCCCCGACCCTGACTCACCTCCCGACAGCGGACTTTCTGTGCACAGAAGCCCCGTGCGCTCACCGCAGGGTTACGAGGACAGTGCAACTTCCAGCTATGTGGTCACTGCGCCAGGCGCACGCCACGCACCAGGGACAAACCGGCTCCACAGACTTATACATCGTCCTCCGCCACTGCACATGCCTGAGAAACACGGCCGATCGCCATCCTTGGAACTTTTAGGGCTGCTCATGCACCTAAGGCAGACGTGCAGCCCGCACACAGGACTTTGTATGGGTTTCTCAGCCACGGTGCACAACGGGAATTAGGCAATTGCTTTCCCCGATGACTTTAGGGCTGCTCCCACACCTAAAGCCAAACCGCCAAGTCCCTCACACAGCTTCAGTTTTTTCACAGCCGCTACGCATCCTCGGGGAATTTGGCCGTTCACCTTCCCCACATCCTCGCAGGACTGAGCCGCAAGAGGAGTCAGAGACTTAATTTTTTTTCACAGCCACTGCAAATCACCCCAGGTTTGCCGGGAAAGTCCCTCACCATGGCGGATCCACACACAATTTTTGCATGGCCCAGACACTTTTGACGTCCCGGGCCGGCACTCACTTATTCCCATCCACCTCCCTCTCCTCCTCCACATCGTTCTTCCTGCACCTTACTCCCTAAAGCAGGCCGATCGCCAGTTTGTTCCATTATGCACTACGCGCACCGGCCCCATGCGCCCACGATCCACGGCCGTTCAACGTGCTGGAACTCGGAGCGGAGCACACTGTCTTTTCCACCCCTCCCCTGTCCCCCCCCACGGACTGACATGCCCTCCGACACTCCTCTACAGCAGGACAGGTCTACCAGAGCTGGAGCCCAAACGACCGGGGCGGGGGGGTCACATCCCCTTCTGAGTGTTCTGGGGGGAGCCTGTGTGGTGACCCAGCACGCTGCGGACGGACATTATCTTACACTCATCAGGGCTGGAGGAAGGGGAGGACAATTGACATACAGACAGAGAGCTCCGGGGGGCAATCAGACTGGACTATTATGTATGTGTCCCCGGAGGACGGAGAGGACATCCAGGCGCCAGCTGATGTCATGCTAATGATGGGTATTAAATGACAATCACTATGCTAATGTGCCATGCATTCTCTCTGTCTGTATAACGTATATAAAAGAGCTTGTTACACATGCCTAAGCAGCACAGTACCTCACCGAGCTACGAAGCGTGTTTCAGTATGTTGGAGGAAATAAAACCTTGTACCCTTCCAGCTCGTTGCATCTCGCCTGTTCTATTACCTCCACAATACATTATTATATTCTACTTTCTTTGAGCAATTTTTTTCAAGTACTGTATATCTGAGCTAATTATTAATATAAAATAGTCACAAATTTTTAAAGATTTTGATGGAGCTACCAGGCAGAAGGAAAAGAGGAAGAACACAGAGAAGATTCATGGATGTAGTGAAGGAGGACACAGAGAGGGTTGGTGTTACAGAGGAAGATGCAAGGGATAGGGTGAGATGGAGGCAGATGATCCGCTGTGGCAACCCCTAAAGGGAGCAGCTGAAAGAAGAAGTTCACCTTTGGTCTTGTCTTTGGTTAGTACTTGGATGAGAAACTGCCTGGGAATACCAGGTGCTGTGATGGGTTGGTGAGCTGTCCAGGATGTACCTCTTGCCCAAACATGATGGGATAGGTCTGGCCCTTACACAACCCAAAAAGCATCAGAAGATGCTGATTATAATGTAACACCTTTTTTTTAACAACCTTAAAAGGGCAGCTTGTCATCTTCATTTTTCAACCAGATTTAGACCTTACAGAGACATCTATAGGACTCACTTTTCTGTATGTCTATATAACTCACTTATGATTCACTTTTCAACCAAATCCAGACATTCTTTCAGATGACCTAAAGCACAGCCTAGATACAGACCCATCTAGGATGTGCACAAAGTCAAGGTCATTGGCCTTCGAGGAGTAATGTTTTTTGGGAAACGTCCGAACCCTCCAAATACAAATTGGCTGAAAAAACATTGAAAAGATGGCTTCACCAACCGTCTAAAAAAGTGGACAGATTTGGTTGAAAAGCGAAAGATGAAAAGCCATCTTTTCAAGGTCGTTGAAAAGGCGTCCTTATATAGACATGTGTGTATGGTCTAAATTTGATTGAAAAATGAAGATGAAATGCTGCCTCTTAAAGGTTGTTTAAAGATATATATAGTCACCAACATCCTGATCCTTTTTGAGTTGTGTGTGGCAGAGCACCTACAACAGCATCTCTGGGCAAGAGGCAGAGTACCTTCAGATCACCAGTCAGTCAGAGCAGCTGGTATTCCCAAGCAGTTTCCCATCCAAGTACTTAGCAAGGTAGACCCTATTTAGCTTAGAAAAATCTGTAGAAAGTACTTGCATTCAAATAGTGCTTTTTAAGTATACAACACAATAGCACTTGCACTGGTTTCAGTTTGTTCAAGATATTACGTAACAAGCATTATGCCAGATGTCAAACTTTTTATAAAAGCTGTTAAAAAATATGCATTTTTATAAAGCACTTTCAACGAAGACTCCCAGTGGCTGTCAAAGTGTATTTGACTTTTGAGAGACAGACCCCCCCACCACCATCACCAAATGCCAAAAAAAAAATATTTTGAGGATAAACTTGGACAAAATCCTGTGGCCTAAACAGCACAATTATTAGGTGATTTTTTTTGCCCGATTTTCAACAACTTTTTTACTGATTAAATATGGTCTATGGTAGATTGACTAAACACAACCCAATATTCAACGTCTATTTCTGGGTTAAATATGGTCCATGTTTGATGGACTAACAAAGCCCAATTTTCAGGGTATATTTGTGGGCTAAATTAAGACTTGGACCGATAGCCCTGATTTAGCCCAAAATACAATGTCTAAATTATGGCTTGTACTGGGGGGAAAATGGCCAGATCTTCAGACCTTTGACAATGACCTTGACCTCAACCTGGATGCAGATATACCCGAGGGTCACTGTGAGTGAGTTTCACGAGAATTGAAGTAATTGTCTAGAAGGAATAGTGTTTTTTCTAAAATCATTTAAGTGCTGAGATCTTGGATGAAGACCCACCTGAGGATCATTGCGAGTGAGTTTGGCAATCATCAAGGCAATTTCCAAGGAGGAGTAGTGATTTTTTCTGAAATTACATAAGTGCCTTGACCTCATGATCTTTGAGCTTGACCTTGAGCAAAACTTGGGTGCAGACCCACCTAAGGATCATTATGAGTTTGGTGGACATTGGAGCAAATGCCTAGGAAATGTGAATGGATGGACGCCACGTCATTGCATTAGCTGCTTTTGGTTTGGCTGGAATGAGCTAAAAATGAATGAACAAATGAACAAAAATGGCATTCAGTTCCCTTCCCACACCAATGGCTTCATTTTTGCTTTCGTTAACTTCACCTGAACGCACTCCACTCTGAGGATGAATTTGGGCACCACAGGCGGGATGTTGGACTGGTAGAAGATGGTATGAGAGACACACTGCAGCAGAGGCTCCACCGGGGTCACACAGTGCATCATTAGACCTCGGCCCAGGAAACTGTGGTTAAAATGCAGAAAAACCACTCCTGGACCCACCTGAAACATCCACAAATATCATTTAGATGCATTTTTTGAATACAATACTGATTTGCTTAATTTAGAGTTGTTGACCTTTATTGAGATTGCTTGTGAGTATTTTTAAATAAACTGTAAGTAAATAAACTTACTTACAGTTGTCTAGAAGGAATAGTGATTTTTCTAGAACCATTTAAGTGCCGAGATCTTGGATGCAGACCCACCTGAGGATCATTGCGAGTGAGTTTGGCAACTGGTACTTCTATTCAAAGCAATAGAAGCACCAGATGCTTTGAATGCTTTTATTTGTTTACCTCGTTTATGTTGAATTAAAAAGCAACAGTGTCTCAACAAAAATGCACTATAACCTTTACAGGTGAACTTAATTTGACCTTCTCTAACCTTTTAAATGCACATATCCAACTGTTCAATTTTCCAGTACTTTTTGCAATAATTTGCTGTTCTCTAACAAGGTGCTTAACGGCAAAATTCAAAACAGGTGTGTGGTATAATGGAACCACAGGTTCGGTTGACATTGGCGAGGTAACGCAGCCGCTTGGTGACGTTATCACACCGATGCACATATAATGTGAGGGTCAGCCATCTTACTGTCTCTTGCCTCTCTTCTATCTTGGCTCTCAGCCTCCCGTTAGCAGACCAGAAGTGCAAGTTTATATTGCTTGTGTAATAAAGTTTGTGTTCCAATCAACACCACTCTCCGTTGGTCATTAAGGGTTTCCAGACATAACATCTGATGACGAGAGTAAAACCATGGAAACGTGCTTGAGGCCACTTCAGCCATTTCTGGAAAACTCCGGTGTGTCATAAACACCCCCCCTTCCCCGGGGGGCAGAAAAAGACAGGTTCACGCGCAGGACTGTAGTGTGACATTTATTTAACAAAAAGACAAACAGTGCATGACATACAAAAAATTGCAAAAAGGAAACAGGTAATCAAATGAGGCACAGGTGCGGGGAGCAGAGAGAGCAAGTGACCTGATTAATCAATAACATACAGCTAAGCTGGCAGAGTGACAGCCTGGGTAGTAAGTGAGTGACTGGCAAGAGGGAAGGGCTCAGAATGAAAAGAAACCAAAATAAATACACAGAACAGCAAACATAATGATAACAGACAGAAAAAAGCTCAAAACTACAAAAAGAAGTCTGAGTGCTGAGAAGAATGCTCAGACACGACAGAGCCCCCCCCATCCCAAGGGGTGGAGACCAGACACCCCAAGTAACACCAAAAAGGACCCCCCTTCCCTTCCCAGAGAAGGAGAACAACAAAACACTAACCAGGGAGGGAGATGGGGGAACAGGCTAAGGAGGGAAAACACAATACAGTACATGACCTGCACCTGCGCTAAACCAACCCCCTGGAGCCCAACCAGAGAAACAAGAGTTCAGGGGGCTGACCAAAGTCCCAGGCCAGCCGGACGGCCAGATGGTACGAGTTGGGTGGCCTGCCAGAAAATATGGACCACCCGACCCAGTGGTTCAGTCTTTCAGGCGGCCAGCCCAAGTGCTTCGGCCACCTGAACAGCAGAGGTGGCCCGGGAGGTAGCTCCCCCACCAGGAGACCCAATAATGGAGGAGTGAGCCGAAGAGGGGGAACCATGACGTCATCTGGCAGTGGAGGAAGGTGGACCATGATGGCATCAGGAAGTGGAGGAAGGAGGGGAACCATGACAGTATCTGTCAGTGGAGGATCTGCAGCACCCACGGTGGCCCCAGGCTGGAGCTGTGTAGCACCCGCGGTGGCTTTGGGCTGGAGCACTGTAGCCCCCGCGATGGCTCCGAGCTGGAGCACTGCAGCACCCGTGATGGCTCTGGGTTGGAGCACTGCAGCACCCGCGGTGGCTCAGGGCTGGAACACTGCAGCACCCTCGGTGGACCCCGGCTGGGCCAACGCTGCACCCTTGGTGGACCCGGATTGGGCCAACGCTGCACCCTTGGTGGATCCAGATTGGGCCAATGCTGCACCCATGGTGGACCCCGAGCTGGGGGGTAGTGCCCATGGCATGCCCAGGCAGGAGTGCAGCACCCGAGTTGGGTTGAAGCGGGGGCATAGCCCCCATGAGGGTCCCTGGCTGGGACGCAGCACCAACGGAGACTCAGCATGCGGAGGAACCCGCATGACAACCTCAGGCAGAGGAGGAGCTGGATCCAGGACGACATCAGCAAGGGAAGCTGGACCCACGACATCATCTGGAGATAAGCCTGGATTCTCGGAGACATCAGGTGGTAGTGGTTCTTCCCTGGCGATCCTAGGAGAAGACTCAGGAGAGACAGGGAGGAGAACGTGGTTAGGGTCGCCGGCAGCGGCGGAGCCCAGCAGGGTGAGCTTAGGTGCAGCTGAGGGCTGCACCCGACTCTCCTCACCAAGAACCAGACAAGATCTCTCCAAAATAGACATGAGAAAAACAAAAGAGATTACTTTTCTGAGCTCAAGCTCCACTGCTGTCCAGGACTCCGTTGATCCTAGTGACGACGCCTTGGGCCCGGCCTCCTGAAGATCCAGCTCTGGTTCCCACTCTGCTGCGGTGACTTCCGCAGCAGGCATGATGGTAATTGCAGTTTTCATACCCCCAGGAGCAGGGGACCACGCTGGTGACTCCTCTGGCGTGGTAGCTGAGGTTCGGCTCACCATTGGCGCTAGAACTGGAATTCCCAGGGCCACATCCTCCTCCATCGTCCGGTGGTCTTGTTCCAGGGCTGGCGGACACTCAGAGGAAATAGGAGGAGACACGGAAAGGTAACAGTGGTGAGAAAAGGGTGGCTGCAGCAGGTGGAGAGGTCTCTGGGGACTGCATACCCAGAGTCTCTCTACCAGGGATCAGGCAAGATAATTCAACAAAATTTGAAGTAGAATTAAAGAAAACTTGCCTGTTCACCTGGTGAGGGATGTTGCCTGCTGCAGCTGATGATGTGTCGCCCCTCTCCGTGGCTACAGTGATCCTGGGCCACTCTGTGGAATGTTGAGGAGCCCCCCCCCCCCCCCCATACACACTGGAACGGGAGTCGCCCGTGGAGAAATGGAGCACCTCTTGACAGCAGGAAGAGGCATGAGAAACTGCTGTGGGAATAGCCAGGCTCGGTGTTCGGGAGGAGGCTGTCCAAGAGGCGGATTTCTTCTGGCGCCCGGAGTAGGGTGAAGCTGCCGCCGTGGAGCTGCTGGCGAAGGCGAAGAGGAGGCAGACGGCATCGGCGAGAGTGGAGGAAGAGACAGGCTTATGACTCGGGGATGGAAGCACACGCTGGGTCTAGCCTCCACCAGGTTGGCAACTCCACCCCAGCAATACATCTTGTCTTGCCGGGATGAGCAGCTCCGTGTATCGGCCGCCATATCCTCGATCATGGCTACCACCTTCAACTCTTTTCGACTCCACTTCTTCCTCCTCCGGTCTGGTCCGCCTGCTGGAAACGTGACTGCTCGGCCGGACAGGTAAGTGAAAAAAGAAAAAAGGCTAAAAGGAAAAAAATGCACACTACAACCACTGGACCTTATTATGGTGGCAGTCATCTGTCAAGAACGCGCCCCTCTGGGGCAGATAAAGATGGGTCCACACGCAGGACTGTAGTGTGACATTTATTTAACAAAAAGACAATGCATGACATACAAAAAATTGCAAAAAGGAAACTTAAAGGCAAGCACTCCAGAGCAGACATTGCCCCGCGAGTGCAGGTAGAGGAAAACAGAGGATAGTCCAGTACGTCCAAGTTTGACTGCCACAATGAAACAATGAGCCGGCAGTGTTTAAATAATAGGTAATCAAATGAGGCACAGGTGCGGGGAGCAGAGAGAGCAAGAGACCTGATTAATCAATAACATACAGCTGAGCTGGCAGAGTGACAGCCTGGGTAGTAAGTGAGTGACTGGCAAGAGGGAAGTGCTCAGAATGAAAACAAACCAAAATAAACACAAAGAACAGCAAACATAACAACAGACAGAAAAATACTCAGCACTATAAAAGGAAGTCTGAGCGCTGAGAACAATGCTCAGACACATGACACGGTGAGCCGCCCGTACCGTGGCCACGCTGGTTTGATGCTTTCAGCACCTACATATTGGCGTTGTGTCTGGATGAGATAGATGAGGTACAGAAACCAGCTCTACTGGTTCACTATCTGGGCATAGAAGGCCAACGTATTTTCTACACACTAGGACCAACGGAAATGTTTCCTGAGTCAGTCATGCTGCTAGCTAGCCACTTCAACAAACGTGACAGCGTGTTGGTGCAGCACATTAGGTTTCACCAACGGCGACAGAAGCACGGATCTAGAGAAAGCATATGATTGGGTGCCAAGAGAGGAAATGTGGTGCTGTACGAGAAAGGCAGGAGTGGCAGAGAAGTATGTGAGGGTGGTGCAGGATATGTATGAGGACAGTGAGATGGTGATGAAGTGCGCTGTAGGAGTGACAGATGGATTTAAGATGAGGGTGGGATTACATCAGGGATCAGCTCTGACTCCCTTCTTGTTTGCCATGGTGATGGACAGGCTGACATATGAGATCAGGCAGGAGTCTCCATGGACCATGATGTTTGCAGACGACATTGTGATCTGCAGTGAGAGTAGGGAGCAGGTGGAAGAGAACATAGAGAGGTGGCGGTACGCTCTGGAGAGAAGAGGAATGAAAGTCAAGCAAGACAGAATACATGAGTGTGAATGAGAGGGATGCAGGTGCAATGGTGAAGATGGAAGGAGCAGCGGTAGTGAAAGTAGACGAGTTTAAATACCTGAGGTCAACCATCCAAAGCAATGGAAAATGCACAAGAGAGGCAGGGTGGAGTGGGTGGAGATGAGTGTCAGGGGTAATTTGTGACAGAAAGGTAGCAGCAAGAGTGAAAGGGAACATTTACAAGATGGCATTGAGACCTGCTATGATGTATGGTTTGGAGATGGTGGTGCTGACAAAAACACAGGAGGTGGAGCTGGAGGTGGCAGAGTTGAAGATGCTAAGATTTTCATTGAGAATGACTAGGGGGGACAAAATTAGGAATGAGTATAGCAGAGGGACAGCTCACGTTGAGCAGTTTGGAGACAAAGTAAGAGAGGCAAGGCTGAGATGGTTTGGACATGTGCAGAGGAGGGATAGCGGATATAGTGGACGAAGGATGTTGAAGATAGAGCTTCCAAGCAGGAAGAAAAGAGGAAGACCACAGAGAAGATTCATGGATTTAGTGAAGGAGGACATTTGAAACGGTTGGCATTCCAGAGGAAGATGCAAGGGATAGGGTGAGATGGAGACAGATGATCCGCTGTGTAGACCCCTGAAGGGAACAGCTGAAAGAAGAAGAAGAAGAAGATGTTGTAAAACAAGTCAAAAAAGTAGTGAGGAAGAGCACAGAATGAGGAAAGCTGTGGATTTAAATCTTTATTTTTATGACGTGGACTTGGACCTGTGGACTTCTTTTCATTATTCACATTTCTTTAAGGTAAGAATGTCTGCTTCTGAAGGGATTTTCATACATATGACTGCTATTTTATTTGAAAGGCTGTGTCTGAAAAAGAAAAAGAAAAAAATGTTTTATATACACTACCGTTCAAAAGTTTGGGGTCACTTAGAAAGTTCCTTATTTTTGAAAGAAAAGCACTTTTTTTCAAAGAAGATAACTTTAAACTCATCAGAAATACACTCTATGCATTGCTAATGTGGTAAATGACTATTCTAGCTGCAAATGTCTAGTTTTTGGTGCAATATCTACATAGGTGTATAGAGGCCTATTTCCAGCAACTATCACTCCAGTGTTCTAATGGTACAATGTGTTTACTCATTGCGTCAGAAGGCTAATGGATGATTAGAAAACCCTTGTGCAATCATGTTAGGTCTGCAATGCTGTAATTGCTGCAAATGGAGGATTCTTTGACGAAAGCAAAGTTTGAAGGAAAAAATTATTATTTCAAATACAAATCATTATTTCTAACCTTGTCAATGTTTTGACTATATTTTCTATTCATTTTACAACTCATGGTGGTAAATAAGTGTGACTTTTCATGGAAAACACAAAATAATTGTCTGGGTGACCCCAAACTTTTGAACGGTAGTGCATGTTGAGAGCTGGATGCTGAACTGTGGGGATCAGTTTTTTTTAAATTTATTCTTTACCCTAAACACATCATGGCTTTTACCATGATGTGTTTAGGGTAGAACTGTTGAGCTGTTGTATGCTGATTGGAGACACATTCACATTTACATTTGCAATCAATGTAGTCACAATGTGTCACTTGCCTTCTCTGGAAGTGGTTTGGCAGGTCGGCTCACAACCCATCATCAGTGCATTCCAAAGGTATCTATACACTTAGCATCATCACAAAAATCATGTTTCAATGCCAAGTGTGAGTCAGATTAGAGAACGTTTACTACCAAGCTGCCATGTTGGACCCACATGTTCAAGCAAGAAGAAGCAGCTCTTCATTTGTGTGGGTAGGAAACCAGACTTCTGTTGCTTTATGAATACATCACCTGCTGTAATGTTGATGGAATTCTAGATTACATTGATTATGTTTCCGTCTGTTTAATTAATGATCAGTCGCAAGGAATTAATTCCACTTAACATTACCGTACCTGTCTGGCAACCACACTGACATCCAGCAGAGGCCAGCGGAGTCCAAACACAGTCAGTGCATGATTCACAAACATCTGAGAACAATGTTTGTTTGGCTCTGGCTCTGGTTCCCATCGAACCTTGAATAAACACAAACACATGCAGAGAATTTATACAGATTCCATTAGAGTAATGTTTAGCATTCATAACTTTCAATAACTTAGCAGAGATTGGCTACCTATATTACAGAAAGACATTCATTCATCTTCAACCGCAGGGCCAACACAGAGAGACAGACAACCATTCACTCTCACATTCATACCTAAGTACAATTTAGAATCCCCAGTTGATGCCAATTAACCTAACCTGCATGTTTTTTGGCCTGTGGGAGGAAACCAGGGTACCCGGAGAAACCCACGAAAACAAGGGGAGAACATGCAAACTCCACACAGAAGGGTCACCGATGGTCAGTGGGAGGGATCAAACCCAAAACCTTCTTGCTGTGCTGTCACAGTGCTAACCATTGCATCACTGAGCTGCTGCCGGAAGAGATATTTTGAATAATTTTGGCTGAAACTAACCAGCATGGAGTCAGAAAACACATGTGAGCCATAAACTGCCCGTCCTTAAATAGGCAACTTTTTACTCCTAACCCCCATATCTCACAGAGGTGAATGCCAAGGAACATTCAAAAACATTGCGCTTGTTGGGTTTCATCAGGGTTCTTTGGGGTTTGTAAAAGGTTTCCAAACAGTTTTTCAACAGTTTTTAAGGTCACCAAAAAATTTCATGTTTAACTAGATGTTCAAAAAATGTTTGCAAATGAATTTTTACGCAAACAGTTGCAAAATAGTTGTGTTTGCAAATGGTTGTAACATGTGTCGCTAAAGTTCTTTTTGGTTCGCCTAGTAGTGAACAATAGTAACTGTTCAAGACCCTTTATGACAAAACTGTTGGTGACCTTAAAAACTGTGTGCAAACTGTTTTGCAGCCTTTTAGGAACCCTGATGAAACCAAAAAAGCGCAGCGTTCGTGAACGATCCTCAGGATTCTCCGCTCCCTGAGATACTAACTTTGACAACATTCGTCAGAAAAGTTGATGAATCCAGAAATCCCCATGTTTGTCAGCATTCACACCCCATTAGATACTACGTGAATTTTGGAACTTCTCCTATAAATGGAGTTCCTCTAAATTTGTCATGTTCAGGTGAGCGCACGCCCCCTCTTTTCTGAGAAGAATTTCCCCGACCTCACAGGCAATCACTTCACCTGTGTAATTAGACACACCTGCCTCTTCTGCTTTGCCAGCACATAAAAGACCACCAAGCGGAGACTTCAGCTCTGGCTTGTTGGGTAAACTACCTCAGCTACAGTGGGGCAAAAAAGTATTTAGTCAGCCACCAGTTGTGCAAGTTCTCCCACTTAAACGATGAGAGAAGTCTCCAATTTTCATCATAGGTATACCTCAACTTTGAGAGACAAAATGAGAAAAAAAAATCCAGAAAATCACATTGAAGGATTTTTAATGAATTAATTGGTAAATTCCTCAGTAAAATAAGTATTTGGTCACCTACAAACAAGCAAGATTTCTGGCTCTCACAGACCTGTAACTTCTTCTTTAAGAGGCTCCTCTGTCCTCCACTCGTTACCTGTATTAATGGCACCTGTTTGAACTCGTTATCAGTATAAAAGACACCTGTCCACAATCTCAAACAGTCAGACTCCAAACTCCACTATGGTCAAGACCAAAGAGCTCTCAAAGGACACCAGAAACAAAATTGTAGACCTGCACCAGGCTGGGAAGACTGAATCTGCAATAGGTAAGCAGCTTGGTGTGAAGAAATCAACTGTGGGAGCAATTATTAGAAAATGGAAGACATACAAGACCACTGATAATCTCCCTCAATCTGGGGCTCCACGCAAGATCTCACCCTGTGGGGTCAAAATTATCACGAGAACAGTGAGCAAAAATCCCAGAACCACATGGGGGGACCTAGTGAATGACCTGCAGAGAACACACTACGCCGCCAGGGACTCAAATCCTGCAGTGCCAGATGTGTCCCCCTGCTTAAGCCAGTACATGTCCAGGCCCGTCTGAAGTTTGCTAGAGAGCATTTGGATGATCCGGAAGAGGATTGGAAGAATGTCATATGGTCAGATGAAACCAAAATAGAACTTTTTGGTAAAAACTCAACTTGTCATGTTTGGAGGAGAAAGAACACCATACCTACTGTGAAGCATGGGGGTGGAAACATCATACTTTGGGGCTGTTTTTCTGCAAAGGGACCAGGACGACTGATCCGTGTAAAGGAAAGAATGAATGGGCCCATGTATCGTGAGATTTTGAGTGAAAACCTCCTTCCACCAGCAAGGGCATTGAAGATGAAACGTGGCTGGGTCTTTCAGCATGACAGTGATCCCAAACACACCGCCCGGGCAACGAAGAAGTAGCTTCGTAAGAAGCATTTCAAGGTCCTGGAGTGGCCTAGCCAGTCTCCAGATCTCAACCCCATAGAAAATCTTTGGAGGGAGTTGAAAGTCTGTGTTGCCCAGCGACAGCCCCAAAACATCACTGCTCTAGAGGAGATCTGCATGGAGGAATGGGCCAAAATACCAGCAACAGTGTGTGAAAACCTTGTGAAAACTTACAGAAAACGTTTGACCTCTGTCACTGCCAACAAAGGGTATATAACAAAGTATTGAGCTGAACTTTTGTTATTGACCAAATACTTTTTTTCCACCATAATTTGCAAATAAATTCTTTAAAAATCCTTCAATGTGATTTTCTGGATTTTTTTTTTCTCATTTTGTCTCTCATAGCTGAGGTATACCTATGATGAAAATTGGAGACCTCTCTCATCTTTTAAGTGGGAGAACTTGCACAATTGGTGGTTGACTAAATACTTTTTTACCCCACTGTAGTATAAGCATTTCTAGCCGAGGACAACCTAATTAATTCCTCTGCTTTTTCTCTCCTTCTCAGGTTGCTGCCATCTGCGTGTTGTGTCTTCGGGGTTTGTTGTGCGCTCACCTGCCCCATCAACCCCATCCTTCTTCAGCAGCCATCTTCATCCGGTCAGACACCACCCAGCTCCTTCCCTACCTGTTTCCACAGGTTTCATCTCGCTGATTTGTCTATTTCGCCGGGTCTCTCTCTGTTGGGTTCTTTGCTCGGCGCACGCAAGTGCCAGTTTGACTGTCCACTTCTCTAGCCGCTCTCCTCCACTAATTCACTCTTGCCTCTCTCCATAGGCTTAGTCTTCCTCTGGCGAAGTGGCGTTTTCCATAACAGTGCTTTCTGCTTTTGAAATCAATAAACCGTTTAAAAATTGTTTCTGTGTCGTGAGTGTTTTCTCTGGTGTGGTTCCCTGCACGTGAGCTGATCATTCTATCATTATGACAGAACGAGCCAGCCACAACATAGGCTCAGCGGGAGCTGCATCAGCGGAACACGCCGCTCTCCACCGCTTAGATGTCACAGAGAGACAGGTGGCTGCGCTCACTCAACAGCTGCAGACTATTACGCAGCAATTGGGCATGGTCACCGAGCATTTGGCGCATATTTCTCTTCCGGCTTCCTCCACTCCACCTGCGGCCCCTGTTCCTTCCACCATACGTAGAACAACTTCCATTCCCTCACCCACCCCTTACGCGGGGGAGGTGGGGAAATGTATGGACTTTCTTTGTCAGGTTCAGCTTTATCTGGGTCAGGTGGGCGGGGAGTATCCGGATGAGGTTTCCAGAATTCATTTTATGACTCTCCTGCTGCGGGATCAAGCCCTCCGTACTCAACAGTCCGGAGGGTCCCACCTACACATTTGATCGCTTCGTCACTGAATTTTTCTGTACTTTCGAACGCACGGAGAGTGAGGGTAACATTATGAGCTGCCTTTTAATAATATTAATAATGCATCAGATTTATATAGCGCTTTATCATAGACACTCAAAGATGCTTTACAAATAGATATATTATTCATTCACTCCAGACACACAATGGTAGTGGCAAGCTACTACTGTAGCCACAGCTGCCCTGAGGCAGGCTGACAGAAACGTGGCCGCCAATTCGTGCCAACGGCCTCTCCGGCCACTACCAAATATTTTGTCTCTCCACCAGGGAAGCTGGTCTGTAGCCTACTTCTCAGTGGAGTTTCGGGTGGCCGCGGCGGACTCTGGATGGAACGACGTTGCGTTACGCATCATGTTCCTCCAGGGTTTAAACACCAACCTCTACGACGACCTGGCGGTTCATGCTGTTCCCGCATCTCTAGATGGTTTGATTGACCAAGCTGTCGGTTTGGATAACCGCTACTGCGAGCGTGCGAAGGTGCGCAAATCCTCCTCTAGCCCGCCCTTTGCGTAAGTGCTCGTCCAGGCTACTGACTCAGGTGGAGTCGACTCCTCCTCTGAACCGATGGTGCTCGGCTGGGTCCGTTTGACCCTGGAGGAGTGCCAGCGGCAGAGGAGGATTGGCACTTGCATGTATTGTGGCTCTTTAGAGCATAAATGGGATGATTGCCACCTGACGCCAAAAAGACGCGGCACGTCAGTAGCCGTGGGGGGTCTGATGGGTGGGACCATTTTTCATCCCCCCAGTAATCTATCTATTTCGGCCCTCATTCAGTTGCTGGGGGTCGAGAGGAGGGTTGAGGCTTTAATTGACTCGGGGCGGAGCAGAATTTCATCTCATCCCGGCTCGTGCGGGAGATGGGTATTCCCATCACCAAATTATCCACCTCACTGGATGTCACTACTTTATCAGGCAAAAATGTGGCTTCAGTAACTGAACGCACGGCGCCGATACCCGTCCTTTCCGGGAACCACCAGGAGTGGTGTCGTTCCTCGTCCTCCCAAAATTCATCCTCCCCGGTGATCCTAGGGTACCCATGGCTCTGGAGGTATAATCCCATAATTAATTGGACACAGAATTCAATTTCCTCCTGGAGCCCGCATTGTTTGGCATCTTGTTTAAGTTCGGCTGAGTGTTCGCCATCCTTATCTATCTCTTTCCCTTCGGCCAAGCCATCGGACTTCACCCTCATACCCGAGGTTTATCATGACCTTGGGGAGGTCTTTAGCAAGTCGAGAGCGCTCTCTTTACCACCTCATCGCTTGTACGACTGTGCTATAGATCTCCTCCCGGGTGCGCGGCTGCCATCTAGCCGGCTCTATAGCATTTCAGGCCCGGAGAGGGAAGCGATGGAGAGATATATTAAGGATTTGCTGAACGCCGGCCTCATTCGGCCTTCCTCGGCTCCTCTTAGGGCAGGATTTTTCTGTCCGTAAGAAGGACGGATCTCTGCATCCGTGCATTGACAACCGGGAATTAAATGCGATTACCGTTAAAGATAAATATCCTCTGCCTCTGATAAACTCTGCGTTTGAGCTCCTTCAGTGCGCGCGGGTGGTGTTTACAAAACTCAACCTACGCGATGCATATCATTTAGTCCGTATTTGCAAGGGGGATGAGTGGAAGACAACTTTTAAAACTCACCTGGGGCAGTTTGAGTACATGGTAATGCCCTTTGATCTCACTAACGCCCCTGCTGTCTTCCAACAACTCATTAATGACGTCCTTCACGATATGGTTAATCAATTCGTTTTCATCTATTTAGACGATATTCTCATTTTTTTCCTGCACACCAGAGGAACACAAGGTCCATGTCAGAGCTGTCTTACAATGGCTTCTGGAAAACCAACTATTTGTGAAGGCTGAAGAGTGTGAGTTTTCCACCTGCTCCACTTCCTTCCTAGGATTTATTGTGGCGGAATGGGAACTGAGAGCCGACCCGGCCAAGGTGAAGGCTGTGTTAGATTGGCCTACACCCCACTCCCTCAAGGAGCTTCAGCACTTCTGGGGATTTGTGAATTTTTATTGCAGGTTCATCAGAAACTATAGTGGGGTCACACAGCCTCTCACACAGCTGACCTCTGTTAAGGTGCCATTTCGTTGGTCCGAGGCAGCGGAACAGGCTTTTTCCAGATTAAAGAGCCTGTTCTCTAATACTCCCATCTTGGCTCAGGTCAACCCTCAGCTCCAGTTCACCCTAGAGGTGGATGCCTCTGACTCAGGGGTGGGCGCTGTCCTCTCACAGCACTCGGCCTCCGATCAGAAGCTTCACCCGTGCGCATATTTCTCTCGGTGGCTCACCCCAACCGAGAGGAACTACGACGTAGGGGACCGGGAGCTTTTAGCCATTAAATTGGCTCTGGAAGAGTGGAGGGATTGGATGGAGGGGGCTATTCATCCTATAGTCGTGTGGACCAACCATAAGAACCTGGAATACCTCCGGCTGGCCCGCCGACTTAGACTTAGACTTAAACTATCATCGTCACCATTGTTGACTGTTTTTCTAAGGCGATTCATCTGGTAGCCCTCCCCAAATTATCCACTGCATCCGAAACCGCTGACCTCCTCACTTCCCATGTCATCCGACTTCATGGTATCCCTTTGGACATCGTATCTGACCAGGGTCCACAATTCACCTCCATGGTTTGGAAATCTTTCTGCTGCTCACTTGGGACGACTGTCAGCCTCAAGTCTGGTTACCACCCCCAAACAACGAGCAGGCTGAGCATACCAACCAGTCCCTGGAGGCCGCCCTCAGATGTGTGGCAGCCGAGAACCCTTCCACTTGGAGCTTGCATCTGGCTTGGGTGGAGTATGCTCATAACTCGGCTACCTCTGCTGCTAAAGGATTCGCTCCATTTGAGGCCTCTATGGGGTACCCTCCCCCCCGTTGCCCATGGTGGAGAGGGAGGTTGCCGTGCCGTCCGTGGGGGCTCATGCACACCACTGCCGCTGACCCTGGAGGGCCACCTGAGACACTCTCCTCCGCTCTACGGAGCATAACTGGCAATATGCGGACCATAAGTGGGTTCCAGCTCCCAAGTACAAGGTTGGGCAGCGCGTCTGGTTATTGGCAGACCAAATACCACTGAAAACTGACTCCAGAAAGCTGTCACCCCACTTCTTGGGTCCATATGTCATCACCAAGATCGTCAACGACACCACGGTCTGCCTACAGCTCCCATGGGCCCTATGCATTCATCCTACATGCCATGTGTCATGCATCAAACCCCTCTCCGCCAGTCCTCTCTGCCCCCCCCCCCCCACCGAAGCCGTCTCCTCCTCCTTTGATCCTTGACGGCCAGACCACCTACACCGTCCAGAGAATTCTGGACGTTCGCAGTCGGGGCCAGGGTCTTCAGTACCTGGTTCACTGAAAGGGCAATGGCCCGAAAGAAAGATCATGGATCCCCAAGTCCTACTTTCATGTCAAGGGGATGATCCGGGACTTCCATCAAGCCCATACAGAAAAACCCAGTGGACTGCCAGGAGGCATCCATGGGGGGGGGGGGGGGGAGCACTGTCATATTCAGGTGAGCGCATGCCCCTCCTTTCTGAGAAGAATTTCCCCGACCTCACAGGCAATCACTTCACCTGTGTGATTAGACGCATCTGCCTCTTCTGCTTTGCCAGCACATAAAAGACCACCAAGCGGAGACTTCAGCGCTGGCTCGTTGGGTAAACTACCACAGCTAGTATAAGCATTTCTAGCCAAGGATAACCTAATTAATTCCTCTACTTTTTCTCTCCTTCTCAGGTTGCTGCCATCTGCGTGGTGTGTCTTCGAGGTTTGTTGTGCGCTCACCTGCCCCATCAACCTCAACCCGCTTCAGCAGCCATCTTCACCTGGTCAGACACCACCCAGCTTCTTCTCTACCTGTTTCCACCGGTTTCATTCCACTGGTTCATTTATTTCGCTGGGTCTCTCTCTGTTGGGTTCTCTGTTCGGCGCACATAAGTGACACTTTGACTGTCCACTTCTCTAGCCGCACTCCTCCACTAATTCGCTCTCGCCTCTCTCCAAAGGGTTAGTCTTCGTCTGGCGAAGTGACGTTTTCCATAACAGTGCTTTCCGTTGTTGAAATCAATAAACTGTTAAAACGTTGTTTCTCTGTGTCGTGAGTGCTTTCTCTGGTGTGGTTCCCTGCATGTGAGCTGATCATTCTATCATTATGACAAAATTTAGTACTATTATGTGTAAATTAGATTTTTTTTCTCTTGTAAATTTTGGTTCAAAAATGAATGACTGCTTCCTTATAAACCTGCAATTTTTTTCCGGATTAAATTTGCCATTTTTAATGTAGTTCTGGTCTCTTGAATTTGCAGCATTTTTTTGTAAAACTGTAATTTCTTTATTTGTCAAAGTATATATTGTAATTTTGCTAAAATAAACAACAACAATAGCAACAATTAAATTACAAATTTGAAGTGAAATAAAGTGAATGCTGTTGAAACACATTAGTTACCTTCCAGTCATGACGTATAAATTCCCACATCTTGCTGTTGGTGTACCGTAGATCAGCTCCACTCAGCATGCCCGGGGTGTGCAGGTGAGCCAGGTGAGCAATGTCTGCTGCGTTTTCAGGAATCTCCTGAAGAAAATGAAAAGGTTGGTGCAACTGTTTATACTTCAATTCTAGATGTAGGATCTAGCTTTAAAGACCACCTATTATATACTTTTTCCATATGATGACACAGCTCCCAGAGGTGTTAAAGTAGCACTAAACGTTAAATCTTAAAATATTTTTTCCAAAATTATTTTTGGAAAAATTAATTTTTCCAAGATTATTTTGATGGTACATACAGTGGTGTGAAAAAGTGTTTGCTCCCTTCCTGATTTCTCATTTTTTGTATGTCACACTTAAATGTTTCAGATCATCAAACAAATTTAAAAATTAGACAAAGATAACACAAGTAAACACAAAATGCAGTTTTTAAATGAAGGTGTTTATTATTAAGGGAAACAAAAATCCAAACCTACATGGCCCTGTGTGAAAAAGTGATTGCCCCATATACCTAAAAACTGCTTGGGCCACTCTTAGCAGCAACAGCTACAATCAAGCATTTGCGATAACTGGCAGTGAGTCTTTTACAGCACTGTGGAGGAATTTTGGCCCACTCAACTTTGCAGAATTGTTGTAACTCAGCCACATTGGAGGGTTTTCAAACTCAAACTGCCTTTTTAAGGTCATGCCACAGCATCTCAGTCGGATTCAGGTCAGGACTTCGACTAGGCCACTCCACAGTCTTCATTTTGTTTTTCTTAATCAATTCAGAGGTCGACTTGCTGGTGTGTTTTGGATCATTGTCCTGCTGCAAAACCCATGAGCGCTTCAGCTTGAGGTCACGAACAGATGGCCGGACATTCTCCTTTAGGATTTTTTGGTAGACAGCAGAATTCATGGTTCCATTTACCACAGCAAGTCTTACAGGTCCTGAAACAGCAAAACAGCCCCAGACCATCACACCACCACCATATTTTACTGTTGGTATAATGTTCCTTTTCTGAAATGCTGTGTTACTTTTACTTCGGATGTAATGGGACACACACCTTCAAAAAAGTTCAACTTTTGTCTTGTCAGTCCTCAGAGTATTTTCTCAAAAGTCATGGCGATCATCAAAATGTTTTCTGGCAAAACTGAGATCAGCCTTTATGTTCTTTTTGCTCAGTAGTGGTTTTCATCTTGGAACTCTGCCATATAGGCCATTTTTGCCCAGTCTCTTTCTTATGGTGGAGTCATGAACACTGACCTTAACTGAGGGAAATGAGGCCTGCAGTTCTTTGAATGTTGATGTGGGGTCTTTTGTGACCTCTTGGATGAGTCGTTGCTATGCTCTTGGGGTAATTTTGGTCGGCCGGCCACTCCTGAGAAGGTTCATCACTGTTCCATGTTTTTGCCATTTGTGGATAATGGCTCTCACTGTGGTTTGCTGGAGTCCCAAAGCTTTAGAAATGGCTTTATAACCTTTTCCAGATTGATAGATCTCAATTACTTTGTTTCTCATTTGCTCCTGAATTTCTTTGGATCGCAGCATGATGTCTAGCTTTTGAGGATCTCTTGGTCTACTTCACTTTGTCAGGCAGGTCTTATTTAAGTGATGTCTTGATTGAGAACAGGTGTGGTAGTAATCAGGCCTGGGTGTGGCTAGAGAAACTGAACTCAGCTTTCCAAAGATGTGATAAACCACAGTTAATTTATATTTTAAAGGGGGGATCACTTTTTCACACAGGGCCATGTAGGTTTGGATTTATTTTACCCTTAATAATAAACATCTTCATTTAATAACTGCATTTTGTGTTTACTTGTGTTATCTTTGTCTCATATTTAAATTTGTTTGATGATCTGAAACATTTAAGTGTGACAAACATACAAAAAAATGAGAAATCAGGAAGGGGGCAAACACTTTTTCACACCACTGTAGAACAGAATAGAATAGAATAGAATAGAATAGGCTTTATTGTCATTGTACAGTTGCACAGTACAACGAAATTGTGGGTGCTCCACCAGGTTACTGTGCAATAAAGTAAGAGAGAAGGATTAGAAAAAACACAGTTTCAGAAACACACGATTAAACACACAACTGAAATAATAATAGCCCAGGATTACGGAAATATACACAGGTATGGTAGTGGCTTCATCCATGGAACTATGTATAGAGTGCAGACTAGGTAACTGAACGCACAATTCAATAAAAAGGTCCAAGGATTATGGAAAATATATATAGTTATGGTATTGGTTTCCGGGATGGGTCAATATACATGAAAGTGTGAAGTGCAAAGACAGGTGTGTTGTTATGATAATTAAGAAGGTCCTCAGTTCTGTGCATGTGAGCATTCGGAGGATGGGGGGGAGGGGGGCTCTGACTGTTTGCAGTTGGGATGGCCAAGGGGAAGAAACTGTTTGTCAGTCTGGCTGTGTGGGACCTGATTGATCTGAATCATCGTCCAGAGGAAAGAAGGTCAAACAAGTGGTGGGTGGGATGTGAGGGGTCTCCTGTGATGGCCTTGATCATTCTGAGACAGGAGGATCTGTAGATATCCTGCAGGGAGGGCAGAGGGCCGCCGATGATTTTTTTGGGCAGTGTTGATGACCCTCTGCACAGCCTTTCTGTTCTCGGCTGTGGAGCCAGCGTACCACACACCCAGGCACTGGGTGAGCATGCTCTCCACTGAGCAGTGGTTGAAGACCAGCAGCAGCTTCTGGTCCAGGTTGTGCTTCCTCAGGACATGGAGCAAGTGAAGCTGCTGCTGGGCTTTGTTCACCAGAGCCTTGGTGTTGACTGTCCAGGAGAGGTCAGAGTAGCTGTGGGTGCCCAAGAACCTGAAGGTGAGGACGGTTTCCACGTGGTTGCCATTTATGGGGGTGGGGGGTTTCCTGTCTGTTCTTTCTGAAGTTCAGTATGAGTTCTTTGTTTTTTTTTTGGACATTCAGTTTCAGGTTGTTTGCTTGGCACCACAGCCGCAGATTGTCTACCTCCGCCCTGTATGCCTTCTCATCGTCATTGGTGATGAGCCCAAACAAAGTGGTGTCATCCATGTACTTCACGATGACGGTGGTTGGGTGGGGTGGAATACAGTCAAAGGTGTACAGGGAGTACATCAACCTTTGACCGAGTGAATGTCACCTCTCCCATATACCTCCCCCAAGACTCAGGTCTTTTGGTGTACAAGGGGCGCTGCTGAAGACATTCTATGACACGGTGGTGGCATCAGCCATCACTTTTGGAGTGGTCTGCTGGGGCAGTGGCATTACAGCAGCCGATAGGAAGAGACTGAACAAACTGATCAAGAAAGCTAGCTCTGTCCTGGGGCAGCGCCTCGACCCAGTGGAGGAGATGGGAGAGAGAAGGATGGTGGCTAAACTGTCATCTCTGCTGGAGTCCGAGTTCCACCCTATGCAGGACATACTGAATGCACTGAGGAGCTCATTTAGCAGCAGACTACATCATTCTAGGTGCACAACCGAGAGGTTTCGCAGGTCCTTCCTACCTACGGCTGTCAGACTGTACAACCTAAGCAGGGCTGCTCGCAGAGATAGCAAAAAGATGTGACAACCTAATAGTATTGAATGCAAAAGACACAATAGACTGACACAATGGTCCCCTCCGGTATACAACTAGGAAAATACTGGTCGCTATGGAGGGTGAGAATATGTATGGGTACATAATCATACCATGTAGGATGACTAAGTAGACGGTTGTGCTGTTTCATTCCATCTAGCTACAATGCTCCGCACTGTGTGTGTTTATATATTTATATATTTATTCCATCTAGCAACAATGCTCCACACTGTGTTTATATATTTACATATTTATTCCATCTAGCTACAATGCTCCGCACTGTGTGTGTTTATATATCTACATATTTATTTCATCTAGCTACAATACTCCGCACGGTTTATATACTCATATATTTATTCCATCCAGCTACAATGCTCCGCACTGTGTTTATATATTTATATATCTATTCCATCTAGCTACAATGCTCCGCACTGTGTGTCTATATATATATATTTATATTTATATGTACACATGTATACTCTCTGCTCTTGTTTTTCTCTTGCCTTCTGATTGTTGCTCTGAGTGTCGCTATCCCTGTGCTGTTGCAATCCTGGAATTTTCCCATTGTGGGACTAATAAAGGCTTATCTTATTACCTCCGCCAGGCCGAAGGCCAGGAGGAGGTTATGTTTTTGCCGGGGTTTGTCTGTCTGTTTGTCTGTCTGTTTGTCTGTCTGTTTGTTTGTCTGTTTGTCTGTTGGTTAGCAAGATAACTCAAAAAGTTTTGGACGGATTTCGATGAAACTTTCAGGCGTTGTTGGAAATGGTACAAGGAAGAACTGATTAAATTTTGGGGATGATCCGGATCACCGTCTTGATACAGGAATTTTTTAAAGGATTCTTTAACATTGTGACATACGGCCATTTTCAGCATGTGTGCAGGGGCAATAGAGGGCGCTGGTTGTCGTGTCTGACCAACACAAACTCCGCCTTCTTCAAAGTTTTAGGCACAAAAGCATGTGGAAAACAGTGGTGGCCAGGACCCGCCAGCGTGCCCGTGTTTGCGCTACGCTGCAAAAGCTGAGACGGCCAGCTGTCCGGCGCTGGATTATTTGGCAGAAATTCCCCGGCCAGCCATAGGGGCTGCGCAAAAACCAGCTCTCTGCCGGGGAAGTTTCCAAATCCTTTTTTCCGCGGAGCGCAAACCCAATAAAACCCACGGCAACCATTATCGCACCTCCTTTTGTCCTGCGGCTTCGGAACAGAGAGGAATCCCGGCGCCAGTAATGCTGCGCCTGATATGTGTCACTCTAATACTAAAAGTGACTGCATCGGGGATTTTCGACCTGAAGTCGCACTTTGCTACACAGCGCCACAAAAACTTTGTAGCCAAATTCGATCGATGGATGAACATTTTCAGCCAGTGACAGAACCGACGCCTTCCAAATCCAATGCATCACTAGCAGAAGTGATGTTTTGTCATTTTGTGGCAGAGCACAATCTACCCCCATTGGTGGCAGATCACTTCAGTGATTTGGTGCCAACATTGTTTCCTGACAGCAAGAGCACTCAATTTTTTTGTGCTACTTGCCTTATTATTTTCACATTACCAAAAAGTTATGGCTCAAGATTGTGTCCATATAAGTGTACATTTGAATAAATATGTTTGAAATAGTTCATGTTGCACTTGCTGTTTGTTTACTTTTTGTTTGTTTGTTTTTGCTTCAGTTTTCTTTCATATGCTGATAAATACAGTTTTTAAGTACTCAGTACAGGTGTGAAAGACCCCCCCCCCCCCAATAAGGGAGGCATGAGGTCAGTACAGGTGTGAAAGCCCCCCAATAAGGGAGGCATGAGGTATGCCTTGACAGGTCGCAGCCTGGCACTTTGCAGATGCAGGAGATGGACACAACAGCAACACTTCAGTTTATTACCTCCGCCAAGGAGGTAATGCTTTTACTACTGAACCACTAATCCTATCATTGTGAATCCAATTGCTAGTCATATGTTTTCATGGTCACGGAATCTCAAAACGTACACACAAACACTGTATGGGGGGGAACTGTGGCGCTTGGCGGAGGTCTGCGCTCTCCGAGTGCTTTTCTAGTCTTATACTGAGTGGGCCTGGATTACCTGCAATAACTCTGTTCTTGGTAGGAACACTGAAAAGACAAACTATGGTTACCCTGACCTCTGTGCTAACAGCCAATCACAGGGAACAACTGTAGTCACCACCAACTAAGCATCCTGTGATTGGCTGCTGATGCTGAGATCATAGGGGCTTTCACACCTAAACCATTTGGTCCAGACTTTCAGACTTTTCAGTTTGATTTGGACCAAAATGTTAGGTGTGAAAACCTCCCTTGAACCACGGTCTGGACCAAATTGTGGAGAATTGTGAACCTCCATAAGTCTGGTTTATCCTTGGGTATAATTTCCAGATGCCTGAAGGTGCCACATTCATCTGTTCAAACAACTATATGCAAGCATAAACACCATGGGAATGTCCAGCCATCATACCACTCAGGAAGAAGACAGGTTCTGTGTCCCAGAGATGAACATGTTTTGGTGCAAAATGTGTGTATCAACCTCAGAACAGAAGCAATAAGCCTTGTGAAGATTCTGGCTGAAGCTGCTAAAACAGTGTCATTCTTCTTTCTATCCACTTGGTGCCTTTTGGCACATAAGGCCTCAACAGAATGCTTATATCTCCATTTTTTTCTGGATCTTCCCCTCTTTCTTTTCCCTTCTGATACCCATGTCTTGGCCACATTGCAATCATTGTTACGGTCTTACCTCAATATGTGATCAATGAACTTCCACCTTCTGCATCTTTATTCAGCGCTCCATAAAGACTTATTGTATTGGAGAAGCTCTGTTGTGCTAATTTTCTCTTGCCATCATATTTTTATGATTCCTCTTATACTATTGTTTTGGAAGATGTCAAACACTTTTTCATTCAGTTCAGTTCAATTCAATTTTATTTATATAGCACCAAATCACAACATAGTTCATTTCAAGGCACTTTACAAAAAAGAGCTGGTTTAGGCCATGCTCTCAAATTTATAGAACCTAGCAGAGACCCCTAAGAGCAAGCACTGTGGCGACACAGGTGAGGAAAAACTTCACTTTAACAGGCAGAAACCTCGAGCGGAACCATAGCTCATAGAGGACAGCCATCCGCTTCGACCGGCTGGGTTGAAAAAAGAAGGAAAAAGTAGGAGGCCTGGCAGTAGCTACATTCAAAACAAACGTAACAAATACAATTCAGCATGAACATTCACAGCCAGACCTTCCAGTATCAAGCCGGGTTAGGCTCCACATGTGAGTGAAGGCCTGGCAGCGGCAATATTTTTAACTATAGGCCTTATCAAAGAGAAAAGATTTCAATTTACTACTGAATAAAAACAGAGTGTCTGCCTCCCGAACTGAACTGGAAAGATGGTTGCACAGGAGGGGAGCTTGAAAACTGAAAGCACTACCTCCCAATCTACTTCTGGAGACCTTGGGGACCACCAATAGTTTGGATTTTTGGGAGCGCAGAGCTCTGGTTGGATAATAGGGAACTATGAGTTCTTGCAGGTAAGAAGGAGCCATACTATTAAGGGCTTTATAAGTCAGGAGTAATATCTTGAATTAAATTCTATATTTTATTGGGAGCCAGTGTAAAGAAGCTAAAACTGGGGTAATGTGATCTCTTCTCCCGGTTCTCGTCAGGATATGTGCAGCTGCATTCTGAATGAGCTGGAGAAACTTTATGGACTTATTAGGACAACCTGATAAAAGTGAATTACAATAGTCTAACCTAGAGGTGATAAAGGCGTGGACAAGTTTCTCTGCATCTTTATGAGACAGGATGGACCTAATTTTAGAAATATTACGCATATGGAAGAAGGCAGTCTTAATGGTTTGCTGTATATGAGAGTTAAAAGACATATCTTGGTTGAAAACAACTCCAAGATTCCTAACAGAAAACTAACAGGAAAAAAAAAAGCCAGTGCAATGTCATCTAGTGTTGTTATCTTACTAGAAAGAGTACTACAAGCATGTTTAGGGCCAATAACAATGTCTTCAGTTTTATCAGTATTCAGCAATAGAAAGTTGTAGTTCATCCAGGTTTTAATATCCTTAAGACACTCCTGGAGTGAACCCAAATGGCTGGGATCAACTGGATTGATGGATAAATATAACTGAGTGTCATCAGTGTAACAATGAAAATGAGTAGAATGTTTCCTCATAATGCCTCCCAAAGGCAGCATGTATAATGTAAACAGTATTGGTCCAAGTACCGATCCCTGTGGAACTCCATAGCTAACCGTGGTCTGGATAGAGGACTTGTTATGGACATAGACAAACTGGGAACGGTCTGATAAATAAGACTGGAACCATCTTAGCGTTGTTCCTTTCAAACCAAGTTGCTGTTCAAGTCTCTCTAGCAGAATATGGTGGTCAATGGTGTCAAAGGCAGCACTAAGGTCCAATAAGACAAGGACAGAGACAAGTCCTTTGTCAAATGCCATAAGGAGGTCATCACCTAAATGAACTCACTGACACTGTGACGTCATACATCTGTTTCTGCGAGGACATGTGTGTGCAGACCAAGACCTTCTGCATATACAACAACAATAAACCCTGGTTCATTCCTAAACTGAAGCAGCTACGTCAGACCAAGGAGGAGGCCTACAGGACTGGTGACTGGACTCTGTACAAGCGGGCCAGAAACATGCTGACGAAGGAGATCAGGCTCGCTAAGAGGAGCTACAGTGAGAAGTTACAAAAAAACTTCTCAGCCAACAGCTCTGCTTCTGTCTGGAGAGGCCTGCAGAATATCACCAACTACAGGAGACCATCCCCCCACCCTGTGGAAAACCTCCAGCTGGCTAACGACCTAAACAGCTTTTACTGCAGGTTTGAAAAGAACCTACAGTTCTCACCTCCCACCCACACAAAAGGATTATCTGCAGCCCCAGGAACTCCATCCCTCCTCCACTCTGACCTCTCACCAGCACTAACGATCTGTGAAGAGGAGGTGCGCCGGGTCTTTCAGAGACAAAAGATCAAGAAGGCTGCAGGACCTGATGGTGTGTCTCCGTCCTGCCTGAGAGTCTGCTCCAACGAGTTGGCCCCCATCTTCACCCGGATCTTTAACAGATCACTGGAGCTGTGTGAAGTGCCTTCCTGCTTCAAACGCTCCATCATCATTCCAGTTCCCAAGAAACCCTCTGTTACAGGATTAAACGACTACAGACCTGTTGCCCTGACCTCTGTGGTCATGAAATCCTTGGAGAGATTGGTGCTGAACCACCTGAAGGTCGTCACAGGCCCCCTGATGGACCCACTGCAGTTTGCCTACCGGTCAAACATGTCAGTGGATGATGCAGTGAATATGGGAGTACACTGCATCCTGCAACACCTCGACTCCCCAGGGACGTACGCCAGGATCCTGTTTGTTGACTTCAGCTCAGCGTTCAACACCATCATCCCAGGCATTCTTCATCAGAAACTCCTCCAGCTCAAGGTGCCCCCCTCCACCTGCCAGTGGATCTCCAGCTTTCTGACTGACAAGTGGCAACAGGTGAAGCTAGGGAGATTTACATCCAGCTCCCGAAAAATTAGTACTGGCGCCCCCCAAGGATGTGTCCTTTCCCCACTGCTCTTCTCCCTCTACTCCAACGACTGCACCTCAGAGGACCCTTCGGTGAAGCTCCTGAAGTTTGCGGACGACACCACAGTCATCGGTTTGATCCGGGATGATGATGAGTCTGCATACAGGCGGGAGGTGGAGCAGCTGATCCTCTGATGCAGCCAGAACCATCTTGAACTTAACCCAGCCAAAACGGTGGAGATGACTGTGGATTTCAGGCGACACCCCCCTTCATTCCCCCCACTCACCATCCTCAACAGCACAGTGTCCACTGTGGACTCCTTCAAGTTTCTGGGTACCACAATCTCCCGGAACCTGAAGTGGTCCTCCCATATAGACACTGTCCGGAAAAAGGCCCAGCAGAGGTTGTTTTTTCTGCGTCAGCTCAAGAAGTTTGATTTGCCTCAGGAGCTGCTGGTTGTCTTCTACACCGCCATCATCCAATCTGTCCTCTGCTTTTCCATCACTGTCTGGTTTGGATCTGCCACTAAACAGGACAAGACCAGACTGCAGCGGATCATTAAGTCTGCGGAGAGGATCATTGGTACCGACCTACCCTCCATTGAGAACTTATATCGGTCCATAACCAGGAAACGGGCGGGAAACATCTGTGCTGACCCATCACACCCCGGCCACAAACTGTCTGAACTTCTATCGTCTGGTCGTCGTTACAGATCACTGAAGGTCAAAACCACCCGTCACAGGAACAGTTTCTTTCCTCAAGCCATCACTCTGATGAACTCCTAACATTCACCTAGTCCTACCTGTTGCTGTACTCATGACTTTTCATCCATTATTACATTGCACATAACTCTCACACTGCTTTTTACTTCATTCACATTATATCACTGAATCTGAGTTCACATTGAAATACTGTGTGACTGTATATTTTTTCATATATTTCTGCAAAGTGTGGTTAGTCTGAGTAAATAACTGCATATATTCCTGTATATATCTGCATCCTTTTATAGAAACGTGGACAGACTGTAATTTACTGTACATACTCTGTTGTCATTGAATCCTTATTTAAATCCTCCACCTGAACAATGAGAGCAAGTTTTTAGCCAAAGTCAAATTCCTTGTATGTGTTGTGCATACTTGGCCAATAAAGCTGATTCTGATTCTGATTCTGATCAGTAACTTTCACTAAGGCTGTCTCTGTGCTGTGGTGTTTCCTAAAACCTGACTGAAATTTCTCAAATATAGAATTATTTTCTAAAAAAGTGCACAGTTGATTGGTGACTACTTTTTTGAGACTCTTAGAAAGGTAGGGGAGGTTAGATATTGGTCTATAATTGGCCAAAATCCCAGAATCAAGCCAAGGTTTTTTAAGCAGAGGTTTAATTACTACCACTTTAAAAGACTGTGGTGCATGTCCTGTCAATAGGGACATATTAATTATGTTCAAAAATGGTGGACTAATCAGAGATAGTGACTCCTTTGGGAGTCTAGCAGGGATTGGGTCTAAAAGACAGGTTGTTGGTTTAGAGGCTGAGACTATTAAGGCTAGATCAGAATGACTAATAAAAGAAAATTCAGAAAAGAGGAGTTCTGAGCCTGTGGACACAGCAGTGTTAGGCAGAGACTTGGTATTTTTAAAGGGGCTATTTTTTTGGAATATTATTCCTGATACTAACAATTTTATCATTAAAAAAATTCAAAAAGTCATCAGCACTAAGAGTTGGGGGAACGTAGGGATCAATGGCATTGTGGCTCTTCGTTAACTGAGCTCCAGTGTTAAAAAGAAATCTATGGTTGTTTTTATTTTCTTCTATCATGGATGAATAGTACTGTCACCTAGCACTATGGAGAGATTTCTTATAGGTGGTGGAGCAGCAACTTCTCCTCAGGCCAATCCAGGAGATCACTTTTCTTCATTTTAAAGAATTTTCACTTTTCTTCATTTTAAAGCAACTCTCACTCAAGGTCTGGTCAAGAACGCTGTGTGTCTTCAACAGGGCCCCAGTGTAAACAATTTCACTTTTGTAGAGAGACCTGATAAGGATTTGCTTTTAAAGACTTAAGTGGACCATAAACTCTAGGAGTCAAATCCCCAGCTGGACAGTTCATGCTGATAGTATCTGTTCGTACTAGGAACTGATACTCTTAAAAAGTCATAAACTTCTTAAATTGGCAGATATAAGATAAGATAAGATAAGATAAGATAAGCCTTTATTAGTCCCACAACGGGGAAATTCCAGGATTGCAACAGCACAGGGATAGCAACACTCAGAGCAACAATCAGAAGGCAAGAAAAAAAAAAAAAAAAAAAAAAAAAACAAGCAAGCAAGAGCAGCTAATATACATATGTACGTATTACTATAAAATATATATATATACACACACACACAGACACACAGTGCAGAGCATTGTAGCTGGATGGAATAAATATATGAATATATGAACACACAGTGCAGAGCATTGTAGCTAGATGGAATAAATATGTAAATATATAAACACCCACAGTACGGAGCATTGCAGCTAGGTGGAATAAATATGCAAGTATATAAACACACACAGTGCGGAGCAATGTAGCTAGATGGAATAATATGTAGATATATAAATATATAAACACACCCAGTGCTGAGCATTGTAGCTAGATGGAATAAATATGTAAATATATAAACACACACAGTGCAGAGCATTGTTGCTAGATGGAATGAAACAGCATAACCGTCTACTTAGTTATCCTACATGGTATGATTATGTGCCCATACATATTCTCACCCTCCATAGCGACCGGTAAGTTCCTAGTTGTATGCCGGAGGGGACCATTGTGTAAGTCTATTGCATCTTTTGCATTCAAAAAAACTATTAGTTTGTTACGTCTTTTTGCTATCTCTGCGAGCAGCCCTGCTTAGGTTGTACAGTCTGACAGCCGTTGGTAGGAAGGACCTACGAAACCTCTCGGTTGTGCACCTGGGATGATGTAGTCTGCTGCTAAATGAGCTCCTCAGTGCATTCAGTATGTCCTGCATAGGGTGGAACTCGGACTCCAGCAGAGATGACAGTTTAGCCACCGTCCTTCTCTCTCCTATCTCCTCCATCGGATCAAGGCGCTGCCCCAGGACAGAGCTAGCTTTCTTAATCAGTTTGTTCAGTCTCTTCCTATCGGCTGCAGTAATGCCACTGCCCCAGCAGACCACTCCAAAAGTGATGGCTGATGCCACCACCGTGTCATAGAATGACTTCAGCAGCGCCCCTTGTACACCAAAAGACCTGAGTCTCCTCAGCAGGAACAGCCTGCGCTGTCCCTTCTTGTAGAGTGCATCAGTATTGTGTGACCAGTCTAGTTTATTGTTCAGATGAATACCCAGGTACTTATAGGATGTCACCATCTCGATGTCTGTTCCCTGTATATTTACTGGTACTGTGAGGGGCTGCCCATGCCTGCCTATATGGCCTTCTTCTTCTTTTAGACATATTCCAGAACCCTCTAGGCCCCCCGCTCACATTCCAAAGACCTAAAAATTATCTACAGCTCAACAGTACCTCAATCAACAATCAATCAACAGTACCTCCTAGTGGACATCTATGGAATATGTTTCATTGTGCAATGTAAGACTGTTAATTCTGACTAAACATTAAGCTTTTCTTCCAGCTATCATCTCCCAGGGATTCTAAGGACATTGTGAAGATAATTGCAAATAATGGCTTGCCATGATTCATTAATCCTTGATTTAAATGTGACTGCATGTCTTAGGAATGTTTTATTTTTCATGAGTGTTATTCAAATGAATGTAAAAATTATTAGTAATGGTATAAATACATGGCCACTGAATATTAGCCTTGAGTCACTTAAATTAGTTAGATTTTATATTGAGTATGTAATTCCATAAGAACTGAATGTTTTACCAATTTCTGTCCGTCTTCCCTCTCGTGATAACCAATCACAAGGCTGCCTCTCTGTTGGATAATGCCCCCTGTCATTTGATTAGCTGTTCACAAACAAAGGAATGTTCCCTCATTGGACAAAAGCCCATTCAAACTTCTCTTTATGGAAGATGATTGGACCGCCTTGCGGCCGGTCCCGTTTTATGACCCCGCTGCGCCCTTCAGTTAAATGCTTCAGAGCCACCCTGTGTACTCAGAAAGACAGTTCTTCCGTTCTTTGTACTTCTTTGCAATTTTCTTTTGTCTAAATTGTTCTGTGAGTTTTAAGAAGTCTTTTGTGTGTGTGAACCTTGTCAAATCCTGCGTTAACTTTCCTAAATCGTCTTTTGATAAGTTTTACTTGTTTTCTGGTTAACTGAGGAGAAATCATCTTTGTCTATGAGCTCGTCTTTAAAGAGAGTTAAACTCTCAAATCTTTCTTTTTTCCTTCACCTCAGAAGCCATTCTTATTCTATTTAAATGTCTTTTTGTTGGACCTTTTTGACTTTTCCTGCCGTTAAAGTGGACGTTTTAATTTTCCTGTTTTAAAGTGAACTGATAGAGATTTTTGGACATTTCTTTTCTGGCCTCATCCACGTCTGACCCCGTAAAGAAACTAGGAGCTCGTGGGTGAAGCTGACTAAAACATTCTTCCTTCAGTCTTTGGTCTTGTTCTGCGGGCTGGAGACATCCTAAATTCAGACTGGTTGCCAACAGACTCCACGCCTGCTCCAGGGCCAGCCCTCACTCTGTCGCCAGCCTTTGTTGCCTGCCCCGTGGGAGCCCCCAAGCTGAGTCTACGCTTCTCACAGCTGTGAACGATCCGAAAGCCGACCAGCAGTCACTTTCCCCCTGTGTTCCGAACACTGTCTGGAAGAGCCGCTGAGCCTTCCCGAACTTATACCACCGGCTGGCGCTGACCACCACTGAACACCTGGACCTACAGCTGCTGGGTTTAAACGTGATGCCCTAAAACATTAATTACAATTGAGCATAACCAATATTTCATGGTACAATTAGTCCCTCAGCCGTAGGACAAAGCTATAAACTGAAGGAAAATTCTTACTCATTTTTAAGTAACCTCCTTTCATTTTTGTAGATTAATTCAGAAGTTCTTTTTTAGATAATCAGCTTATGAATTTTTTCCCCATAAAACTGCGTTCTGGTTGTCAGATACTTCAGCCTTCCATTGCATTACTGTTGAAACATAAAATCTGGTTTCCTCTTGGTTCCACAAAGGTTTAACTATAGATTTTATGCTCAGGAATCCACTAACAGCTGATGTGATAGTGAGCACCTGTTTATCATTTGAATTTGTTTATCCATCATTTGAATGCCATGTCATGTAAACTGAAAGAGTTTCATTTAATAAATTTTGTAAACAAGAGAAGTTGAAGCGTTTTTCCTTTGCATAAATGTTTTCTGGGTCACGGCAGTAAAAGAACTCACTAAATTTTGAGACTGATTCATTAAGTAATTGAAGGTACGTAATTTAATTAATTGAAATTAATTCATAAACAAGTTGTTCTTTTAGAATTGGTGCCCCTTTTTTACGAGTGCTTTCCTATTTTATTTAGTGAGTGTTGGGGTGACTGTTTAACTCTGTCCCCTCGCACACCCACTATTAAATAAAATAAATAATTCCTGTACCTTATTACACTATATTTTATTAAATATCACTACAGTGGTAAAGCTGGCATTCCAGGCTGAACATAATGCTTCTGTCTTGTTTGCACGCCAAAGCCTTTCACTGAATCTGACTTTCTGTTTTAACTCACAAGTGTGGGAGTTGTACCATGGAGCTAATCTCCTATTTCTAATAGTTTTCTTTTTAAGAGGGGCTATGGAGTCAAGTGTTATTCGCAGTGAGGCTGCAGTACTATCAGCAAAAAGGTCTAATTCTGATGGATTCAAGTAGTCAGTGCTCTCCTCTGCTATATTGAGACATGGTAATAGAGTAAGTGCTGAAGGGATTAATTCTTTAAAGCGAGCTATGGCACTATCAGGTAAGAATCCGGTAACTATATTTCTGCTTGATGCTGTAAAATCAGATAACACAGATTTGAAAGTCATCAAATAATGGTCAGTCAGTGTAGGATTTTGAGGAATGACTAGCAGCTCATCAATTTCTACACCATAGGCCAAGGCCAGATCAAGGGTGTGATTATGATGATGAGTTGTGTCATGGGCAGTGAAAGCGCGCCCCTCCCATACCGTCTCACCTTTGTGAACTCATCACTCCACCTGAGGCAGAAGACGCACCTGCAACCCGTTCATCAGCCAGAGTACTTAAGGAGGCTCTCTCCGCGCATTCTACGCTGGCTCGTCTGGGTATACTGCCCCTTCAAGACAAGCAGGTATTATTTGTCTGCTAGTTTAGACACATTGTCTAACCTCGCTCTCTTCTCCTCTTCAGGTTGCTGCCATCGTGCGGGTGTGTCTCCAGGACTACGCGCACTCTCCTGCCACATCTCCATTAATCCCTCAGCTTCCAACTTCCACCCGGTCAAGCACCATCAGCTCATTCCCTCTCCCTACAGGTTTGTCTATTCCCTGCTGGAGTCCTGCCAGTTCTTCCTCGGAACCCCAAGTAAGTGGCAATTTGGCTTGCCCATTTCCCCTTACTCCGTTCCTCCTCTGACAGCTCTCGTCTTCTCTCCTCAGGTGGATTCCTCTGGTGAGTGGCTGTTTCTGTAGTTGTGCGACTCTTGATATTTAATAAATTGTCAAACGTGCCCCCTTTTGTGGTTCCTTCCTGTTCTGTTGCATCGTGCACGTAAGCCGTAAATTCAGTAATCATGACAGAACGAGCCAGCCAGGATGGTAGCCTAGCCGATGCTGCAGCACAAGAGCTGTCGGTTCTGGATCGCTTGTCCACGAACGAGCACCAGCTCGCTGTGCTTATGCAGCAGGTGTCAAATATGATAATTTCCCAGTTTGGGATCAATAAAGTACATCTATATGATGAAGCTTTGGTCTGCAGCACCTCCTCTGGCCTCTCCCCCTCAGCCTGCTCCACGCACCACGGTGCACCATACTACCTTTGTTCCCACGCCTTCCCCATACGCGGGGGAGGAGGGGAAATGTAAAGGTTTTTTGATTCAAGTCTGTATGCACTTGGAGCAGGTCGGGGAGGAGTACCCGGGGGATGTGACCAAAATTCAATTTTTTACTCTGCTGCTTAAGGACCGAGCCCTGGAGTGGGCATGGTCCACGTTAGATAACCCCGAGGGGCGTTAGTACACGTTCAACCAATTTGTGGACGCCTTCTCTTGCGCATTTGGCCACACCGACAGTCAAGGCAATGTGATGAGCCACTTGATGATGCTCCGCCAGGGCACTCAGTCAGCAGTTGAGTACTCGGTGGAGTTCCGGGTTGTAGCATCGGATTCGGGGTGGAATGAGGTTGCTTTGCGCAGCGCATTCCTCCACGGATTAAACGCTCAACTCTGTGATGATCTGGCGGTTCATCCTGTCCCGGAGACTCTGGACTGTCTCATAGATTAGGCCGTAGGGTTGGACAACCGGTACCATGAACGCATGAAAGAGCATGAGTTCCCCTCTCGCCCGCCTGCCGAGCGTGCACCCACCACGGGTACTGACACTAGCGGTGCCAGCTCTTCACCCGAGCCGATGGAGCTCTCGCGGCATCTCATCAATGACGAGCGCCGGCGAAGTCGAAGGGCTGGGACGTGCACATACTGCGGTTCTCTGAACCACAGTCTGGACGAATGCTGCCAGCGGCCAAAAGACGTGGCCCATCAGTAACCATGGGGGGTCTGGAGGGCAGGACCAAATCAACTCTCCCCAGTAATTTTTCAGTCTCGGCCCTCATGCAATTGGGGTCGAGAGGAGGACTATGGCGCTGATTAATTTGGGGTCAGAGGGTAATTTTGTCTCTGCCCAGTTCGTGCGGCAGGTGGGTATTCCTACACACAAACTGCCCCACAACCAGAGAATTACTACCATCTCTGGCTGGGAGGTCACAGTAGTCACTGAATGCATGGTGCCAATCTCCATCCTCCTTTCCAGGAACCAGCGGGAGGAACTCACGTTCCTAGTTCTTCCTGTTTCGGCTTCCCCGGTGGTTCTTGGCTACCCATGGCTCCGGAGGCACAATCCAATAATTAACTGGGGACAAAATACCATCTCCTCTTGGAGCCCATTCTGCATGGCAAATTGCATGCGTTCAGCGGAATGTTCCCCAGCTCTGTTCATCTCCCTCTCTCCCGTCGAGGCGCCAGACTTCAGCCTTGTCCCCTGGGCATACCACGATTTGGAGGAGGCGCTGTCGCTACTGCCTCATCGCTCCTACGATTGTGCTATTGACCTCGTCCCGGGGGTGAAGCTGCCGTCGAGTCAGCTGTACAGTATTTCTGGCCTGGAGAGGGAGGCGATGGAGAAATACATTAAAGAGTTGCTGAACGCTGGCCTCATTTGGCCATCTTCGGCCCCACTTGGGGCTGGATTCTTCTTTGTGGGAAAGAAGGATGGCTCGCTGCGCCCGTGCAGTGACTATCCGGAGCTCAATGCAATCACTGTCAAAGACAAGCACCCTCTGCCTTTGATTTACTCAACGTTCAAGCTCCTTCAGCGCTCACGAGTCTTCACCATGGTCTGCATTCACAAGGGCGATGAATGGAAGACAGCATTTAAAACTCACCAGGGGCAGTTTGAATATCTGATGGTGCCATTCAGGCTCACTAATGCCCCTGCCGTCTTCCAACGGTTAATAAATGACGTCCTTCACGACATGCTTTACCAATTCGTGTTCGTCTACTTGGATGATAAAATTTAAGATTTAATTTTCTCCCGCTCGCCAGAGGAACATGAAGCCCATGTCAGAGCCATCCTGCAATGGCTTCTGGAGAACCAGCTCTACGTCAAGGCCGAGAAGTGTGAGTTCTCCACAACATCAACCACCTTCTTGGGCTTCACAGTGGCTGAAGGGAGAGTGATTGCTGACCCGGCCAAGGTGAAGGCAGTGCTGGATTGGCCAACTCCCCACTCCCGTAAGGAGCTCCAATGCTTCCTCGGGTTCGCGAACTTCTATCGCAGGTTCATGAGGAAATATAGTGGGGTGGCACTGCCTTTAACACAGCTGACCTCCATTAAGGTCCCCTTTCGCTGGACTGAGGCAGCTGAGCAGGCGTTTACTAAATTAAAGCGCCTGTTCACAGAAACACCAATCTTGGCTCAGGTCGACACGCAGCTCCAATTTGTCCTCGAGGTGGATGCATCTGATTTGGGGGTTGGCACTGTGCTGTCACAGCGCACGCCCCCCGATCAGAAGCTCCATCCGTGCGCATATTACTCTTGTCGACTCACACCGGCTGAGAGGAATTATGACGTGGGGGACAGAGAGCTGCTTGCCATTAAGTTGGCATCGGAGGAGTGGAGGCATTGGTTGGAGGTGCCATTCACCCCATAGTCATCTGGACTGACCACAAGAACCTCGAATACTTGCGGTCGGTCCGCCGACTTAACGCCAGACAGGCTTGCTAGTCTCTATTTTTCCAGCGGTTAATTTCATCACGTACCGGCCTGGCACCCAGAACATCAAACCGGACATGCTATCACACCAGTGTGATTCCAGGAAGGTAGCACCCCTCTTCCCCAAACCATCATTCTGCCTTCGTGCATCCTTGGAGCCCTTACTTAGGATATCGAGCGGAGGGTCCGTCAGGCCCAGTCCCAGGAGCCTGTGCCAGTAGGGTGTCCCTGGAACCGCCTGTACGTCCTGGCCTCCCTCCGCAGCAATGTCATCCAGTGGGGTCACACCAGTCGCTTCGCTTGCCATCCTGGTATCGCCTGAACTGTGGACTTCGTCCGGCAAATGTTCTGGTGGCCCATGCTGTGGTGGGACATACAAGAATATGTTAAGGCCTGCCAGAACTGCGTCTAGGGAAAATCGGACTCCTCTCCCCTCAGGCCTCTTCCATCCCTTCCCCATTCCTGGTCGTCCGTGGTCCCACATTTCCGTGGATTTTATCACTGGACTCCCCCCTTCCCGTGGCAAGACAGTTATTATCACTATTGTGGATCGCTTTTCCAAGGCTGTGCACCTGGTTGCCCTCGCGAAGCTCCCATCGGCCTTGGAGATGGCGGTCCTCCTGATTGACCACGTGATCAGGATCCACGGCATCCCGATGTACATTGTGTCTGACCAGGGGCCACAATTGACATCTCAGGTCTGAAGGGCCTTTTGCCGGACGCTGGGAACCACTGTGAGCCTTTCCTCGGTGAATCACCCACAGAGTAATGGACAGGTGGAGTTCACCAATAAGTCTTTGGAGGCCACCCTGCGGTGTGTAGCAGCCGACAATCCATCTTCTTGGAGCTCACACCTGACTTGGGTGGAATATTCCCTCAACTCGGCCGTCTCCGCGGCCACTGGACTCAGCCCGTTCGAGGCATCCCTGGGGTACACACCGCCTCTCCTTCCTATGACCGAGAGGGAGGTCGTGGTTCCATCCGTGGGGGTCCATGCCCACTGCTGCCGGTGTGTCTGGAGAGCCATTTGGGCCGCCCTCACCCATTCCACTGAGCGCACCCAGGCCGCAGCTGACATGAAGTGGGTGACCGCTCCCAAGTACGTCAAGGGCCAACAGGTCTGGTTAGTGGCGAGCCAGATCCCGCTCAAAGAAAGGTCTATAAAACTGCCCCCCCCCAACTTCCTGGGCCCCTACGTTATCACTGGGGTGATCAATGACGCGTTGGTTCAGCTCAAGTTACCACCGACCCTGCGGGTGAGCCCGACCTTTCACGTCTCAAATATCAAGCCCCTCTCGGTCAGTCCTCTCTGCCCCCCCCCCCCAGCCGTCTCCCCCTCCCCGGATCATTGACGGTCACCCTGCCTACACGGTCCACTGGATCCTGGATGTTCGCCGTTGTGGCCGGGGCCGGCAGTACTTGGTGGACTGGGAGGGATACGGTCTGGAGGAATGCTCCTGAGTACCCTCTGCTCGTGTCCTGGATAAAGAGATGCTCCGGGCATTCCACCAAGCTCACCCAGAGAAGCTCTCTGGACCACCAGGAGGTGCTCCTAGAAGGGGGGGCCCTGTCAGTTGTTGTGTAACTCTTGATATTTAATAAATTGTCAAACGTGCCCCCTTGAGTGGTTCCTTCCTGTGCTGTTGCATTGTGCACGAAAGCTGTCAATTTAGTAATCATGACAGAGTTGATTTACTAACACACTGAGAAAAACCAGTTGAATTTAAGATGGAGAGAAATGCTACACTATCATTATATCAACATTATCAATGTCTATATGAATATTAAAATCACTGGCTATGATAATCTTGTCTGAACTGAGAACTAAGGTTGTTAAGAACTCAGAGAATTCAGACATAAATTCAGCAAAAGAAGCACTGGGAGGGCGATATACTGTGGTAAATAAAAGAGGCTGTTCTGACCTCCAGGATGGGTGTACTAAGCTAAAAATTAAGCATTCAAAAGAATTGAATTGGTGAATTCAAAAAGGGCCCAAGTCCACACTTTTTCAATGGGGACTTGGGCCCTTTTTGAATTCACCGATTCAATTATAATTTGAGTTTTGCTTAGGCTGAGTGTTCATTGGTAATGTGGATTCATATATTACCCCGACACCACCACCTCGGCCAGTGTTTCTAGGAATATGAATATTACCATAGCTGGGGGGGGGGGGGGGGCTCATTGATACTAACAAAGTCATTGGGGCATAGCCATGTTTCTGTGAGACAGAGTATATTTATATTGTGAATCATGATCATATCATTAATTAAGGTCGCTTTATCGGACAGGGATCTTATATTCAGCAGTCCGCTTTTAATTATTTTATTTTTCTGTGGTAAATTAATGGTTTTAATCTTTATCAAGTTATGTTGTATTTGTCTCGGGTTATAATGCTTTGGGTATCGGGGGACAGACACAATCTCTATGGGGTTGTGAATTAAAGACTGATCTAAACAGAGAGAATTATTTGGATTAAGATAAGATAAGATAAGATAAGATAAGATAAGCCTTTATTAGTCCCACAACGGGGAAATTCCAGGATTGCAACAGCACAGGGATAGCAACACTCAGAGCAACAATCAGAAGGCAAGAAAAAAAACAAGCAAGCAAGAGCAGCTAATAAACATATGTACGTATTACTATAAATATATATATATACACACACACACAGACACACAGTGCAGAGCATTGTAGCTGGATGGAATAAATATATGAATATATGAACACACAGTGCAGAGCATTGTAGCTAGATGGAATAAATATGTAAATATATAAACACCCACAGTACGGAGCATTGCAGCTAGGTGGAATAAATATGCAAGTATATAAACACACACAGTGCGGAGCAATGTAGCTAGATGGAATAATATGTAGATATATAAATATATAAACACACCCAGTGCTGAGCATTGTAGCTAGATGGAATAAATATGCAAATATATAAACACACACAGTGCAGAGCATTGTTGCTAGATGGAATGAAACAGCATAACCGTCTACTTAGTTATCCTACATGGTATGATTATGTGCCCATACATATTCTCACCCTCCATAGCGACCGGTATGTTCCTAGTTGTATGCCGGAGGGGACCATTGTGTAAGTCTATTGCATCTTTTGCATTCAAAAAACTATTAGTTTGTTACGTCTTTTTGCTATCTCTGCGAGCAGCCCTGCTTAGGTTGTACAGTCTGACAGCCGTTGGTAGGAAGGACCTACGAAACCTCTCGGTTGTGCACCTGGGATGATGTAGTCTGCTGCTAAATGAGCTCCTCAGTGCATTCAGTATGTCCTGCATAGGGTGGAACTCGGACTCCAGCAGAGATGACAGTTTAGCCACCGTCCTTCTCTCTCCTATCTCCTCCATCGGATCAAGGCGCTGCCCCAGGACAGAGCTAGCTTTCTTAATCAGTTTGTTCAGTCTCTTCCTATCGGCTGCAGTAATGCCACTGCCCCAGCAGACCACTCCAAAAGTGATGGCTGATGCCACCACCGTGTCATAGAATGACTTCAGCTTTAATAGGAGTAATATGAGAAGTGGAAAGCAAATAAGCTGGTTGGCATACCCAGTCACTTTGGGGTGAGGTGACACACCAGCTTTCAGTCACTGTACTTAAAAACGGTGAATGGAATAAAACAGATTATCCCTTAAAACACGTGCACCGAGTCTATTTCGATGAATACCATCTGGCCTCATAAATGATGGGCGATTCCAGAATAGGTTGAAATTGTGTATAAAACCAATGTTAAAAGTAGGACATGTTGAACACAACCAGGTATTAAGGCTAAGAGTTCTGCTGAAATAATTGCAACCCCTTCTAAAAGGAGCAAGTGGTCCAGAGATAAACACACGTCTGCCACAGTTCTTAAGAGTGGACAGAAGGCTCCTGAAGTCTCTCTTTAAGATCTCAGACACTTCATCTGGGATGTTGTTGCATCCAACATGGACAATAACAGTTTTAGTGTGGGGGTATTCATTTAATAAGTCAGGGATAAGAGCCTCAATGTCTGACATTTTAGCCCCCCAGGAAAAAAAAAAATTGTAGCACAGTACCTGCTTCTGACATTCCTCATTATGGAATCACCAATTACCAGCATCGTCTGGGGGGGGGGGGGGGGCTTTGTTGGTGGCTTCTGTAATGGCGAATAGTTTTGCCGTTGTTGTTGCTGCTGTGACGGCGAGATGCCGATGCAGGGGTGATGCAGGGGGGTTGCGCTCTCTTCTTTTTGGAGCTGGTGCAAAGTTCGGCACACCTAGGGTAGTTTTAATCCGGGGATTGAGGGTTTAGGCCGCTGCTGGGGGGGGGGGGGTGGCATGAGAGGAAGATCAATGTCCAGGTGGGGGAAATCTTCCAGGCAAAATATGTCGAATCTGTTTTCCAGCGAGAGGGGAAGGGAGGAGGCGCGGCTGTGTCTGGTCAATCCCCGGCGTTTGCTGTTGGGCCCGACCATGGTTCAGGGTGTGCACTGAGGCTGAGAAGAACCACTCAGGGCTTTAGGTTTGGCTCCGAGCTGAAGCCAGTGTTTAGTGCTGCAGTTCTGGACAGCTGAGGTGACTGGAGCAGGGGTGGAGGTGGATGGCAATATGATGATTTCACCCAGGTAGGTAGCCATCTCTGCTAACTGTGAGTCCATTGCTGGCACTGATGTCCATCCAAAAATGATTGTGTCCAGATGATTTTCAGCCTCCTGAATATTATAAAGGTTAGAGAGTCTCAGTTCCAACTCAGAAACCTTCTTAGAGAGGGAAACACAGCTGTCACAGGTCGGAGAGGGAGTCATGGCTTTCCAGACCACGGGTGGATAACCAAAACAGACAGGTTAACCTAACCCAGTTTGTTGACCAAAAAAGATCAAATGGCAAGAATCCTCGGTCCAGTAAAATTATAAGTGGGTAACAATCATCAAGAAAGATGATGCAGAGGTTAAAAATAATAAAACAAACTAACAGATTATTAACTGTAATGTTTCCAACAGCAAATTCCAAATTGTTTGACAGCGTCTGTCAACGACTGTTCACTCAACAAAATTAACTGTGGCTATGACTTAGTATCACTTTTGCTCATTTTCCAAGTTTCACATCCAGATAAGAGAACGGCTATAACTAGTGCCTTATATAGTCTTTGTTTTTCTGCTGATATTTTTAGTATTCCATATCTGTTTCAGCCTGCCAAATCCCCACAGGTCTTCTAAAAGAGTGTCATTATCTACAGTGAAACAAGTCCTGTCCCGACATGGGATGAAAGGTCACTTGGTGAGGAAGAAGCCATTACTCCAAAAACAACATTAAAAAGCCAGATTACAGTTTGCAAATGCATACAAGGACAAAGACCTTAATTTTTGGAGGCATGTCCTGTAGTCTGATGAAACTGAAATTGAATTGTTTGACCATAATAACCATTGTTACATTTGGAGGAAAAAGGGGACAGCTTGCAAGCCTGAGAACACCATCTGAACTGTGAAGTACAGGGGTGGGAGCATCATGTTGTGGGGGTGTTTTCTTGCAGGATGGACTGGTGCACTTCATAAAATAGATGGCATCGTGAGGGAAAAAACATTATGTGGACATATTGAAGCAACATCTAAAGACATCAGTAAGGAAGTTAAAGCTTGGTTGCAAATGGGTCTTCCAAATGGACAATGACCCCAAGCATACCACCAAATTAGTTACAAAGTGGCTTAAGGACAACAAAGTCAATGTTTTGAAGTGGCCATTACAAAGGCCTGATCTCAATCCCATAGAAAATTTGTGGGAAGAGCTGAAAAGATATGTGCGAGCATATATATATATATATATATATATATACACAGTGGGGAAAAAAGTATTTAGTCAGCCACAAATTGTGCAAGTTCTCCCACTTTAAAGATGAGCGAGGTCTCCAATTTTCATCATAGGTATACCTCAACTATGAGAGACAAAATGAGGAAAAAAAATCCAGAAAATCACATTGAAGGATTGTTAATGAATTAATTGGTAAATTCCTCGGTAAAATAAGTAGTTGGTCAATAACAAAAGTTCATCTCAATACTTTGTTATATACCCTTTGTTGGCAATGACAGAGGTCAAACGTTTTCTGTAAGTTTTCACAAGGTTTTCACACACTGTTGCTGGTATTTTGGCCCATTCCTCCATGCAGATCTCCTCTAGAGCAGTGATGTTTTGGGGCTGTCGCTGGGCAACACGGACTTTCAACTCCCTCCAAAGATTTTCTATGGGGGTGAGATCTGGAGACTGGCTAGGCCACTCCAGGACCTTGAAATGCTTCTTACGAAGCCACTCCTTCGTTGCCCGGGCAGTGTGTTTGGGATCATTGTCATGCTGAAAGACCCAGCCACATTTCATCTTCAATGCCCTTGCTGATGGAAGGAGGTTTTCACTCAAAATCTCACGATACATGGCCCCATTCATTCTTTCCTTTACACGGATCAGTTGTCCTGGTCCCTTTGCAGAAAAACAGCCCCAAAGTATGATGTTTTCACCTCCATGCTTCACAGAAGGTATGGTGTTCTTTCTCCTCCAAACACGACAAGATGAGTTTTTACCAAAAAGTTCTATTTTGGTTTCATCTGACCATATGACATTCTCCCAATCCTCTTCTGGATCATCCAAATGCTCTCTAGCAAACTTCAGACGGGCCTGGACATGTACTGGCTTAAGCAGGGGGACACGTCTGGCACTGCAGGATTTGAGTCCCTGGCGGCGTAGTGTGTTACTGATGGTAGCCTTTGTTACTTTGGTCCCAGCTCTCTGCAGGTCATTCACTAGGTCCCCTCGTGTGGTTCTGGGATTTTTGCTCACCGTTCTCGTGATCATTTTGACCCCACAGGGTGAGATCTTGCGTGGAGCCCCAGATCGAGGGAGATTATCAGTGGTCTTGTATGTCTTCCATTGTCTAATAATTGCTCCCACAGTTGATTTCTTCACACCAAGCTGCTTACCTATTGCAGATTCAGTCTTCCCAGCCTGGTGCAGGTCTACAATTTTGTTTCTGGTGTCCTTTGACAGCTCTTTGGTCTTGGCCATAGTGGAGTTTGGAGTCTGACTGTTTGAGGTTGTGGACAGGTGTCTTTTATACTGATAATGAGTTCAAACAGGTGCCATTAATACAGGTAACGAGTGGAGGACAGAGGAACCTCTTAAAGAAGAAGTTACAGGTCTGTGAGAGCCAGAAATCTTGCTTGTTTGTAGGTGACCAAATACTTATTTTACCAAGGAATTTACCAATTTATATATATATATATATATATATATATACACACACACACACACACACACACACACACACATATATATATAGTGTATGTAAACTTCTGGTTTCAACTCTATCTACCACTTAAGGACACCTCCTCTGGGTCAGAAAACCAGCCAGCTGCCTCTTACCCTGGGTGGAAAATGGTGCTGCAATATTTAAACCCTGAGGTGTTTTGACCAAAGCGTGTCACAGACAATATTTCATCAACACCTCTGAGAACTGTGTCAGGAAAGGAATAGTATGTCCCTTTCAAAGAAGCATCTGCATACTTACAAAATACCTGTATCCTTGAAGGGTGGACCATATTCTTTTTGGGAACAATGGCACCTGGTCACTCATATGGAGCAACCAAAATATGTGCGGGGTTCACAGGCAAAGGCGGTTATTAGTTCTGGGAATCATCAATGATTTCCAGAATTGATTCAATTCTGATTCAGAAGGTAGTGATTCACTTCAGTTTGGATCAGATTCCGTTCAATTCAATATTGATTCAGTAGGGATATTGCCATTATAATGACTATTTTCCTTGCATATGATGGCATTACTTAGAGAACTAATACTGTCAATTTTACCAGGAACACTCTAACTTAATGAAATAAATATCTGAACACGAGAGTTCAGCCACAGTAGAGATCACCTGTAACCTCAAACAAGTTTCGCACATGAAAAGGCATTGAATCAAAGGCTTAGGGATTATACCTTTGCATGAGTGTACAATTCATATATGAGTCAATAATTGTATTTTTTCTTCACAAAGCCGAGATGTGTGTTTGTGTGGCATAAGACAGATGAAGGAGAGCTTTGACACCAACTTGTATGTGAGCATTGATGAAGTGCTCCGTTCTTCCCCGATAGACCCACTCGCCCTTTGTGACCTCCTGCTGCTCGGGCATAGGGTAGTGAGGCTCCTCTCCATCACAGTGAAACCAAACCAGGATCTGCCCGTTCACCTCACAGCTCGGCCAGATGTGGACTTTGGCAACCTCTGGCACTGAAGCACAAACACAAACCTTTTACTTGTGAATAGACTGTACTGTATATGAGGAAATAGGCAGTGTGGTGGTGTATTCATATCTGAACAATCATCAGTGGTGGACTGTGAACAAATTTTTACTCAGTTTAGATTATATGTACACTATAGTAGTAAGATATTCCAATGTTGTACAGACATAGACAAATTTGTTGGTAACCTTTTGTTAAAAAAAAAATCCCACAATCGTCACTGAAATAAACTGAAACTGACTAAAGTGGTAATGAATAAAAATTTTCCTGAAAATCCATTATCATCTTGTCCTATCTTCTCGGTGAAGGGTGAAAGTCATGTTTAGCCAGCAGTCCTGATTTAAAGCTGATATTGTGGCTCACATATTCCTTGGCAGAGACCCAAACATAAAAGGACTTTGAACTCGCGGTGTGTATTGACATCACGCCTCAAATGGACAATGAGTCTGGACCACCTGCGAACTTAGGAAGAAGTGAGAAGATCTGTAGAGTAATGTTGGTGTGTGTCCATTCTTGGGCGTTTCGGGGGGAGTGATGTGGCGTAACAGTATGTAGCTCACATATTCCTTGGCAGAGACCCAAACATAAAAGGACTTTGAACTCGCAGTGTGTATTGACATCACGCCTCAAATGGACAATGAGTCTGGACCACCTGTGAACTTGGGAAGAAGTGAGAAGATCTGGAGAGAGAACCTGAAAGGACTGTCTGACCTCCTGGGGTCAGACAGAGGAGTCAAGAGGACAATGGAGGGATTAAATGTAAATGTGATTCTGTGTTTGATGTAGAGGTATAAATGTATGTGGTTTACCGCAGCTCACTCTCTTATTCCCTGACTGAGAGAAGGAGCTGTAGGACGTGAGATGGAATAAACCAATACTGAGAAATCATTCAGTCTCTTCATTTCATGATTCCTACAATATTTTATATTGGTGATAGGTCTTGTTATTCCAGGTTGTGATATTATCCATCCATTTTCATCTTCCTCTGCTCTTCTGTCCTTCTATTTTGCCTTTTAAAAGCTAGGTTTGGAAATAACTGTGTCTTATGATATGACCAAAATACCATTTTTTTTCTTTTCATTACATCAACTACTAGTGTATGATGCTGCTTTGCAGTATTTTAAACCTCATTGTTAGTTTTTCATTCTTTCCAGGAAATTTTCATAATTTTCCTCATACACCACATTTAAAAAGCTTCTAAGGCTGCATTCAGACCCTGATAGTCCGGGGGTCTCGGTTCGACTGGGCAGGGAATGCTGAGAATTTTCACACCTTTGTTTGGTTTGCATTCATACTGTAGTGGACCAAACTGCCTGGACAACATCATGCAGTCACAACAACTGCTCATTTGAGGTGTTGTAGCTGAAACCACCACTGACCAGGAAGAAAAAATCTCAGCAAAGAAGAAAAATCAGGCTCACTGACTGGCCAGGACCAAAAACGGAAATCTGTTCCCTTCAGCTGTGTTGTTTGTCTGCCACAAACGAGACATTTTTTAACTTTTCTCCTCGGCTTTCACCAGTAAAAGGATTTCTCGGATTCATGCGGTTATCTTTATTGTTATTTTCTACCTAAAATGTACTACAGTAAATGTCACTTCCTCTTCTCAGACTACGTGTTGCTATGGTTACACAAACATCGAGTGGCACTTCCGCCTTTTGGCCCGCAGGATACTCTGTTTGGATTCACACTGCAGGTGGAGTGCACCAGACTTCGTTTGCAAGAGAACCGAGACCCTTGTTTTCAGGGGGTCCAGACTTCGCTTGGTTGGTGCACACCAGATTTCTAACACGCATTCAGATGGCACCAAATGAACCAAACTATCCGCGGAAGCCACTGTTTGGTCCTTTGGTTCGGACCAAACAGTGGCGGTCTGAATGTACCCTAAGCGTTTTGTTAAAGATTTGGAGAGGGTCCAGGTTTCTGATCCATAGAGCAATGTTTGTCATGGGTGGCTCCCGCGAGCCACCATAAGACGCCACACAGTCACCAGAGAGTTTAGTGAGAGTTTTATTAACGGTGAGAACAGTGACAACACAAGCTGCTGAGACATTGACACTTGAGTCTACTCACAACAGGAGGCATAAGCTAAACAGCTCTACAGGTCCAGAGGAGGAGACAGTCAAATACAGACAGACGAGGTTGGTGATAATAATAACACCGGCTGCTAAGGCAGAGACACACAAAGATCGATACACACCGGGAGGGGTAAGGCTATACAGCACACTTACTAGTCCAAGGGCACGACGGTCAAACCAAGCAGACGTGGTAGGAATAAATCCTAAGCATCCGTAGCGTGACGGAGAGTTAACAGACACTGCTGCGCCGATGCGGCCGCCAGCGCGGGTTAAAGTAGCCTGAGCGCCAACGACCACAAATGCAGCACAGCTGTTGAGGGTTTGACAGCTGGGCGGAAGCCTCCCCGAGCACTATCACAATAAGAGCTCGGAGAGCTAGAATCATAACGCCGCTGTCAAACCCTGACAAGAATAACCCGAGCACCAAGGCATAGTGCTCGGGTCATGACAGTAGGCCCCCCTCACTTGACGGGCTCTGAACGTCTAGTAACACCTGCCCCCCCCTCCCCCCAACCACAGGGCGAGTGGATTGAGGAACAGGCAAGGAAGGAGCCAAACAAAACCTAACAAAACCCTAAACAGAAAAGGAAAAGAATACATCACCTGACATATCCATCCCGTTTCCCCCAGAACAATGACGAGAGGAAAAAAACCCAGAGAAGAAACAAGACAAAACAAGACATGACTACAATACAAGGGAAAAACACAAAGCAAAAAAAAGCACCTGACACTGAAAGTTTTCCCTCCGAGACCACAGACAACCTGTCTAACTGCAGTGTACATAACCTCACCCAAACACACAATGACCCTGGAAACCGAAACAAGAAATAAATGCAAACATGATAACTATGGAAAAAAAAAAACAAGACGTAAATGTAAACACATGACTATGACCAAGAAAAAAAAATGCACACTAACACATGGTAACTATGAAAGAGAAACAAGAAATAAATGCACACACCTGGAAACTAAGAAACGAGAACACCAAACTATGGCCCCTCAAAAGAAAGAGGGGAGAACAAAACAAAAAGCAAAACTTGACCATAGCCCCTCAAAAGGAAGAGGGGAGGACGAAACAAAAAAACCCAAAACCCAACTATGGACTATAAACACACATGAGGCAATCTAAATTGCTAAACATAACTAGACATAATTATGGACTGTAAACACACATGAGGCAATAAAAAAATTGCTTTACATAACTTGACATGACTTGACTATGGCTTTCAAAACACATGAGGCAATGAAAATAACTCTACGTAACTTGACATGACTTGACTATGGATACATGAGGCAATAAAAATTGCTAAACGTAACTTGACATAACCCTGATACCGTATGGGCCAAAACAAAAGATGATCGGCGGAGATCCAACGCCCCCCCAGGCAGAGCTCCGGCGACCTCCCTGCCTCCGATGGCCCATGGTTAGTCCCACAAAAACAGTACATGGTCAGGCGGCCTGCCCCAGTCCCAGGCCCCCAGAAACAAGTCCTCTGGTGGCCGAACCAGGTCACCCAGTAGCAACCTCAGTTTATTGGGCGACCAACCCAAGACGCTGAACGCACAAAGCAGTTCCTCGGGTGGCCGACCCGCATCCCACAACCACCAGGACCGTGGAGGAATAGCATGCAGCCCACCTAATGACGACAATACATGAGAGCGCAAGTCTGCCAGACAAAAACCTCCAACGGCCCCCAGCTGGTGGCTCCTGAGAGGGGAACAATCAAAAAATTGAACCTCCTCGAATCCTGATTGGGTCACAGCCGCACCTGCGCTGGACCCCCACTGGACCTCGTCGGACCCCGATTGGGTCACCGCTGCACCCACGTCGGACCCCGATTGGGTCACAGCCACACCTGAGCTGGACCCCCACTGGACCTCGTCGGACCCCGATTGGGTCGCAGCCACACCTGAGTCGGACCCCGACTGGGTCACCTCGGCCCACGCGTCGGACCCCGACTGGGTCACCTCGGCGACGACCTCCATCCCCGAACCTGGAACCTCCAGTCCCGTGACCTTGACAGATTCCAGACTAGTAACGCTGTGGAGAGGCTCAGAGAACAAGAGAGGACCGGGATCAGTTCCACCGGCAGCACCAGAGCCCAGCGAGATGAGCTCGGGTGCAGCAGACGGCTGCCCCTCGCTCGCCTCCCCATGAGGCAGGCAAAAATGCTCTAACACACCATAAAGGAAAACAAGGAAGAGCACTTGCCTGCACTCGGGCTCTGGAGCCGTCCAGGACTTCGTCGATCCAGGTTCAGACAGATGCTCGTCTTCGGGCTCCCACTCGGCTGCGTCGGGTTCCACAGCCGGCCTGATGGTCTCTGCAGCTGGATCCTCTCGCGCTGGCGTCCACGCCAATAACCCGTATGGCGTGGGGGCAGAGGACCCTCGACCTGCTGACTCGGGCTGCATCTCTGAGGAACCCTGGGGACGCTCACTCGTCGGCTCTGGCTCCTCACCGCAGTCCGTTCTCCTCCTCTATCCAACACTAGGCTGCAGGGCCGGGATATCTCCCAGGGCCGCAGGTCTCCCCCTCGTTCGACGGCGTGGGACTGACGCCGAGGACCGCTCCGCAGGAGGAAACACAGAGGCAACAGGTTCAGTACTATAGGCTACAGCTGGAGAAGGAAACTCGGGGAGCTGCGAACCCCGAGCTTCACCCCCAGGAGTCAGACAAGACAGATCACTATGATGGATAGGTAAGTGAAATTGAACTTGCCTGTCTCCTGCAGGGAAGATGGTGCCAGCTGTAGAGGACGTTGCTCCTTCCCTCGCTCGCTGGATGGTAACCCAGGACCCATGGATGGAGCTCACCGGCACGGGACTCAGCTCACTCTCAGCAGCTGGCTGATTGAGCGGGTCATTCCGGCGGCCGGGAACTGGATCCGGAGCAGGAGCTTGCTGAAGACGTGCTCGACCGCGACGCCGACGCCTCCGCCGGCCCCCAGATGGTGCGAACTCCAGGACTGGATCGAGGACGGGATCAGGATCCGTAGGCCAAGAGCAGGAGTGCCTCTTCTCCTGCTTCACGCCGCGTTCCTCCTCCAGCATCAGGAAAATCTCGCGTTGTGCGGCGATATCTTCCCTGCTCACGTCGACTTCCGGGTGGTCGGCCCAGCGGGAAGGGAGATGACGAAGGACGTCTTCAGCAGCGTCTAGGTACCAGTGTATTCTATGATGGTAGTCCAGCAGTGAAGCGGAGATGAGCATCTCATCCACGACTTCCAGAAAGCCTGTCAGCTCGTGGCTCGGGCTCCCAACGTGGTCCCTCCACGACGGCATTCTTCCCACACACTCAGTACCCAGACGGAAACAGCAACTGTCCAAAAAACTCAAAACTCCCTGATGAATTGCGTCTCGGGTTGGCGTCACCGTAAACGCCGTTTTGGCAGCAGTGTACTGTCACAGGTGGCTCTCGCGAGCCACCATAAGACGCCACACAGTCACCAGAGAGTTTAGTGAGAGTTTTATTAACGGTGAGAACAGTGACAACACAAGCTGCTGAGACATTGACACTTGAGTCTACTCACAACAGGAGGCATAGGCTAAACAGCTCTACAGGTCCAGAGGAGGAGACAGTCAAGTACAGACAGACGAGGTTGGTGATAATAATAACACCGGCTGCTAAGGCAGAGACACATAAAGATCGATACACACCGGGAGGGGTAAGGCTATACAGCACACTTACTAGTCCAAGGGCACGACGGTCAGACCAAGCAGACGTGGTAGGAATAAATCCTAAGCATCCGTAGCGTGACGGAGAGTTAACAGACACTGCTGCGCCGATGCGGCCGCCAGCGCGGGTTAAAGTAGCCTGAGCGCCAACGACCACAAATGCAGCACAGCTGTTGAGGGTTTGACAGCTGGGCGGAAGCCTCCCCGAGCACTATCACAATAAGAGCTCGGAGAGCTAGAATCATAACGCCGCTGTCAAACCCTGACAAGAATAACCCGAGCACCAAGGCATAGTGCTCGGGTCATGACAATGTTGATATAATGTAGCACTTTAATATTCTGAATCTTTTATCTGAAACAAGTTTCTTTGATGTTAAGATTAATTGTGGATATAGCACATATACTGTATACTGTATGTACAACACATATACACACACCCTCACCCCCCACCCCTGTGTTGGGGTGGGGTGTGAGGGTGTGTGTGAATGTGTCTTATATTATGTTCTTTTTACTTATATGGATGCCGAGAGAAACGCAATTTCATCTTGCCTGCACTACAGTTGTATGTACAGCAATATGACAATAAAGGTTGATTTGATTCGATTTTGATTTGAATTGCATGACACTAAATCCTTTCTTGGCAATGGCTATTCTGCATTTTAGTTCTTTTTCACAGGAACCATCCATTGTAATGATTTGTCCTAGATATTTGAGTCATTTCACTTGTTCAACACTCTCACCATGTATTGTTATGTTTATTGTTGGTAGATTGATATCATTTTTAGTTATATGCATTTTTCGTTTTTTTAGCATTCATTTTCATTCCAAATGTTTTTCCATTTTCATTTATAGTATCTAATAAAATTTGCAGGTCTTCTTTATTTTCAGCCAGTAAACCACTGCCATCAGCATATCTCAGGTTGTTCACATTTAGTCCTCCTAGATATGCCCTTGAGATCTTCATTGCTTTTAAAGATTTGCTCTAAGTATAGATATTAAACATGGTTGGTGATAGTATACATCCTTGATGGACACCCCTGCATCAGTGGGGGATTGTAGGGGGAGGCAAAGAAGGCAGAGCTCACTCAGAAATTTGATAAACAAAAAAGAAAAAGTGATTCAAACATTGTGATAAAAAAATCTATTTTGTATATTATTATACAAAATAATGCATGTATATTGTATGTACAGTATATGTGTTATATCCACAAACCTAGCATAAAGGAGATGGACGAAGAGGTTGCACTGGAACTGAGCTTTAATGAATAACGGGTTGCAATACACAATGCACATCAGCCTACGGAGTTGTCCAGGCAAGACAGCCCCTAATGGTGGATGCTCCCTGTTATATGTGAATGAATGAATCTTTATTTCGGATAGATTAAAAGTAAAGATTAAAAAGAAACAGAATAATATAACAAAGGGGAAAAATCCAACAAGGTAAAATTAAACAATAACTCCTCTGATTATACAGTTCAACATAAGTTATCCAAAATGGGTGATGGATGAAGCCGCAGCTTATATTGCCCACCCATATTCCATCCAAGAATTCAAAAGAAAAACAAAATAAGAGCGATTACAATTCGGAACAAAGCTAAGACAAAATGTGACAAAAGAAAACTAAGCAACAACACAACACAGACTAGATATGACAATCCTTATGTGATTTTACATGTCATCTTGTATATATGTTTGGAGTATTTCTTCCTTTAGTTTTTGTTTAAATTGTCCAAGCGTTGTACATGATTTTAATTCAGGTCCAAAATTGTTCCATAATCTGACTCCTTGCCCTGAAACACAGTGTTGGCTGGTGGTAGTTCTCACTGAAGGTTTTTGAAATATACACGTTACTCTGAAATGATCCCTTATTTTGAACAACTTTTGGATATTTGCGGGCAGTGATAGATTCTTCACTTTAAACATTATTACTGCAGTTATAAAGTAAACCAGATCTTTCAACTTGAAAGCTTTTAATTTAAGAAAAAGTGGGTTTGTTGGTTCCCTGTAAGCAGCTTCGTTTATTATTCTAATAGCTCTCTTCTGAAGCATAAAGACTGGATATATGTTTGTTTTATATGTATTTCCCCATACTTCAGTAAAATATGTCATGTATGGGAGTATTAATGAATGATACCAAGTATATAATGTGGGTTGATTCAGCAAATATTTCGCTCTGTGTAGTATTGCGATTGATTTAGATATTTTACCTTTAATATAATTAATATGACTTCCAATAGCAGTTTATTATCAATTATTACTCCAAGAAATTTAGTTTCAGATACTCTTTCAATCTCTACACCATTTACACTGAGTTTAGATACTAAGTTGTTGTGATGGTTGTTAAAAACTATAAATTTTGTCTTACTTAAATTGAGCGTTAATTTGTTTGAATCAAACCACAGTTTAAGCTTTCCCAATTCCTTTCCGAGTGTATCCAAAAGTTGTTCCAAATTGCTTCCACTGCATAATAGATTAGTGTCATCGGCAAACAATATTAAATCAATTTTTTCCGAGACAGTGACAGTTTCCGATGTCAGTGTGATGACGCAACCGGAAGGCAGCGTCATCACACTGCACTTCACAATTAAGTCCCATCACCACATCCCGCGCCCCCTTACAAAAACACAAACATAAAACCCTCAACAATTTGGTAAAACAGAACCCCGATAAACGCAATAAATTAAATAGCAAGCACTAAAATAAAAGAACTTAGAACACAACAAACTAAAATTAGAGCCTGTGGGTGGACTACTACAGAGCCCAGCACGACCAAGTGGGATATTCTGCCACTTTACATTGGTCCAGCCGTGCTCCTAACTAAATAGTCTTTCTTTTCTTCTTAACAGTCTCCCATGGTAAGGGTGGGTCAACCGGGGGAAACAGTTCTGCCTGAGAAGCTTTGAAGTGGGCCCGTGGCACCCCCCCCCCCGAGCTGTCGGACCTCCAAGGCCAATCTTCATGATGCTGGGGTCTGGGTTCCACACTGCGGTGGCCAACTCTCGCAGAGTCCCGCTGTCTGGAGCTGCCACCCAGACACGCCGTAGTTGGTTCGCATGCTGAACCAAACCATCCGCCGGCCGAAAACACGCTGTTCTCAGCTTCGCCACGATCCTTAGTGGTGCCTGTTGTTTTGGTCAGTTGCCAATCCTGGTCTCCTGCCAGCAAGAACCCGAACCCAGTCCATGACACGGAGCAGCACCTTACTTGTTTTCACACGTTGTTGTTGTGCTCCCAGCGGCCCTGCGTGCTTGCTCAGCCTGGGACCTCCGTCTTGCTGTGGCGGTTCCATTGTCACCGTGTTCGCTGTGGACCCTTTACCCATTGTCTCCATCATCGGCTGCGGCTCGTTGTGGGTATGGAAGGTGTCTGGAGCTTCTCCGGTGTCCTTCATTGAAGCAGACTCCTCACCCGTCAGCTTGGTCGTAACCTCCATAGTCTGTTGAGTGAGGGAACGGGAGCAGTCCGGTTCCTCCTCTTTGTCGTGTGAAGTGCTCTGCAGTGCCACGTCATGAGTTGTGTCTGTGCCCGGCTGCTGCTGCTGTGCTTTGGGGCCCTCAGCATGCTCGTGCTCACACTCTTCTGCCATGTTCACCATGCTAGCTAACACCATCTGTCTGTGTAACCTCTGTATTTGGTGCCCATTTAGCTCCATGGCTAACTTCTCCATTGCTTCTAGCTGGGACGTTAGCTCTATCGTGCTAGCTAGCATTGTGCCCTTTGGCGCCATTAGCATCCCAACCCACAGCTTCATGTTACGTGTGTGTTCGGCAAAGTAGCTAGCAAGAAGTTTGACAGCATCCGCATATGACTCTGTCAGTCCTAATGTGTGGAAAATTCTCTGACCCTCAATGCCAAGTTTGCGAACAAGAAGTGCTTGTTTCCTTACTTTGTTGAGTTTACCCAGGCCCAACGCTGCAGTGTAGGTCTTGAACACGTCCAGCCAACGTGGCCACAGGACTGCTGACTCCCCTGGGTACTCAAGAAATGGCCGTAGTGGTGCCATGCACACCTCCATGAATTAATCCTCAGTCGCCTGATGTTATGTTCACAAACCTAGCATAAAGGAGACGGACGAGGAGGTTGCACTGGAACTGAGCTTTAATGAATAACGGCTTGTAATACACAATGCACATCAGCCTGCGGAGTCGTCCGGGCAAGAGAGCCCCTAATGGCGGATGCTCCCTATTATATGTCGGTGTGATGACACAACCGGAAGGCAGCATCGCCACACCGGACTTCACAATAAAATCCCATCACCACAATATGTACAGTATATATATTATTGTGCAACATGTAGTCAAAATCCTGTCAGAAGTCCACAGGAGGAAAAAACAGGCTTGCCACTCTGGGGACATTAATCAGCCAATTAGAAATTAGTTTGTTTTTGTTGCTATATAAAATATAAGGATGAGACTGGACATCCTGGCAGATAAGCACATCTGTCGCAAGGTCTGTGGTGGACTTTTGCCAGTCGGTGCATTGTGACATGCACTACACAAAGAGCAGAGATAAACAAATCTATCATCTGGTCAGTCACTGCAACAGATACTGGAGTCAGTTTGTCTTGGCCTGTCTTTGCTACTGATAATACCTCTATCTGCCAAGAATGTGCCGCTAGTCCAGCAAAAGCTAGCAGTACTCAAATACTTTGCAAGCAGTTTCATGAAATGATCAGTCAGAAAGCAACTCATACTGGCTCGGACGTTGCCCTGGTTTGCAGGGTCGGGAGTTCCCGGCAGCAGAGGGCGGGGCACAGAGCTGCATAGAGGAATCTGATCAGACCTAACTGAAACAGTCATTGTCGCCCGCGACAGACTGCTATGATGTGATGATGATAAAATATAAGGAGGCAAGCATACTTTCTGAAATTATTGAGCCAATCAGAAATCAGTTTATGTGTTGCTATGGAACATTCACTATCTCCTTGCATTGAAGAAAGAAAGGAAGGAGGCCAGGCTCTAACTAATTAACCTCTTGCGCTCTATTGTACCGCGGACGGGCAAGTCTCTGCGTCCTAGAGCGCACGAGGGCGCTCTCGTGCGCTCTAGGACGCATGATGGAGATTGTGATGTAGGTGGTGTATGGCGTCCAAGCGCGCACTGAAAATAAAAGCTGCAGACACAGCCGCGAACACATTAGTTCATCTGATTGACCTCTCATTCGACTAATAAGAGCCTTGAATTGGGTTTCTGAAACCCTGAAGAACCAATGATTGAAAACTTGGCAAGAAGGACCCGCCTACCAACGCAGTGAGCCAATTGAAGCACAGAAGTTCGCTGAGCTGTTTTGTCTACAAAGGCTGGGTGAAGAGAGACTGCTTCAGCAGCCACAGGGAGTGCTTTATTTTTTTTTTTAAATTCCAGCAGTGTTTAGGATTCTCTTATATGGTCATCATAGACCGACGGAGGCCGACGACGAAGGTCGTAAATCATTCGCCAAAACCGCAATCATGGAATTATGTTTTGATCGGGTCGCGAGACCAGAACCACGAGCGGACCAGTGTCGTGTTCGTCTGACAATGAGGAAGAGAAGTTGGCCAGGACAATGTGGCTGCGAAGAGGTAAGGTGTTATAAGCCAAATTATTTTTTATCCCTGAAAATTGTAATCAAAAATGACTTTTGACCGATCGGTAAATTACAACTGTGCGGCGCACGATGTCCGAAGTGTGTGCGCCGCATTACACAGTTCGTTCGTCGCCTCCGGACCGTGAACGCCCCCCCCCCCCCCGCCGCTATGATTCTGTAGCGGGGGGGGGAGAGCCGCGGTGACAGCACTGCTGTGGCCACATCGCCACATCCGAGTGTAATCCGTCATGTAGCGATGGCCGATCTCCGTCCTCTGTAGCGAGGGGGGGGGTCAACCCCCCCACACACACACACACAGACACAGCCCTGAGTGTCACCTTTCATTAGAGCCCAAAATGAAGCTTCTACATTGAATCATTCAAAAGTTACAGACGTTTTTCCAAACTGTGCCATTTGGCACAGTTCCAAAACGCCTGGGAACTACCTGAGAACAAAGCTGTGTAATATATTCATTTTTTGTGGTATTGTTACAAAATTTGGACCTCAGCTGGATAACACTTGGATCTACATTTCTGTTGCATTTTCCAGCCCGGATCTGAAGCTGTGTGTTATTTGCAAGCATTTGTATCCAAAAAAACACCCAGGCCAAATTTATTTTCTTCAAGTTCACTATGTTTAGATGACCGTAACTCAGTGGCCGGAGCACTTAGAGAGATCATGTTTTTTTTGCCAAAAAATTCAAAGTGTTTTCTTTTAAATGAGACCAACCCCATGAAGATGCTGTAAAGGGTTGAAGAACAGCTTTCAATTTACTTTGGGCACATTATTTTTTGGCGTTTTTAGGAAAATTGACCGGAGTGCAAGGGGTTAATCAGTCTTTTGACAATGTCACCATATCAACGCATTTCAATGCCCTGATTAATACTGGTGCGCGCGGAGAGAATATCCTGCAATATTTTCTTGCTAACAAGTTTATGAAACTATAATCTGAACACCAGCTATGGATAAAAAACAGTCCAAGGCCTTACCCTAAACTGGACATTATAAAGAAGTACGGATGCAGCAGGATGGCACTCAGGATACCTGGATGAATGGAGGTGCTAACCCACTTAGAAACGCTAGCCTTGGTCTTAGATTTTGCAAAAGGTAGAACTGGAATTGATGACATGAAGATTTATCCAGATTCATGTAAAGACACAGTAATCGGAGAGTTAAAATCTATTTCTCTAATGTATGCGTCTTTGCCTGTATCCTGTTTTATTGTCAACTCTTTATGTAATTGTGGAAAATATTTTTCATTGGTGCTCAGTTTGACTAAATAACAAACAGCACTAAACTGTCACAAATCGCTCTTTTCAAGGGCTACGAAGGACACCAAATGCACACTGTAGGTTTTGCACATTTATTAACAAAAGACAAACGCACAGAAAAACACTATACTTACAAATAATGAGGGGGCAAAGCAATGGAGGAGAGCGGGGCTCACGACCAGGATGAAGTGGAACAGCCGGGGGGGAAAACACACACTCAAACTCGCTGGTGGAAAAGAGGTAAACTCAGCCAGAGTCACACCCGAAGGGAACCGGGGCTCATGGCTGAGGGAAGGGGAGAAAGGATAAATGTTACCTGGTCGGAGCACACCTGTTCACCTCCACAGGAAAACCAATAAACACTCAGAGTCTAGACTGGACTTCTGAGAACATCACAGTAGGACATGGCAACCTGCGGAGCATTGCCGTATCCTTAAATAGATAAATGCCCAGATCACAAATGCATCACAGGTGTAGGTACATGAGTGGGAAAATAATCAACAACGAGTAACAGCTGTGCAGCCCGCAAAACAGTTTGACAGGCGGAAGCTGCACAAGCACTGTCAAAATAAAAGCATGGCCGGAAACTAATGATGACACGAGAATAGGATAACACAACCCCAAAAAGATGTAACTAAACCCATAAATACAAAATAACACACAATAAATAGACAAGACAATAAGAACAAAACCAAGAATGCAAACACTCCAAAAATAAACAGATAAAATACAACAGTTCATGATAAATAAAGAAACAAACAGAAAAAGACTGAACTCAAACTGGAAACTGGGCACGGCCCCCACTGTGCCCAGGATCATGACATAAACAGGACACCAAACACCCAAATAATGAATGAAATCACTTTTATGGGATGCCAAAAGCCCAACAAGTACCCCCCCCCCAAAAAAAATCAATTAAATCATTTTTATAATATTTAATGACTAATGGCCATTCTTGTAGTAACTAATGACACACACATTTCCTAAATAACAGATTAAATCAACAGGACCAAGTAACATCAAGTCAACAAGCAGGACACTTTTACACTCAGGGCTGTATGTTAACTTTTGTTCATAGCACTGTTGCTACAGGGGTTCATAGTCATGTAACACAAGACAAAAACTTGTAGCACAATGAAAGTGTGTTACTTCTCTAAAACTGACTGCAAGTAAGGATAAGGGCCTGTACTTATGTAGCACATTTCAAGTCTCAAAGACCACTCAAAGCACTTCACGAGTACTGACCCTCTATTCTAAGGGCCCATCAGAGACCGATAACTAGGGACAATTTAGAATCACCAGTTAACCTAACTTTCCGGTTCCGGTTCCGCCGGACCGGCAGCGTCACACGAGTCGGCTGCCTGTTGCAACAGCCTTTTTTTAATCTTCCTTCTTCTTTCTACACCTTTCACTCTGTATATATATCACGGACGCACGGATCGCCCCGGGGGTCTCCCGGGTCGGCGGACGGAGCCACGGTTTGCAGCGGGAGACGTTACAGCGGGGAGGAGCTAGTGCTAGCTAGCACTTGGCCGCTGCCCGGTGCTAATGGGAAACTCGACATACCGGGAGCTGTAGCGAAAACGAAGCGGGTGCCGGGCTGGAGTTTAGGCGGCGTGAAAGAAATATAAGACAGAATAATAAAGAGCGATGGCAAGAACCAAGCAGATCGCCCGTAAAATCTACTGGAGGAAGAAGCCCCCCAGGAGACAGCTAGCCACAGGGCTGCTCGGAGAGGCGCTCTGGCCACCGGCAGAGTGAAGAGGCCTCGCCGCCACAGGTCCGTGGCTCTGAGAGAGATCCGTCGCTACCAGAAATCCACGGAGCTGCTCATCCGTAAGCTGCCCGTCCAGCGCCTGGTGAGGGAGATCGCTCAGGACTTCAAGACCGTCCTGCGTTTCCTGAGTTTCGCCGTCATGGCTCTGCAGGAGACCAGCGAGACCCACCTGGTGGTCTCTTCTTCGCTAAGGGGGTCACCATCATGCCCAAAGACTTCCAGCTGGCCCGCTGCATCCGCGGAGAGAGAGCTTAGACTTTCTGCTGCACATCCACCAGCCATAATGCTCTGCACTGTGTGTCTATATATATACATTTATAGTAATATGGACATATGTTTACTAGATGTTGTTTTTTCTTGCCTTCTGATTGTTGCTCTGAGTGTTGCTATCCCTATGCTGTTGCAATCCTGGAATTTCCCCATTGTGGGACTAATAAAGGCTTATCTTATCTTATCTTATAAGGGCTTATCTTACTTTTACAAATACTTGTGAGCCATTGTAATGCATTCCTTTAAATTTGATTTAATTATTCTGGCGTTTTTGTTTCCCATTTGGTCCCATTTGTTGTTGGTGCTGGGGTTAGGATGTGCCATCAACTTTTCTTGGTCAGATTTTATAGTGCTGAGTGAGGCTGGTGTAGTGTTGTTCAGCATAGTGATGCTTTCTTTGGGCTTTGCAAGAGCAGCATTTAATATCTGTGGAGCTAAAGACTCGGAGTCCTCACAAGTATAAGTGTGTGTCTATTGATTTGCCTCCTCAGTGGGATCACCCACGAGCTGTTACTACTCTGTGTTGGATCTGAAAGTCCATCCTCTGATCTTATAAATGCTTGTTGAGTCCAGTATAAGCTTGTAATAAGTTTTATGATTTGCCTGTCTATTGTGGTATGGTTCAAGTCTTCTATTAATTTTTCATGGTTAACCCAATCAAAAGCTTTTCACAGTCAATGGTACTCTTATCTTATTCAGTCCCTCCAGGATTTTGCGATGTTGCGATCACACCATCCATCCATCCATCCATCTTCTACCGCTTTTCCGGAGGTCCGGGTCGCGGAGGCAGCAGTTCAAGCAGAGAAGCCCAGACTTCCCTCTCCCCAGCCACCTGCTCCAGCTCTTCAGAGGGGATACCAAGGCGTTCCCAGACCAGCTGGGAGACATAGTCTCTCCACCGAGTCCTGGGTCTGCCCCGGGGTCTCCTCCCAGTGGGACGTGCCTGAAACACCTCAAGTGGGAGGCGTCCAGGAGGCATCCTAATCAGATGCCCATACCACCTCAACTGACTCCTTTCAATGTGGAGGAGCAGCGGTTCTACTCTGAGCCTCTCCCGGATGACTGAGCTCCTCACCCTATCTCTGAGGGTGAGTCCAGCAATCCTACGGAGAAAGCTCATTTCAGCCGCTTGTATCCGCGATCTCGTTCTTTCGGTCATTACCCAAAGCTCGTGACCATAGGTGAGAGTAGGAACGTAGATTGACTGGTAAATCGACAGCTTTGCCTTAGAACTAAGCTCCCTCTTCACCACAACAGACCGGTACAACGTCCGCATCACTGCAGATGCTGCTCCAATCCGTCTGTCGATCTCTCGCTCCATTTTCCCCTCACTCGTGAACAAGACCCCAAGATACTTAAACTCCTCCACTTGGGGCAGGAGCCTGTCCCCAACCCGGAGAGGACAATCCACCTTTTTCCGGCTGAGGACCATGGACTCGGACTTGGAGGTGCTGATTCTCATCCCAGCCGCTTCACACTCAGCGGCAAACCGTCCCAGCAAGAGCTGTAGGTCATTGCTGGATGAAGCCAACAGGACAACATCATCTGCAAACAACAGAGATGAGATCCTGTGGTCACCAAGCATGACACCCTCCATTCCCTGGCTGCGCCTAGAAATCCTGTCCATAAAAATTATGAACAGGACCGGTGACAAAGGGCAGCCCTGGCGGAGTCCAACTCTCACTGGGAATGACTCCGACCGAGTGTTGGCAATGCGAACTAAACTCTCACAACGGTCGTACAGAGACCGAATAGCTCGTAACAACAAGCCCGATACCCCATACTCCCGAAGCACCCCCCACAAAAATCCACGAGGGACGCGGTCAAATGCCTTCTCCAAGTCCACAAAACACATGTAAACTGGTTGGGCAAACTCCCACGAACCCTCAAGAATTCTCGAGAGGGTAAAGAGCTGGTCCGATGTGCCACGGCCAGGACGAAAACCACATTGCTCCTCCTGAATCCGAGGTTCGACCAACGGCCGGACTCTCCTCTCCAGTACCTTGGCATAGACCTTCCCAGGGAGGCTGAGGAGTGTGATCCCTCTAAAGTTGGAGCACACCCTCCGGTCCCCTTTTTTGAAGAGAGGAACCACCACCCCGGTTTGCCATGCCAAAGGCACTGCCCCCGACCTCCACGCAATGTTGCAGAGGCGTGTCAACCATGACAACCCAACAACATCCAGGGCCTTGAGGTACTCGGGGCGAATCTCGTCCACCCCCGGGGCCCGGCCACCAAGGAGATTTTTAACCACCTTGGCGACCTCAGCCCCTGTGATAGGCGAGTCATCCCCCTCGTCCCCAAACCCTGCTTCCTCTGTGGAAGGCGTATCAGTGGGATTGAGGAGATCCTCGAAGTATTCCTTCCACCGCCCGACGATATCCCCAGTTGAAGTCAACAGTGTCCCATCCGCACCATACACAGTGTGGACGGGGAGCTGCTTTCCCCTCCTGAGCCGCCGAACAGTTTGCCAGAATCTCTTTGAAGCCGACCGAAAGGTCGGCTTCGGTCGGCTTCAAAGAGAAGAGCGATCACACCAATTCATGCGAAATCAGCCAATCAGTGCAACTATTGCCCGACCTTGCAACTTTTTCCAACCACAGCAACTTTCCCGTAATTTTGGCCAATCCTCATCAACTCCCGCCAATTTCACCAATCAAATTTGTCTCCACATGGTGCTGAAATGCTCAGTCTAACCAATCAAATGCATCGTTGCACCGCATTCACTTCCGTGTTTACAGTGAGTAGTGAGTTTATAGTTTACAGTGAGTAATGGAACGCATCTGCAAACAGAGTGTGTGATTTAAATAAAAAAAACACTCACCCGCGAGGTTTTCAACACTGTCCCTTCCTCCGTCTCCCCCAGCCTGCCCGTGGACACCTTGCCACGTCTCCGTCCTGACTGCGTGTGCAAAGTGCTGGGTTTGTGTTGAAAAACATGCGCCTGCCCCAAAAGCACCCCATCGCGGCAGCGTGTGTGAGAGCTAGTGATTGAACATTTATACATCTTTAGAGGTAAAATCATTACTACATCTGGTCAATGAGCTTTAAACTGTGAATCTCTGGTGTAGACTCTGAACGGACAAATGTACCCACCCATCCATCTCTCCCCCCCTTGTTGTCCCGCTGAAAATGAAAGGTGTGTGTGTGTGTGTGTGTGTGTGTGTGTGTGTGTGTGTTAAGCCTGACATGCAGCAAACAGACAGGTAGGCATGGAAAGAGAGAATATTCTTGGTATTTTTTATTTTTTTTTTCAGAAAAACACAGACTCCAATAGCCAATACAGTGCAACAGAATAATTTATTTTTTTCCTCTCCGCTCGGTACCGAGTGGTTGGGAACTGTAGGGAGTTTTCAAATGAAAGTGCTGCCAATAATTTCCAAATCTCTACTCTTTAACATACATTCAATGCAATTTAGCTGTTGTAATGGATATTGTGTTAATGTTTGCATTTGCTGTTGCACAAGAGTTTTTCTGTATAGCATAAGTTTCTGCTGAATTTACAAATCACTATAATAGGAAATTTTGGACAATCCTGTGCTTTTCTTGTATTGTTATATAGAATATCACTGCAGTAAACTGGAAAAAAGCATCTGCTTTAAAATTTGTAATTCTTCCCACAACTTTCAGTGCAGAAAACACTCTTAAAACATTGCAACTTTTATTGCAACTTTTTAAAAAAGCTCCTGCAAATTCAGGCTTTTTGGCCCGCAACAATCATAAAAACATCCTGCAAAATCCTGGAGGGACTGCTTATCATCTTATTTATTATTGCTCTGAGTGCTGCTATCTCTTTGCTGCTGCACGGTGGCGCAGTGGTTTAGCACTGTGGCAGCACAGTTTTACCCTCGGCCGGGGGACCGCGGGGATCATGAGATCGTGGGTTCGATCCCAGCCCCCGACCAACAGTGAGCTGTGTGGAGTTTGCATGTTCTCCCTGTGTTGCGTGGGTTTACTCCGGGATCTCTCCGGTTTCCTCCCGCATACCAAAAACATGTAGGTTTAGGGCGCTCGCGCACGCAGCGACCAGCAGCCGGTGGCTTGTCACCAGACTGCAAACCAAATCTACCTACGGGTACAAATAAGTAACAAAAAAAAAAAAAAAAAAAAAAATCCTGTAATTTCCCCATTGTGGGAAAGGTTTATCTTATCTTAAACAAATATACAGTGCATAGGTTTGTTTAGGTCTAAATACCTCTCCATGATGGTTCTGACATTAAAATCTTGTTGATTGCATGTAAAAAAACAATCACAAAAAAATGGCGATCAGAAGTTCTTCCTGACCAAGAGCAATGGACTGACATTGTTGAGGACATACGTATGATGGAAAAACTAACATATCGACAAAGAATGCAAGAAGGACTATATGAAAAAAAATGGCGGAAATGGACACACTACAAAGTGCAACAACGAGACAGAAATTGAAAGAATAACCAAAGACACTGGAAAAACCAGAAGAATTAAGAGATGGAAACTAAAAACTTGATGCTCCAACATTTGGCCCCCCCTTTTTTTTTTTTTCCTTTTTTTCTTTCTTACTCTAGCCCCTTTGTTTTTAAATGTAGACTGTGATCTGAATGCAATATATATGATGAAAAATGAATAAAAATCTAAGTTACAAAAAAAAAAATTCCCTCTCTTCTTCCTTTACCTTTCATGAAACCACTTTGCATATCTGAAACTTCTCTTTCAGTTGTTGGTCTTATTATGTTTGGTAACATGTGCAACAGCAGTTTTAAGACATTGCTCATCAGTGTTCTAAATTCTGTACATCTGGTTGTTCCTGGTTTCTTTGGAAGTCTTTCAAAAATGGACTCATTCATGCTTTTTGGTATACTGCTTTTCTTGTATATTAGATTCAACAGTTTTAAAACGCGTTCCCATCCTGTATTGTTTAGAGCGTTCATCATTTCTGTCTTTATTAGGTCACTTACTGCTGCTTTGCCATTTTTCATCTTCTTGAGTCTATGTTCCATTTCTTGCTTGAGAAAGGGGAGGTGTTCATCTTCTTCCTCTATGTCTGGTGAACTTCCACACCGGTCATTATATAACTCTTGAATATATTCTACCCAATGACTCACTACAGCTTTATTTTCATTCTTATCCTCAATACCTTTGTCGCTGATTTTGCATTTATTTTTTGCCCGTCATTGTCTTAATTGATGAAAAAAGTTGGCTTCCTGGGCTTCCTGTGGTAACGTATCGTCACTTCCTGTGTTTCTGGCTGTCTGTGTGGCTTGCTCTGTGGTTAGCTCTCCTCATTCTCCTGAGGATTTTGCCTTTAATTGTATTTTAATCACTTTTTTCCTTCTACCGTTAGCTCTCACTTCTGTTTATAAAGCCTCTTGCACCTGTGTGCACACTCAGTGTCACCTAATCATCCTCTTTAGCCTTCTGTTCACCTTTCATCGGTGTTTGTGTTAGCTTTGGGTTAGCCACTAGCTATGGCTACTAGCTCTCCTTCCTCTCCTCCTCTGGTGTGCTCTCTCTGTCAGATGTTTAGCTACACCTCTGCCTCTTTTAGTGATAACGGTAAATGTTACTGTATTTCCCAGTTTGGGATCAATAAAGTACATCTATCTATCTATCTAAATGTTGTCTTTTTGAGGCTCTCGAGGCAAGGTTGTCTGATTTGGAATCCTGGCTCCGCTGCATTGAAACAGCATCTGCGCCAGTTAATAATGACAGACTCCCCTTAGCTGCAGCGGAGCTCCCTAGCATAGGGCGGCCTGCTAGCGGTCCTCCGGTCCTCCTCAGCAGCGAGGAGACTGGGTGGGTGATGGTGAGAAGGAAGCCTAATCGCAAGGCCCCGGTTCACCACCAACCTGTTCATGTTTCTAATCGCTTTTCCCCACTCAGCGACACACCCGCTGAGGAAAAAACTCTGATCATTGGCGACTCTGTAGTCAAAAACGTGAACCTAGAGACACTAGCGGCCATAGTCAAATGCATTCCTGGGGCCAGAGAAGGCAACAGCGAGTCAAATATGAAAATGCTGGCTAAAAGTAACTGTAAATACTCCACAATTGTTATCCACACTAGCATTAACGACGTCCAACTCCGGCAATCGGAAGTCACAAAACAACGTGGAATTGGTGTATGACTTTGCCAAAACAATGTCTGCCTCTGTAGTATTCTCTGGGCCCCTCCCAATCTGACCAGTGATGACATGTTTAGCCATTTGTCATCCTTCAACCACTGGCTGACATAACGTTCGGCTCAGGAGACGCACACACACAGGCTCAGAGTAGTTCAAACTGTTTATTAACAACAGGGATGTTTGGGTGCGTGTCTGCAGAATGTTAATGTGTTGGTGGGGGCGTCTGCTTCGGACCCAGAGGCAGGAGACCGTTCAGCCGGCAACCCTATGGGAGAAATCAGACACAGGGTGATGAGCACACACCAACACGGGAGGAGAATAGGCGAGGGAGAGAAGCTTACTTGTTTGGGCAGATGACTGGCGCTTCAAGGATGGAAGCCCGGGAGACAGCCACCTGCAGGGCTCGGTGCAGCAGCGAGGAGAGACGAGGGACGGGATTGTCCGCCGCCGAGGAATCCACCTGTGCACAGGGGAGCAGACTGGAGAGATGAGGTAAGTGAACTTCTTACCGGTAAAGAGGATGCTGAAGAGAATGTGGTAGAAGTCCATGCAAAGGAAACGAAGTCTACGGCTTCAGGCCGACGCTCAGGGCGAGGCGGCTTTTATCCTTCGCCGCTGACGAGTAGCAGGTGCGTGAGCAGGTGGCGCCGCTGATGAATGGCGCGGCGTGACAGTACTCCCCCCTCTAGCAGCGCCTCCTGGCGATGGCTTATCCGGGTGCGCTCGGTGGAAGTCCGCGATGAGCGATGGGTCCAACACAAACGACGGGGGCACCCACTGTCGATGCTCGGGCCCATAGCCCTCCCAGTCCACCAAGTATTGCAACCCACGACCCCGGCGCCGGGAGTCCAGGATGGAGGAAGCGGACCAGGCCGGATGGCCACCAATCATCCGGGGCGCGGGTTGCGCTGCAGGAGGAGGGCAAAGGGGGTCAGAAACCGCCAGTTTCACCTTCGACACGTGGAAAGTAGGATGAATGCGGAGGGAGGGGGGAATAGCCACGCGCACAGCCACCGGGTTGATGATCCGGGTGATGGGGTAGGGACCCATGAAGCGCTGTGCCAGCTTTCTCCTCTCGCCTTTTAGAGTGACGTCCTGGGTGGAAATGTAAACAAGCTGCCCAACTCTGTACGCCGGGGCAGGTCTCCTACGCCGGTCCGCCACAGTCCTGTTGCGCTCCGCTGTGCGTAATAGCGCATGGCGCGCGGCAGCCCAGGTGGAGCGGAACTGCCTGAGATGGGCCCTAACTGACGGGACAGTTACCTCACTCTCCTGCTCCGGAAACAGCGGGGGGGTCGTAACCCAGGGACGCTTTGAAGGGGGACATCCCTGTAGCAGAAGAGCGAGCGGTGTTGTGGGCATATTCAACCCAGGCAAGATGGTTGCTCCAGGACGCGGGTTTGGATCTGGACACACAGCGGAGCGCAGCCTCCAGCTCCTGGTTGGTCCTCTCACACTGCCCGTTGGATTGGGGGTGATGGCCGGAGGAGAGGCTCACCTTGGCTCCGATGGCGTTGCAGAATGACCTCCAAACCTCAGATGAAAACTGGGGGCCCCGGTCCGAGACCACGTCCACCGGAATCCCATGCAGCCTGACCACGTGTTGGACGAGGAGGTCCGCCGTCTCCAGGGCAGTAGGGAGGCCTCGCAGGGGGATGAAGTGCACGGCCTTGGAGAAGCGGTCCACGATGGTCAGGATGGTGTCATAGGAGTTGGAGATGGGGAGTCCGGTGACGAAATCCAGAGCGATGTGCGACCAGGGCCTGCCAGGGACGGGCAGGGGCTGGAGCAGACCCGCTGGAGGGGCATTTCCCGATTTGCAGGTGGCACAGATTGGGCAAGCCCGGGCGTAGCGGGCTGCATCCCTCCGCAGGCCTGGCCACCAAAAGGACCGTTGGAGGAGATCTATCATCCGGGAGGTGCCAGGGTGACAGGTGAGCTTGGAGGTGTGGAGCCAGTGGATGACCTCTCCTCGGACCGCGGATGGCACGAACAGCCTCCCCTCCGGTCCGCCGCCAGGGTCAGGTTCCACCTGCTGTGCCTTCCGGATCTTGCTCTCAATGTCCCACGAGATGGCTCCCACGACGCACGACCTGGGCAGGATGGAGTGGGGCGCCTCCTCCGACTCCACGGGGGCGAACTGCCTGGAGAGGGCGTCAGGCAGGACGTTCTTAGAGCCAGGCCTGAAGGTGATGGAAAATTGGAACCTGGCGAAGAACAGGGACCAGCGCGCCTGGCGGGCGTTCAGGCGCTTGGCAGATCGTAAGTATTCCAAGTTCTTGTGGTCCGTGAGGACCACAAACGGCAGGCTTGCCCCCTCCAACCAGTGGCGCCACTCCTGCAGGGCGAGCTTGATGGCCAAGAGCTCTCTGTCCCCCACATCGTAGTTTCTCTCCGCCGGGGACAAGCGCCGGGAGAAGAAGGCGCACGGTCGCTTGGCGCCATCGTCCGGTGACCGCTGGGACAGCACTGCTCCCACTCCCGTGTCCGAGGCGTCTACCTCTACAATGCACTGCAGCGCGGGGTCGACCTGGCGAAGGACCCGGGAGGAGGAGAATTCCGCCTTCAGCGCCTCAAAGGCGGCAGCGACCTCTTCGGTCCACCGGAACGGGACCTTCGGGGACGTGAGGCGGGTCAGTGGTCCCACGATGGCACTGAAGTTGGGGACAAAGCGGCGGTAGAAATTGGCGAAGCCAACAAATTGCTGCACCTGTTTCCGGGATGCAGGTGTGGGCCATTCCACCACCGCCTTTACCTTCTCTGGGTCGGGGAGCACCCTATCGTGGGCGATGATGAACCCCAGGAAGGACGTGCTCCTGGCGTAAAATTCACACTTTTCTGCCTTAACGTACAGACGGTTCTCCAGCAGCCTTTGGAGGACCCGCCTCACGTGGACCTGGTGCTCATCCCTGGACTTGGAGAAGATGAGAATATCGTCCAGGTAGACGAACACAAAAAGGCCAATGAAGTCCCGGAGGACGTCATTTATGAGGCGCTGGAAGACTGCAGGAGCGTTGGTCAACCCGAACGGCATCACCAGATATTCAAAGTGGCCGTTCGGGGTACGGAAGGCCGTTTTCCACTCATCTCCCTCCCGGATCCGGACGAGGTGGTAAGCGCTGCGTAGGTCCAGCTTGGTGAACCAGGTCGCCCCCTGGAGGGAGTGGAAAGCAGTGTCCATGAGAGGCAGGGTGTAACGGTCCTTCTCCGTGATATTATTGAGGGCCCGGTAGTCGATACAAGGGCGGAGGGACCCATCCTTTTTCCCCACGAAGAAGAACCCTGCCCCCACGGGTGACGATGATGGGCGGATAATCCCAGCACTTAAAGATTCCTTCAGGTAGGCGTTCATCGTCTCCTTCTCCGGCGCAGACAGGCTATAAAGGCGACCAGAAGGTAAGGGAGCCCCCTGGCGGAGGTTGATGGCGCAGTCATAGGGCCGATGAGGGGGAAGAGACATAGCTTTCGCTTTGCTGAACACCATACCCAGGTCGTGAAATTCTGGGGGCACCAGAGACAGGTCCGGGGGTGCAGCGTCCGTCGCAGGGGGAGGAGCGGACGGAGAGCAGGCAGCGGACTGAAGGCAGGTGCCCATACAGAACGTACTCCATGCCGAGATCCCAGCTGATTTCCAATCCAGGACCGGATTGTGAAGGCGGAGCCAGGGATACCCCAGGATGACGGGCGACACAGAGTTGGGAAGGACGTAAAAGGTCATTTCCTCCCGGTGGTTTCCCGAGATGATGACCGGTAGGGGAACAGTTTGATGTGTCACTCTCCCGAGGGTGGCACGGGAGAGGTGGATTAGGGAGATGGGAGTATTGAGTGCCTGGCAGCGGATGCCCAATCGGGTTGCCAGGCTTTGTGAAATGAAGCTGCCTTCTGCGCCCGAATCCACCAGTGCGTGGGTGAGGTGCCCAGTAGGGTTATGGCAGAAACGGATGGGCAGCTTCAATTGAGTCAGTGATCCTAACCGATTGACATCCGCGAGGCTTCCAACAGTGACTCGCGGACCCCACCGACTGGCTTTCCGTGGGCAACACTCCACGGTGTGTTGGTCGCCTCCGCAATACATGCAGAGGCCCAACTCACGGCGGCGTTGTTTCTCCACAGGGGAAAGTTTAGTCCAGCCCGTCACCATCGGCTCCGACTCCTCGGGGCGCGATGCTGGCGGCGCCGCCAGGGGGCGAGCTTGGAACAGGTGCGGCGAGGCTCCACGAGGGCGAGAAGAAGAAGACCTCCGCCCCGAGGAGCGCTCGCGCAGCCTGTTATCCAAACTTATCGCTAAGGACGTCAGCTCCGCTAGCGTCCCAGGGATATCCCGACCAGCCAGTTCATCCCTCAGATCACTATTGAGGCTGCGGAGGAACAGGCCACAGAGGGAGCGTTCCTCCCAGCCCAATTCCTCCGCCGCTACCCGGAAGTCGACCGCGTAGTCCGCTGCCGACCGGCTTCCCTGCTGGAGAGCGAGAAGCCGATCGACCTGGACCGTTTCGGTTTGTGAGTGGTCAAAGACCTCCAGAAAGCGCCTCACGAATTGGTCATAGGTGAGGGTGGCATAACTGGGCCTCGCCATTACGGCGTAGGTCCAAGTTAACGCACGCCCCTCCAGAAGATTCCCTATGTAACCAATTCGGCTGTGATCCGAGGGAAAATCTCCGGGCACACGGTGGAACACGGACTCACACTGCATAATAAACCCCCGCGCTCCGCCGAGCTTACCGCTAAAGCGGGCGGGGGTCGGAATCGGCGTGAGCCGAACCGGTGCCACTGGAGCCGGCTGGACGGCCGCTGGAACAGCAGGAGCCGCGCCACCCTGGCGAGTCGGGAGGAACGGCTGTTGGGGGTCCAAGCGGTTCAATCGGTTAGTCAGTTCTAATAATTGGTTAAGAACCACCTGTTGCTGATAAACAATCTGATCCACCCGAGCCTCGAGGATGGTAAACCGGTGTGCGAGCCCGCCGTCCGCCGAGCCGCTCTGCTGAAGCCGTACTGACATAACGTTCGGCTCAGGAGACGCACACACACAGGCTCAGAGTAGTTCAAACTGTTTATTAACAACAGGGATGTTTGGGTGCGTGTCTGCAGAATGTTAATGTGTTGGTGGGGGCGTCTGCTTCGGACCCAGAGGCAGGAGACCGTTCAGCCGGCAACCCTATGGGAGAAATCAGACACAGGGTGATGAGCACACACCAACACGGGAGGAGAATAGGCGAGGGAGAGAAGCTTACTTGTTTGGGCAGATGACTGGCGCTTCAAGGATGGAAGCCCGGGAGACAGCCACCTGCAGGGCTCGGTGCAGCAGCGAGGAGAGACGAGGGACGGGATTGTCCGCCGCCGAGGAATCCACCTGTGCACAGGGGAGCAGACTGGAGAGATGAGGTAAGTGAACTTCTTACCGGTAAAGAGGATGCTGAAGAGAATGTGGTAGAAGTCCATGCAAAGGAAACGAAGTCTACGGCTTCAGGCCGACGCTCAGGGCGAGGCGGCTTTTATCCTTCGCCGCTGACGAGTAGCAGGTGCGTGAGCAGGTGGCGCCGCTGATGAATGGCGCGGCGTGACACTGGCTGTCTGTGTGGTGTCCTGCAAACAATGTGGGCTACATAGACAATTGGAGCTCATTTTAGGGAAAACCTGGTCTTATTAGACGAGACGGCATCCATCCCACTTTGGATGGTGTATCACTTTTATCTAACAATCTGGCATCATTTTTATCCAAATTTCCAAAACACTGACAACTCAGAGTTGGGACCAGGAAGCAGAGTTGCAGTCTTACACGCCTCTCTGCAGCTCCTTCTCATCCGCCACCCCTCAACTTAGCCCCTGTCTTCCCCATCAGAGAATCATTGTCTGCTCCCTCCAAAGTAAATAAAAATATAATGTATAAGCATCCCAAAGTGATTAAACAAAAAGTTGGTAAAACTCAAATTAAACATGAAGTCTCTACATTTAATGATTTGGCCTCTGTTCCTCCTCATAATTTAAAAATTAAATGCGGTTTGTTAAATATTAGGTCTCTAACTCCCAAGTCTCTGTTAGTCCATGATCTGTTAATTGATCATCAGACTGATTTAATATCCCTTACAGAGACTTGGTTAGGGCAAGAGGATTATGTTAGTTTAAATGAATCAACTCCCTCTGGTTATTTAAACTGTCAAAATCCCAGAAGTTCTGATTGAGGAAGAGGAATAGCAACAATTTACCATTCCAAATTACTAGTCAATGTAAAGCAAAAAACACATTATCATTCCTTTGAGGGCCTGGTCCTCAATATTGGGGATTTTAGCAATTTTAGGCTAAACCCAATTTTATTTGCCATAGTTTATCGTCCTCCATCAACCTACTCAGAGTTCTTATCTGAATTTGCTGAATTCTTAGCTGATTTAGTGCTGAAATCAGATAGAATAATATAGTAGGGGACTTTAATATACATGTAGATGTAGATAGTGACTGCCTTAATATGACATTTAATTCAATATTAGACTTGATGGGGTCTTCTCAGAAAGTAGGAAATTCTACCCATTATCTCCACCATACGTTGGACCTTGTTCTGACATATGGCATAGAAATAGAAAATATGGTAGTGTCTCTGTGGTAGACTGCAAGTCTAATTCAAAACATTACTGGCACATGCCTCTAGGGGGAACTACCTGTATTGTTCAGCACTACTATTAAGGGGACATATTAGAACAAGAGTGTGAAAACCCCGCGCAGAATCCATGTTCAGTATATTATGTGTGTTGCAGAATAAACGGCAGAGTTAGCCAAAGAAATAACTCAAGTGTGATCATTGCTACACGGTAGGATATCACACAATTGGCGACGAGGATTAAAAGAAAAAAATCAGCGGCGAGAAACAGAGAACATTGCAAGTGTGGCGAACTCAAGTGACTCCAGTAGTTCGAGTGCAAGTTCAGAGGAGGAAAAACGAGGTTTCCCCACCACGACGAGCAATGGCGGCTGTAATCGGAACGGTAACCCCTTTTGATAACTCGACTCAGTCATGGGAAGAATATAGTGAAATGTTGGACTTTTTCTTCCAAGCTAATGACATTGAGGAGCCAGACAAAAGGAAGGCTGTACTGTTGAGTGGAGTTGGTGCAACTACTTACAGCTTGTTGAGAAATTTAATAAGCCCTGCATTACCGAAAGATAAAACGTACGACCAGCTTACTGCTGAGCTTCAGAAGCACTTCAGCCCCAAACCGAGTGAAATCGTACAACGATTCAAATTTAATTCACGCATAAGGAGGAACACTGAGTCCATAGCAGAGTATGTGGCAGAATTGAGTAAATTAACACTGCACTGTGATTACAAAGACTCATTGGAAGAAATGTTAAGAGACAGACTTGTGTGTGGAGTGAATGATGACCGAATGCAACGGCGACTTTTATCTGAAACAAAACTCACTTTTGCAAAGGCTTTGGAATTATGCCAAGCGATGGAAACAGCATCTAAAGATGTGAGAGAAATGCAAAGGAAACTAGCAGAGGACACAGCAACGCATGTTCGTGTGCCTAAGACCCAAGTAGGTGTCCACAAAAAGTCGACTGACAAAACTCAGCACAAATTCCCCAGTTGTTATCGCTGCAAAGGCCAGCACAATGCCGCCGAGTGCAAATTTGCCACTGAGCTGTGTCATAATTGTGGCAAGCGAGGGCACATTAAGAAAGCATGTAGAATAAAGGTGGACAGCGCACAGGTGCTGAAAGCGACAGTTAATGGGCAAAAGTATGAAAACAAGGGCCCAGGAAAGGAACAGCGAGCGAATCAACTGAGAGGGGAGGGAGAAAGTGATACAGAAGACATGGGTTTTCACACAATTTACAACACGTCAGAGGAGCTGACCAAGGTAGCGCCCATCACGCGTACCATGAATGTTAATGGAATGAAAGTAACATTTGAAGTTGATACAGGCTGTGGAGTAACCATATTAAGTAAACAGCAATATACACAACTGTGGAAGAAAACAGACACAGCAGAATTAAATCCCTGTTCATTAAAATTAAAAACATACACAGGAGAGAAGCTAGACGTGCTAGGCATGGCACAAGTGAAGGTGCAGCACGAAAACAAAGAAAAGGACTTACCTGTAGTAGTAGTTGGGAGCGAAGGACCAAATCTACTAGGGCGAAGTTGGCTACAAGAACTGGCCATGATTGATCAGTTGGTGAATAAAGTGGAATCTCAGCCCAAATTGCAGCTGGAGGAGATCCTCGAAAGACACGCTGAGGTGTTCAAAGAAGGCGTAGGACAGCTAAAAGGTGTCACTGCAAAGATTAATGTGGACAAGGAGGCCCAACCACGATTCTGCAAACCCCGACCGGTACCCTATGCAGTCAAGCCACTGGTTGAAAGCGAGCTACAGAGGCTGCTGGATGACAAGATCATTGAGCCAGTGCAGGTTGCAGAATGGGCGGCGCCCATAGTCCCAGTGAGAAAGCCGGATGGCTCCATTAGAATATGTGGAGATTACAAACTCACTGTCAATCGAGCATCACGGGTGGATCAGTATCCAATTCCTAAAGTGGAGGACCTCTTCGCACAGCTGAACGGCGGCCGACACTTCACGAAATTAGACATGAGTCACGCCTACCAACAGATAGTCCTGGAAGAAGAATCAAGAAAGTATGTAACCATCAATACACACAAAGGCTTATATACCTACACACGCTTACCATTTGGAGTAGCTTCCAGTCCTGCTATATTCCAGAGAACTATGGAGGGCATCCTAGGTGGAATTCCGAATGTTGCCATTTATTTGGATGACATCCTTTGTACAGGACCAAATGAACAAGAACATCTGAAAACGCTGGAGGAAGTGCTTCAACGGTTGGAGAAAAGCGGTCTGAGGTTGAAAAGAAGCAAGTGTGAGTTCATGGGAAAAGAGGTGGTGTTCCTAGGCCACAAGATCAACGCCAGTGGTCTACACCCTCTAACAGACAAAGTGGAAGCCATTGCGGAGGCGCCTGAGCCACAAAATGTTACTGAGTTAAAAGCCTACCTGGGCTTGTTGAACTATTACCATAGGTTCCTCCCAAAGCTCTCCACGCTGCTGGCACCACTACATACCTTACTTAAGAAGGAAGAAAAATGGTCATGGGGGGTCAAGCAGCAGAAGGCGTTTGAAGAGTCCAAAGCGCTACTTCAGTCCTGTAGTGTGTTAGTGCACTATGATTCAAACAAACCACTCATCCTGGCGTGTGACGCATCACCCTACGGTGTGGGTGCTGTACTCTCTCATCATATGGAGGATGGCTCAGAGAGACCCATAGGGTTCGTCTCAAGAACTCTTAGTGCAGCTGAGAAAAACTACTCCCAGCTAGACAAGGAGGGCCTTGCAGTAGTATTTGGTGTAAAAAAATTCCACAAATACCTGTACGGGAGACAGTTCGCTATAGTGACTGACCACAAGCCACTAATTTCACTGTTCAGTGAAATGAGAGCCATACCCCAGATGACATCTCAGAGAATTCAGAGATGGGCCGTTACATTAGCAGCGTATGAGTACACCATCGTTTACAAAGCCGGACGGGACCATACGAATGCTGACGCGATGAGTAGGCTACCCTTGGATGGAGGAAGAGACAGCACGCCTGAGGAGGAGGAGAGAGTGCTATTGTTTGAAGATATCGGCGTGCCCCTGGTGAACGCACAACAAATAAAGAAGTGGACAGACAAAGACCCTGTTCTAGCAAGAGTGCGAGAATACATCTTGAGAGGATGGCCGAAGATGAACAGTCCTGAGTTCATTCCCTATGCCCGACGACAGGATGAGCTCAGCACCCAGGAAGGTTGTATCCTGTGGGGAGGACGCGTGGTTGTTCCACCACCTGGTAGGAATGCCTTACTGCAACAACTACACCAAGCACACCCTGGCATCACTCGCATGAAAGCGTTGGCGAGGAGTTACATGTGGTGGCCCAACATGGATGCAGAGGTGGAGGCGCTTGTGAAGTCATGTGCGGCATGCCAGGAGAACAGGAACAGTCCTCCAGCAGCCCCACTACATCCCTGGGAAGTTCCAGATAAACCATGGAGAAGAATTCACATTGACTACGCAGGTCCATGGATGGGAAGAATGTTCCTGATCATAGTTGACGCATACTCAAAGTGGATCGATGCATATTCTGTGAGTAGCTCTACTTCTACTGTTACCATTGAATGTCTTAGAAAGAGTTTCAGCCAACATGGGCTACCTGAAATCATAGTATCAGATAACGGTACATGTTTTACGAGTGAACAGTTCCAAGAGTTTTCTGAAAAGAATGGCATACGTCACATCACGACTGCGCCATACCATCCTTCTTCTAACGGCTTAGCCGAGAGGGCCGTGCAGACGTTCAAGTCACTCATGACAAAGATGACAGGAGACTCTATTGAAACCCGAATGTCGAGAGCTCTGTTCAGCTATCGAATAACACCCCAATCTACAACTGGCAAGTCACCAGCTGAGCTGTTGTGTGGAAGGAAGTTGAGGTCAACATTTGACTTAATACATCCAGACTTCAGAAACAAAGTGCATGATAAACAAGAGAAACAAAAAGGTTATCATGACATGCATGCTAGAGAGAGAATACTGAGAGAAGGAGACGTGGTCTACACCCGCAACTTTGGCTCAGGACCAGCCTGGGTACCAGGAGAAATAACAGAAAAGACAGGCCCTGTGTCATTCAAGGTGACATTAGGTCATGGACAAGTGGTGAGGCGACACATCGACCAAGTTCGTGGTAGGAGCTCCATTCCCCTGCCGATGGCACCCGAGGTGTTGTCTGACACCCATCCTGAGGAGAGCATCAATGAACCACCACTTCAGGTGAAACCTGAGGTAACCGTCTCTGCAGATTCTACGGGCAGCACTGCAGCAGCCGAAACCGTGGAGCAGTCTGAGTCTTCACCTGCAGTTGGCTCACCCGCCGTGAGAAGATCTCAGCGAGCTAGGAAAGCTCCAGACTACTTGAAGGACTATACTTAGTCAGTAGTGAGTTCCCCAGCCACAGGACAAGAATGCGTCCTGGAACCTCACTGGGATGCGGTAGTCAAACCAAATCCCCAGTTAGACTGTTATGTGTGTTATACATGTAAAAAAAAAAAAGAGAGAAAGAAATTATGTGTATGGCACATGTGTTTAAGAAGTTAAAAGTAACTGTGATTGTTTAGGGTTAAATGGGAGTTCCAGGATGTCTAGCATAATTGGCTAGTGTAATTAAAAGTAGTTTAATCTAGAGGGGAGGGATGTGGTAGACTGCAAGTCTAATTCAAAACATTACTGGCACATGCCTCTAGGGGGAACTACCTGTATTGTTCAGCACTACTATTAAGGGGACATATTAGAACAAGAGTGTGAAAACCCCGCGCAGAATCCATGTTCAGTATATTATGTGTGTTGCAGAATAAACGGCAGAGTTAGCCAAAGAAATAACTCAAGTGTGATCATTGCTACACGGTAGGATATCACAGTCTCCTCATAACCCTGTACTGTCAGACCATTGTCTGTTAACCTTTGATTTTACTATTTCTGACTATCTGGCTCATAAAGAAAAATATTACGACAGTAGATGCCTCTCAGATGATGTTGTAACCAAATTTATGCAGATTGTTTCCTCTATGTCATGTGTCAACACAATGGAAATAAGCTATAGACAGCTTGCTCCTTCTGTAATTGATAGCATGGTAGATAGTGGCACAGTTTCTCTGCATCAGACTCTAGACATGGTGGCCCCTTTAAAAAAGAAAAAGTCTAATCAGAGATTTCTAACTGCTTGGTTCAACACAGAAACTTGTAGCTTAAAACAGAAGGCTTGTCAATTAGAAAGAAAATGACGCTCCACTAATTTAGATGAAATCTATTTAGCTTGGAGAAATCATCATTTAATTTATAAAAAATCTCTTAGAAAAGCTAGAATGAGTTATTATTTTGCATTAATAGAAGAGAACAAGGATAATCCCAGGTTTCTTTTCAGCACTGTAGCCAGGCTGACAATGAGTCAGGACTCTGTCAATCCTAGCATTCCCTTAGAGCTTACTAGTCAGGACTTTATGAACTTTTTCAATAATAAAATTTCATCTATAAAAGACAAAATCAATCAGATTCTTCCCACCGTTAACTTAAATACAGTAACTACTACAACTCCTTCAATTGATATCTGTTTGGATGAGTTTACTCCAATTGACCTTTTAGAGACAGACAAAATAATTTCTTCATCCAAGCCTTCAACTTGTCTTTTAGACCCTATTCCTACCAGGTTATTTAAAGAAGTCTTCCCATTTATTGGTAGCTTTATTCTTCAAATAATCAATTCTTCATTAACTTTAGGCCATGTACTGCAGGCTTTTAAAACTGCTGTAATTCAGAATCAGAATCAGAATCAGCTTTATTGCAAGTATATTTACAAGTAAACATACGAGAAATTTGACTTGACATTGGGCGCGCACGTTAGGCACATCCAATGACGCGGCAGCCATGCAAGGCGCCTGTCATACAGTGAGGGTAAAGAGGGGAAGAGGGGGAGGAAAACACAATAGGCAGAGAGAAAAAACATAGTTATCAGAATAACGCTCGTATAAGCTCATATAAAGCTCAAATGAGCCAAATTTTGATTACACAGAAAAAAACCCTGTATGCACAATTAGCAGACAATAGATCACACATTAACAAAGCAGGAGTTGAGAGAGTCAGTGTATGTTTATATATCAGTGTATGTATCAGTCCTGTAATGTTGAATGCAGTGTAGTGTAGGTGTGTCAATCGCTAGTGAACAGCAGAGGGCGCCTCCTGGCAGTGGATGGATGTTAATCATGTGATCTATAAGCAAGTCCAGAGTCTCTCTCTCTTGCTTGCAGGTGGCGAGTTAAGACACATGGTACACTGTCCTTGAAGAGTCCAGTCTGTTGAAACAACAGCGATTGTGTCGACTGTTTGGGTTGCCACTTCTCCAGCCTTATCTTAATCAAAGAGGAATGTAAACAGGGGCACCAAAACACAAGGTCAAATCTGCACAGTGCACTCAGAGAATAGAATTTTCCTCTCTTCGATTCTGTGCTTCAATTTCATGCTTTAGAATCATTCTCTGGAGAGCACTCAGCGATCCCCAGATGTTATCCACCTACCGAAACATAGGTAAACATGTCCAAGAGAGTCCGTTCTCTCTTCAATGCATGCCAGGTGGTAAATTCCATGTTAATCCTATTTGCCGCTGTCAGTCAGTGCTCCCCCCAGCTGGACGAATTGTTGAATTTGTTGAAGGAGCTACGCCGGGGTCCGCATTTGATTAGCTCACCCAAATATAATTTCGATACACCAGGAACTCCAGGGCCAAACAGAAAATCCTGTGATCATTTCAATCTACAGTCGAATCACACAGACACATGAATTTCAATGCCATAAGTCTTCCTTGGGTTCCCCCTGACCCGATCTTCTTCTTTTAAAGTGGTGACAATCGCATATAAACCGCTTTTCCAGATCCATAATTTCCATTTGGATTAAGATTCAGCCAGAAGAAGAGCGAAAGACACAGACATCGCAAGTAGGGAATAGTAGAGGAGAGGAGAGGAGTGGAAAGGCGTCTGCTCTCTCTAGAAGCCGGAAGTGAAGATCTGTTTTTCAATTTGTATATTAAATTTTTTTCCAAGACTGCCTTCTATCATTTGCGTAATATTGCCAAGATTACGAGCATCTTGTCTCAGAGCGATGCTGAGAAACTGATCCACACTTTTGTTAGCTCTAGATTAGATTATTGTAACTTTATTATCAGGTTGTCCTAAAACATCTTTAAAAAGTCTTCAGTTGATCCAAAATGCTGCTGCAAGAGTTTTAACAGGTACTAGAAAGAGAGATCATATCTCTCCGGTTCTGGCCTCCCTTTATTGGCTTCCCATAGAGTTTAGAATTAAGTTTAAAATCCTTCTTCTTACTTACAAAGCTCTAAACAATCAGGCCTCTTTTTATTTAAAAGATGTGTATTGTGGAAATGTGAAAATGACGAGGCAGAGTTTATCTCACGAGTCAGGTTTATTCACATCTTCCAACATCAGCAAAGCAGAAAAAGGAAAAACACAGAAGCATTCGTCCTTTATATCCCAGGACTCTCCCAGTTCACAGTCACATTGCATTTCAATCACAAGTAACAATGCATCTACTCTTTGATCCTATAACATCCTTTTCATAGTCTTCGGCCACCCGGAAATCCCCCAAGGCCGTCTCTTGCATACCAAAGGCTAAACTTTCACATCCTCCTGTTATCTCCAAGGAGACTCAGTCCTTTGTTCTAATCTGAGATGTGAGGCCTAAAGTGATACATATGTGTCCCACATGACCCCCCCAAAAAAACATCTAAGATGGAACAACAGAATAACAGTCTGCATGTCATAATAAAATCATTACACGTCAACCCACGTACTGCTTGGGCCTCAGCCTCCTCCCGTATCTGCTGTAAGCGGGCTTCACCACTTCTGTGGCGCCATCATGCTGAGGGGCTGCTGTCTGGGGGTGAAAACTGTTTGTCAGTCCCTGTGGGTGGTCTGGGGAATTTCCCCGAGGTGGTCTGCCGCGCCGAGGAGCTCTGGCCAACAGCACATCCTCGTCCGCCACAACAAAGGCGGGTTTGAGCCTGTTAATGCCAATCTTTTCCTTCCTGCCCCCCAAATCTAGCAAAAAATGCTTGTCCCCTGTTTCCAGCACTCTAAATGGTCCATCATAAGGTGGCCGTAGCGGTGGGTGATGAGCATTGTGTCTGACAAAAACAAACTCCGCGTTTTTCAAAGTCTTAGGTACAAAAACGCGCAGAAAACTGTGGTGAATGGGGCCAGGCAGCATGCCCGATTCTGTGCCACGCTGCAACAGCTGAGACGGAGAGCTATCTGGCGCAGGATTATCTGGGAGAAACTCCCCGGGCAGCCGAAGTGGCTGCGCAAAAACTAGCTCAGCCGGGGAGGCTTCTAAGTCCTCTTTAGGTGCAGAACGCAACCCCAATAAAACCCATGGTAGCTTGTCTACCCAATTTGCATCCGTCAGTGACACCCTGAGGGCCGCTTTCAATGACCTATGAAAACACTCGCATAACCCATTAGTCTGCGGATTGTACGCGGTTGTGTGGTGAATTGTGACACCCAGGCTGCGGGCCATTGTTGACTAAAGTTCGGAAACAAATTGAGGGCCTCTGTCAGACGTAATGTCCGACGGGACTCCAAAACGCGCCACCCACGCAGTTAAAAACGCGCGCGCCACCTCCTCGACTGTGGTTGACATCAGTGGAACCACTTCCGGCCAGCGCGTGGTGCGGTCCATCATTGTCAGAAGGTGTGTGCACCCCTGTGATGGCGGGAGGGGGCCTACGAGGTCCACATGAACATGATCGAACCTCTTAGTCGGGATGTGAAACGGCTCCAAGGGAGCTCTCGTGTGTTTGTGTACCTTGGCTCGTTGACACGCCATGCAGGCTGCTGCCCACTCCTTAACTTGTTTGCGAAGGCTCGGCCATACAAATTTCTCTCCTACTATTTTGACCGATGCACGCACTCCTGGGTGAGCCAGAGAATGAATCGAGTCAAAAACGCGTTGGTGCCACGCGGCCGGTACCACAGGACGCGGTCGTCCAGTGGAGACGTCGCAGATTAGGGGGGGCATACCGTCTTGCAGCACCATGTTCTCCAGCCTTAACCCTGTTGGTCCAGACTGGAGCGCGCGCACTTCTGCATCGCTAGCCTGATCCGCAGCCATGGCTGCATAATCTATCCCTACGCGGACTGGGGCCGCCACGGCGCGCGAGAGGCAGTCTGCCACTACATTAAGTTTACCCGCCACATGCTGGATATCGGTAGTAAACTCTGAGATTGCGGCCAGCTGTCTCTGCTGCCGGCCTGACCACGGTTCTGAAACCTTGGCCATTGTGAAAGTCAGCGGCTTGTGGTCAACGAACGCGGTGAAACGGCGTCCTTCCAGCCAGAACTGGAAGTGGCGAATGGCCAAATGAAGAGCTAACAACTCCCTGTCAAACGCGCTGTATTTACGTTCACTATCGCGCAAAGTCCTGCTGAAAAAGGCGAGCGGCTGCCAAGCCCCGGCTACATGCTGCTCCACGACCGCCCCTATAGCCACATCTGACGCGTCAGTAGTGAGCGCTATGCGGGCCGTTGGGTCCGGATGCGCCAACAACGCAGCATTGGCCAGGGCTGCCTTGACTTCCGAGAACGCTCGCTCTCGCTCCGGGGACCATTCGATTTTATTTGCGGGCTTTTGTTTTTTGAGCGCGGCGTACAGTGGTTGCATGAGCTGCACTGCGCGGGGGAGGAAACGATTATAAAAATTCACCATTCCCAAAAACTCCTGTAACACCCTGACCGTTTGTGGCTGGGGAAAATTTGTTACCGCGCGCACTTTGTCAGGTAGCGGAACCGCCCCTTCTGGAGAGACGCGATGCCCCCAAAAAATCAATCTGCGCCACCTCGAACTGACACTTCGCTGGGTTGATTATTAAACCATGCTCTCCCAACCTCTGGAAAACTGCCGTGAGGTGGTTTTCGTGTTCGTCTTCGGACGCGCTAGCTACTAAGATGTTGTCCAGGTAGACGAATACGAAAGGGAGATCGCGCAACACCGCGTCCATCATGCGTTGGAACGTCTGTGCAGCGCCTTTAAGCCCAAATGGCATGCGCAAAAGCTCGAATAGACCAAACGGAGTTATTACCGCTGTTTTGGGTATGTCCTCAGCGCACACTGGGACTTGGTGGTAACCGCGGACCAAGTCTATCTTAGAAAAAATGCGCGCCCCCGCCAAATGAACCGAAAAATCTTGGATATGGGGGATTGGGTAGCGGTCGTGCGCTGTAGCGTTGTTCAACCTGCGGAAATCTCCGCAAGGTCGCCACGAGCCGTCAGCTTTCGGGACCATGTGAAGCGGGGAAGCCCATGGGCTGTTAGAACGCCTGATGATGCCCAACCTTTCCAGGTTGGCGAACTCCTCGCGCGCTATGGTCAGTTTAGCTGCATCCAAGCGCCGAGCTTTTGCAAAAATGGGCGGGCCGGTGGTAGTAATAAAATGTTCCACCCCGTGCTTAGCGACGGCTGCTGAAAATGTGGGGACCGTTAGTGCTGGGAACTGAGTGAGCAGTGTGTGGAACTTACCGCTTGCAGCTGTGACGTTGGCTTGTGCTGTTGGCGGGGCCACTCAGGCTGTACAGGGAATAGAATCGAAAGAAACTGCATTAACCAGGCGCCTGTTAGCGAGATCAACTAACAAACCATGTGAGCACAGAAAATCAGCCCCCACCATATTGAAATTCACTGCTGCTATGACAAAAGTCCACTCGAATGTACGGCTGTGTAAAGACAGAAGCAGGGTCCTCTCACCAAAGGTCTTAATCTCCGAGCCGTTTGCTGCTGCCACCCCGGGACCACTGGAAACTGCCAGCCGGTCAGCGGAGGAAGGTGTGATGAAACTCAACTGGGAGCCTGTGTCCACGAGGAAATGCCTCCCCGAGTGTGCATCCTTCAAGTAGAGCAGCTTGTTCTCCTCCCCGAGGGTCGCAGCTGCTACCGACCCCCGGTCTTGGCATTTCCCGAGCGCTTGAATTGGCACGGCGGTATACATTTGCGTGCCTTCTCTGCAAAGCGGCGATGGTAGAAACAGAGGGTGTCTCCTCCGCGATCCTTGGCCCCTGCCGCCGCCATCGTCGGTGATTCTGCTACCGCCGTCTCTGGCCCCCCGCCATCTCTGGCCGCCGCGCCGAACTCTGTCGCTGCTGCGGTGGCCGCGCGCTGTTTGCTGGCGTTGAGAATCCGATGCGCCTCCTGGGCCAGCGCGCGGAAGTCCCGCTGGGCCAACAACGGCGAACTGGCCAGGGCCGCTCTCGTGGCCGACGGTAGGGTCCTGAGGAAAATGTGGGTGAAGATGAAGTCGTCGCCGTCTGAGCCCCTCAGCCTCAGCATGTTCTCCATCAGGTCAATCGGCGTGCCATCTCCCAAGTCGTTCAGAGCCAGGAGCCTATCCGCTCTCTCCTCGACTGAGAGAGTGAAGCGCTGGATGAGCGCAGCCTTCAACCCACCGTATTTGTCGTTGGCCGGTGGCCGCTCCAATAGGCTCTCCACATGCCGAGCCGTGCGGTTGTCGAGCTTTGCAATCACATGGTAGAACTTCGTGTCATCTACCGTTATCCCCCAGAGGGCGAACTGTGCTTCGACCAAGTGGAAACAGGAGCGCGGGTTGTCCTGCCAAAAGTCCGGTAGCTGGACCGCAGCGGCATACGCTTGGCTGGGGGCTCCTGATGAGTCTGGCTCCGGGGAATTCTCTACGTGTTGCATGCTACGTCTTAGGGTCACCAGTGTGGAAATGTGAAAATGACGAGGCAGAGTTTATCTCACGAGTCAGGTTTATTCACATCTTCCAACATCAGCAAAGCAGAAAAAGGAAAAACACAGAAGCATTCGTCCTTTATATCCCAGGACTCTCCCAGTTCACAGTCACATTGCATTTCAATCACAAGTAACAATGCATCTACTCTTTGATCCTATAACATCCTTTTCATAGTCTTCGGCCACCCGGAAATCCCCCAAGGCCGTCTCTTGCATACCAAAGGCTAAACTTTCACATCCTCCTGTTATCTCCAAGGAGACTCAGTCCTTTGTTCTAATCTGAGATGTGAGGCCTAAAGTGATACATATGTGTCCCACAATATTACCTTATTATCCTAACAGAGCACTACGCTCCCAAAATGCAGGATTACTTGTAATACCTAGAATCTCCAAAAGTACAATGGGAGGCAGAGCCTTCAGTTGTCAAGCTCCTCTCCTGTGGAACCAGCTGCCAATCTGGATTTGGGAGTCAAACTCGATCTCTGTTTTTAAGAATAGGGTTAAAACCTTCCTTTTTGATATAGCCTACATTAGGGAGGGATCATGTGTCTCTGAACCCTCCCTTAGTTATGCTGCTAATAGGTTTAGACAGCCGGGGGACCTCCAATAATGCACTGGGCCTCACTCCTTTCTTCACTCTCAATGAAATATTTTTTTTTTTTTTTTTTTTTGCTGGTCATTAACATCTGTTTGTTCTCTCCCATAGACTGAGTCCCCATCGTGCTGTTTGCTCTCTACATGTCTGTTCTTTTCATCTTCTCTATCCCCTCACCCCCCAGTCAGTCACAGCAGATGACTGCCCCTCCCTGAGCCTGGCTCTGTTGGAGGTTTCTTCCTGTTAAAAGGGAGTTTTTCCTCTCCACCATCGCCAAGCGCTTGCCCACAGGGGATCGCCTGATTGCTGGGGTCTTTCTGCAATTGTGGGGGTTTCCTCAACAGTTGAAAGTGCTATGAGATGACTGTTGCTATGAAATGGTGCTATATAAATAAAGTTGAATTGAATTGAATTGAATTAATTTTCTTATGCAGCTCTTTACTACGTTGTTCTTTGTCTGACTTTCAATTTCTTCACAGTTTTTGTCCCACCACTTTTCTTTGGCTTTTTTTTACATAATTCAACAATTTCTTTGTTCAGTTGATAATACTTTTTCAGGGTTTGCATTTTTCGCTTTCTTGTATTCTTCCATTTTGTCTAAAATCTCATCATTCATCCACTGCTTTTTGGCTCTCTTTCTTTTCTTTCTTTTTTTGGTAGTATTTTCATTGCTGCTTTAGTCAAAGATTCTCTTATGGTATCCCATTCATAATTGATTTCATCTTCTTCATTTTGTCTGGGGTTTCAACTGTAAGTATTCAACTATAATAATAATGCATCAGATTTATATAGCACTTTATCATAGACACTCAAAGACGCTTTGCAAGTAGATACATTATTCATTCACTCCAGACAGACAATGGTAGTGGCAAGCTACTACTGTAGCCACAGCTGCCCTGGGGCAGGCTGACGGAAACGTGGCTGCCAATCTGTGCCAACGGCCTCTCCGGCCACCACCAAACATTTATACATTTTCATACCCAGTGTTATGGGCACTGGAGGCAATGCGGGTGAACTGTACTTGCCCAGGGACACAACGGCAGGATATCTGGGCAGAGCGGGATTCGAACCGCCAACCATCGGGTTATTAGACGACCTGCTCTACCTCCTGAGCCACTGTAAGCATCACACCAATCTCGTAACATTGCTGCATTGGCTCCCCGTGCATTTTAGGATCGATTTTAAGGTTCTCCTAGTAGTTTTTAAATGCCTCAGTGGTCTTGGGCCTTCTTATTTATCTGAGATACTTTTACCTTATGAGCCCTCGCAGACCCTGAGGTCCTCTGGTACTGACCTTTTAATGGTTCCTCTAGCCAAGACCAAGACCTATGGTGAAGCCTCCTTTCATTAATATGGACCTCGTCTGTAGAACAGCCTGCCAGAGAGCCTCAGAGCCACAGAGTTAATAGATGCTTTTAAGAACAGGCTCAAGACCCACCTTTTTAATTTGGCTTTTAATAAACCTGTTTAACTATTGTTGAAGTAGCCATTTATGCAGCATTGTTTTATGTTCTTTTTAGCTCCATTTGTTTTTAGATTTTCTCATCTCTTTTTATTTTTTGATGTGTTTTTAGCTCAGTATATAAGTATGGGCTTTTAATTCCTCTTGTTTTATGTGTCCTTAGTTTCATTTTGTATTTTATGTGTTTTAGCTCCAGAGTTTTCCTCAGTGGAGCCCCTAATGGCGGATGCTGCTTGGCCCATCTGCAGGGGTGTTGGTCTTGTGGGTCGCTTTGGCTTGGGTGGGGGCTCTATGCCATTGCCTTACAGCTGTGGTGTGGGCCCCGGTCTGTCCTGGCTGGGGTGGGGTGGCCTCTGGCCCATGCCCAGTGGTCATGGGCTGTGTGGTCTCCCGGCGTGGGGGACTCCACAGGATGGTGTTCCTTCACATGGTGCCTCGGTGGCAAGCTATGGCTCTTCAATTTTATATGTGTGTGTGAGAAGTAGGGAGTGGTGCATGTGCCTCTGTGTGTGCAATAATATTACATTCATTGATTGTGTTGCTTCTTTTGATTAGCTTCAGTTTTATTTTGATTTTGGTGATGACAGGGTTATGATCTGAGTTGATATCTGCTCCAGGCAATGACGTGCGGTCAGGGGAAGCAGGTGAGGCTGGAAATCACTGTCAGAGGCTGCACAGGACCATTACCCCAACAACAGGGGGTGTGCTTGAGAACTGTAAGCACAGGTTGTTGTTTTATTTAAATAAAGGAAGAAAAGGATATTTTTTAACAAAGTCACAGCAATTTTTGCCCAGAAGGACAGGCAAAGTTACTTCATTAACAAGTAAAGGTAAGACCATGCACGCATAGTAGTCGTAAATACTAATAATAATTTCTAATAATGAGTGTAAATTGTGGAGTTGCAACACAGAGAGAGATGCAGCTCTCTGAACCACTATAATTTAATTATCCCTTGGCCAAAAACAAAGTATAATGAATTCTGTGGCCAAAAAACTTGTTTGTAAAATAACTTAATATATTATACTTGTGTAACCGAGGGTCTTTGCACATTGTCTATACTCAGGAGAGTTCTAAAATGAAAGCATGGACTTTTATTACTGCCTTTTCTGTGTATTCCATTAAGAGGTAATTCAATAAAATACCTTACACTTGTTTTGTTAAAATTATTTAGCAAAGTCAAGTCAAATTTATTGTCAGTTCTGCCATATGTACAGCACATACAGAGAATTGAAATTATGTTACTCTGAGACCCACGGTGCAGCAAGGTAAACACTAAGTAGGAAATATGAATATAAAGTATACCATCTAGCACCAAACATTAAACATCAAACATCAATGCAAAGAAAACCAACCCCTAACCAGAAGCTAACTAAAAATACTAAGGGTGAGCAATTGTACTAACTAAATACAATAAAAATTAAGATGGCATGTAGTGACTTAAGGCACACATTTAGCAGGCAGTGCGGTGGTGCAGTGGTTAGCACTGTGGCAGCACAGCAACTCACCCTTGGTCATGGAATCCCGGGTTCGATCCCACCCCCTGACCAACGGTGATCTGTGTGGAGTTTGCATGTTCTCCCCGTGTCTGTGTGGATGTTTCCAGTTTCCTTCCACAGGCCAAAAACATGCAGGTTAGGTTAATTAGAGACTCTAAAGTGGCCCTAGGTGAGAATGGTGAAGGGATTGGCTCCGTACCGTGGCTGCTTCATCCATCCAGGTGGATGTCCTGAATTTCCCCTCTGGGGATCAATAAAGTGCACAAGATATCAGGACACATAGAGAGTTAAAGTGGCATGTAGTGCAAAGACAGCAGTCCATCGCTGCATAAAGTGACTGGTGCAGCCCTGAGATCAGTGTGTGTGCATGTGTTGGAGTGAACAGTTCCTGGATGACAGAGTTCAGTTTTTGAAGCTCCTGAAATCAGTGTGTGTGTGTGTGTGTGTGTGTGAGTGAACAGTACCTGGGAATGGCAGAGTTAAGTTGTTGAAGTGGGGGGGGGGGATCTGAGTCCAGGATTCGTGTGTGCGTGGGGGGGGGGCAGAAGGGGGAGAGAGGGCAGAGCATGGAGACAGTTGAGCTTCCTGACAGGCTGGTGGATGAAGCTGTCATTGAGTCTGCTGGTCCTGGCCCAGAGACTCCACAGTCTCCTCCCTGATGGCAGCAGACTGAAGAAGCTCTGTGATGGGTGAGTGGGATCACCTGCAATGCAGAGGGTTTTGTGGGTGAGGCAGGTGCTGTAGTTGGCCTCAAGGGAGGGGAGAGAGGCACCGACGATCTTCTCAGCTGTTCTCACTATGCGCTGGAGGGTCTTGTGGCAGGTCCCGGTGCAGGCGCTGTGCCACACGGTGATTCAGCTGGTCAGGATGCTCTCTATGGTGCCTCTGTAGAAGGTACACATGATGCCTTGGAAGTAGAAATGCTGCAGAGCTTTCTTGGCCAGTGATACAGTGTTGGTGGTCCAGGAGAGGTCCTCTGTAATGTGCACACTCAGGAACGTGGTGCTGTTCACCCTCTCCACAGCAGCACCACTGACGGTCAGGGGAGCATGCTGGGTGTGCGTTCTTCTGAAGTCTACAACAATCTCCTTCATCTTCTCCACGTTCAGAGAGAGACTGTTGTCTCTGCACCACATGACCAGGCGGCTCACCTCGCTCCTGTAGTTTGTCTCGTCTCCGTTGTTGATGTGACCCACCACAGTTGTGTCGTCTGCAAACTTGATGAACAGGTTGGCACTTATAAAATCCAATTTATAAATCTGACCTTGAAAGCATCACAGTCTCACCCGAAATGAAACTCACCGCACGTCACTGGCTCCAGGGTATGCTCTTGATCCTTTCAAAATGTTGCAGAAATGTCCGTTGATAAAAATGTAGTGGATCTGGTTTCTGTGTATGCCTCCGGGATGTTTACATGTGCAGATTTGAAACCTTGGATGTTGGAACCATGTATTGGTTATTGTGAGTTTCTTTTGCTCTGCAAATTCAACCAGCCTCTCTCCCATGTCATTTATCTCGCCAATCGCAAACTTCCCTACACTCTCACTTTCATTCTTTAGCGTTAAAGTCCCCTTGTATTATCAAAACTTCATTTGGTTTTGTGCATTTCAAACATTTCTCTATTTTCTCATATATTTGTTCAGTTTCATCATTGCTGTGATCTGTAGTTGGCATGTAAACCTAAATGATAGTAACGTTTACTGGTGTAGACTTGATCTTGGCCATTATGATTCTGTCTGCTATGGGCAAGAACCCAATAACTGAATTTGCCAAAGTCTTTTTTAAGAATAATTCCAATTCCATTTATATGTTGTTCACCTCTGGGAAAATATAATACATGATCTTCTAGCTGGTGTATCCCACTTTCTGTCCATCTGGTTTCACATGTCTGTGATATCGCTATTAAATCTCTGCATCTCTTTGATTATGTTTTCCACTTTTCCTAGCTTGTATAATGTTCATACATTCCAGAATCCAACTTTTAAGATTTTCCACTTGGTTTTCGGAGGAGTTGCATCAACAGAGGGCCTCTATTTGTGGCTTAAGCCATCTACAGTGGTGTGAAAAAGTGTCTGCCCCCTTTCTGATTTCATTTCCTTCATTTAAAAACTGCATTTTGTGTTTACTTGTGTTATCTTTGTCTAATATTTATTTATAAATATTAGACATATTTAATATTTATTTATTATAAATATTATAATATTTATATATAAAATTTGTATGATGATCTGAAACATTTGAGTGTGACATACACAAAAAAAAGAGAAATCAGGAAGGGGGCAAACACTTTTTTACACCACTGTAAGTCATCCTCTGTTGCAAATCCTCATCCCTGTTGCTTTTTATAGAGGGTGTTACTGCAGAGGTCCCAGCATGGCCCTTTCTCTTTGGTGCTGTACTGGCTTTTTTTCATAACTGTGGGAATTATACTCAGTAGGGTCCCTATCACTTTCTGAGGTGGCTGGCCATTAGCTTCTTTTTTCCAGAACAGATGCCCTAGTGTGCCACACACATTGCTATTACTGCCTTCTGGGCCATTGATCGGAGTGGTTCTTCTGCCCCTTCTACCAGGTCCAGTTTTCGTGCACTTAAAGAGGGTGGCATCCCTCAACCCACCTCCTGCTGGATGCAGGTTCCCCTCACTTAGTTTAGCATGCAAGTCGAGGCAAGGTCCCGGGGTATGGCTGATGGTGTGCACTAACATCTACTTGGAGCCATAAGTGAGAGATTTGGGGTATTTGTGGGAGACCAAACATTAGATTGCCTTGCCGAGAAACAATTAACAAGCATCTTGGCAAGCGACTGCAACTAATGGGAAGTGCTAGTCCTCATATCAACCCCTATACCCCCATACCTGAAAATTAACTAATGAAAATCAGACATTGCTTTTGAATTTAATAAAACTAATGAACTAATGAAACTGGCCTGGACAAAAAAGATGACACTTCTAGAAAATATTGAAAATAATTTGACCATAGGAACATGTTAAACTAAGGTGTGTCAGGTGTCTTCAAGCTTTTCATCAGCCATTCAGCCTATTTAAAGGATAAAAGTAGTCACTGTGCTGGTTGGTATCATGGTGGGTACTACACTGAACATGGACTACAGAAAGCAAAGGAGAGAGCTGTCTCAGGAGATTAGAAAGAAACTTACAGACAACAGAATCATTTTAAAAAACAAACTTGACATAACGCACGGCTCAGGAGACGCACACACACAGGCTTAGAGTAGTTCAAAGAGTCTATTAACAACAGGAGTGAATGAGTGCGTGTCTGCGGGATGTAAATGTGTTGGTGATGGTGTCTGCTCCAGGCACAGAGGCAGGTGACCGTACAGCCGAGCAACCCTATGGAGAGAGCACAGGGAGAGGGTGACGGGCATACACCAACACAGGAGGAATTTATGGCGAGAGAAGGACTTACTTGGTGGGTCAGGACAGCTGGCACAACAAGGGGGGGAAGCCCGGAAGACAGCCACCTGGAGAGCTCCGTGCAGCAGCGAGGATTGGGCGATGGAGAGGAGATGTCCGCCGCTGGGAAATCCACCTGTGCACAGGGGAGAAGACTGAAGAGAAAAGGTAAGCGATCTTCTTACCAAAATGGTTACGCTGAAGGGAAGTATGCTCACAACGGTGAGGGACGAAGTCTGACGGCTTCAGGCCGAGCCTCCGGGCGAGACGGCCTTTATCCCTCGCCGCTGATGATTGGCAGGTGCGTGAGCAGGTGGCGCCGCTGATGAATGGCGCGGCGTGACAGTACTCCCCCCTCTAGCAGCGCCTCCTGGCGATGGCTTATCCGGGTGCGCTCGGTGGAAGTCCGCGATGAGCGATGGGTCCAACACAAACGACGGGGGCACCCATTGCCGATGCTCGGGCCCATAGCCCTCCCAGTCCACCAGGTATTGCAACCCACGGCCTCGGCGCCGGGAGTCCAGGATGGAGGAGACGGACCAGGCCGGATGGCCACCAACCATCCGGGGCGCGGGTTGCGCTGCAGGAGGAGGGCAAAGGGGGTCAGTGACTGCCAGTTTCACCCTCGACACATGGAAAGTGGGATGGATGCGGAGGGAGGGGGGGATAGCCACGCGCACAGCCACCGGGTTGATGATCCGGGTGACGGGAAAGGGACCCATGAATCGCTGTGCCAGCTTCCTCCTCTCGCCTTTTAATGTGACGTCCTGGGTAGACACATACACGAGTTGCCCAACTCTGTACGCCGGGGCAGGTCTTCTGTGCCGGTCTGCCACGGTCCTGTTGCGCTCCGCTGTGCGTAAAAGCGCATGACGCGCGGCAGCCCAGGTGGAGCGGAACTGCCTAAGGTGCGCCCTAACGGAGGGGACAGTCACCTCGTTCTCCTGCGCTGGAAACAGCGGGGGGTCGTAACCCAGGGACGCCTTGAAGGGGGACATCCCCGTTGCAGAAGAGCGGGCGGTGTTGTGGGCATACTCCACCCAGGCGAGATGGTTGCTCCAGGACGTCGGCTTGGATCTGGTAACACAGCGGAGCGCAGCCTCCAGCTCCTGATTGGTCCTCTCACACTGCCCGTTAGACTGGGGGTGATGGCCGGAGGAGAGGCTCACCTTGGCTCCGATGGCGTTACAGAAGGATCTCCAAACCTCGGACGAAAATTGGGGGCCCCGGTCCGAGACCACGTCCACCGGAATCCCGTGCAGCCTGACCACGTGTTGGACGAGGAGGCCCGCCGTCTCCAGGGCAGTAGGGAGACCCCGCAGGGGAATGAAGTGCGCCGCCTTGGAGAAACGGTCCACAATGGTCAGGACGGTGTCAAAGGAGTTGGAAACGGGGAGTCCGGTGACGAAGTCCAGTGCGATGTGCGACCAGGGCCTGCCGGGGACGGGCAGAGGCTGGAGCAGACCCGCTGGGGGGGCATTTCCCGACTTGCTGGTGGCACAGATTGGGCAAGCCCGGGCGTAGCGGGCTGCATCCCTCCGCAGGCCTGGCCACCAAAAGGACCGCTGGAGGAGGCTGATCATCCGAGAGGTGCCGGGATGACAGGTGAGCCGGGAGGTGTGGAGCCAGTGGATGACCTCTCCTCGGACCGCAGATGGGACGAACAGTCTTCCCTCCGGTCCGCCGCCAGGATCAGGTTCCACCTCCTGCGCCTTCCGGATCTTGTCTTCAATGTCCCAAGAGATGGCACCGAGGACGCACGACCTGGGCAGGATAGTGTGGGGCGTCTCCTCAGCCTCCACAGGGGTGAACTGCCTAGAGAGGGCGTCAGGCAGGCCGTTTTTGGAGCCCGGCCTGAAGGTGATCGAGAAGCGGAACCTGGCGAAGAACAAAGACCAGCGCGCCTGGCGGGCATTCAGGCGCTTGGCAGATCGTAAATACTCTAAGTTCTTGTGGTCCGTCAGGACCACAAACGGCAGGTCCGCCCCCTCTAGCCAGTGGCGCCACTCCTGTAAGGCGAGTTTAATGGCCAGGAGCTCTCTGTCCCCCACATCGTAGTTCCTCTCCGCCGGGGACAGGCGCCGGGAGAAGAAGGCGCACGGCCGCTTGGCGCCATCGTCAGGTGACCGCTGGGATAACACTGCTCCCACTCCCGTGTCCGATGCGTCCACCTCCACAATGCACTGCAGCGCGGGGTCGACCTGGCGAAGGACCCGGGAGGAGGAGAACTCCGCCTTCAGCGCCCTAAAGGCAGCAGCGACCTCTTCAGTCCACCGGAACGGGACCTTCGGGGACGTGAGGCGGGTCAGCGGTCCGACGATCGAGCTGAAATTTGGGACAAAGCGGCGGTAAAAATTGGCGAAGCCAACAAACTGTTGCACCTGCTTCCGGGATGCGGGAGTAGGCCACTCCACCACCGCCTTCACCTTCTCTGGGTCTGGGAGCACCTGATCTTGAGCGATGATGAATCCCAGGAAGGATGTGGTCCTAGCGTAGAATTCGCATTTCTCAGCCTTCACGTACAGACGATTCTCCAGCAGTCTTTGGAGGACCCGCCTCACATGGACCTGGTGCTCGTCCCTGGACCTGGAGAAGATAAGGATGTCATCCAGGTAGACGAACACAAAAAGGCCGATGAAATCCCGGAGGACGTCATTAATGAGGCGCTGAAAGACGGCAGGAGCGTTGGTCAGCCCGAACGGCATGACGAGATACTCAAAGTGGCCGTTCGGGGTACGGAAGGCTGTCTTCCATTCATCTCCCTCCCGGATCCGGACGAGGTGGTAAGCGCTGCGTAAATCCAGCTTGGTAAACCAGGTCGCCCCCTGGAGGGAGTGAAAGGCAGTGTCCATGAGGGGCAGGGTGTAACGGTCCCTCTCAGTGATGTCATTCAGCGCTCGGTAGTCTATGCAGGGGCGGAGGGATCCGTCCTTTTTCCCGACAAAGAAAAACCCTGCCCCCACGGGTGACGACGATGGGCGAATAATCCCAGCGCTCAGAGATTCCTTTAGGTATGTATTCATGGTCTCCTTCTCCGGCGCCGACAGGCTGTAGAGCCGACCAGATGGCAGGGGAGCCCCCTGGCGGAGGTTGATGGCACAGTCATATGGTCGATGCGGGGGAAGAGACATAGCTTTCGATTTGCTAAATACCATACCCAGGTCGTGAAATTCTGGAGGCACCAGTGACAGGTCCGGAGGTGCTGTATCCGCCACAGGGGGAGCCGCGGATGGGGAGCAGGCAGCGGACTGAAGGCAGGTGCCCATACAGAAGGTACTCCATGCCGATACCCCAGCGGACCTCCAGTCCAGGACAGGGTTGTGGAGGCGTAGCCAGGGATACCCCAGGATGACGGGCGACACAGAGTTGGGCAGGACGTAAAATACCATCTCCTCCCGGTGGTTCCCTGAGATGATGACTGGGACAGGCATGGTCTGGTGAGAAACTCTCCCAAGGGAGGCACGGGAGAGATGGACCAGGGAGATGGGGTGTTTTAATGCCTGACAGCGGATGCCCAATCGGGTTGCCAGGCCTTGTGAAATGAAGCTGCCCTCTGCGCCCGAATCCACCAGTGCGTGGGTGAGGTGCCCAGTGGGATTGTGGCAAAAACGGATGGGCAGCTTTAATTGGGTGAGAGAGTCTAACCGGTTGGGATCCGCGAGGCTCCCTACAGCGATTCGCGGACCCCGCCGACTGGCTTTCCGCGGGCAACGCTCCACAGTGTGTTGGTCACCTCCGCAATACATGCAGAGGCCCAACTCACGGCGGCGTTGTTTCTCCGCAGGGGAAAGCTTGGTCCAGCCCGTCACCATCGGCTCCGACTCCTCGGGGCACAATGCTGGCGGCGCCGCCAGGGGGCGAGCTTGGAACAGGTGCGGCGAGACTCCACGAGGGCGAGAAGAAGAAGACTTCCGCCCCGAGGAGCGCTCGCGCAGCCTGTTATCCAAACTTATCGCTAAGGATGTCAGCTCCGCTAGCGTCCCAGGGATATCCCGTCCAGCCAGTTCATCCCTCAGATCACTATTGAGGCTGCGGAGGAACAGGCCACAGAGGGAGCGATCCTCCCAGCCCAATTCCTCCGCCGCTACCCGGAAGTCGACCGAGTAGTCCGCTGCCGACCGGCCTCCCTGCTGGAGAGCGAGGAGCCGATCGACCTGGACCGTCTCGGTTTGAGAATGGTCAAAGACCTCCAGGAAGCGCCTCACGAACTGGTCATAGGTGAGGGTGGCATAACTGGGCCTCGCCATTACGGCGTAGGTCCAGGTTAACGCACGCCCCTCCAGAAGATTCCCTATGTAACCAATCCGACTGTGATCCGAGGGAAAATCTCCGGGCACACGGTGGAACACGGACTCACACTGCATAATGAACCCCCGCGCTCCGCCGAGCTTACCGCTAAAGCGGGCGGGGGTCGGAATCGGTGTGAGCCGAACCGGTGCCACTGGAGCCGGCTGGACGGCCGCTGGAACAGCAGGAGCCGCGCCACCCTGGCGAGCCGGGGGGAACGGCTGTTGAGGATCCAAGCGGCCCAACCGGTTAGTTAAATTCAATAATTGATTAAAGATCACCTGTTGTTGATAAGCTATTTGATCCACTCTAGCCTCGAGAGTGGAAAACCGGTGTGCGAGCCCGCCGTCCGCCGAGCCGCTCTGCTGAAGCCGTACTGACATAACGCACGGCTCAGGAGACGCACACACACAGGCTTAGAGTAGTTCAAAGAGTCTATTAACAACAGGAGTGAATGAGTGCGTGTCTGCGGGATGTAAATGTGTTGGTGATGGTGTCTGCTCCAGGCACAGAGGCAGGTGACCGTACAGCCGAGCAACCCTATGGAGAGAGCACAGGGAGAGGGTGACGGGCATACACCAACACAGGAGGAATTTATGGCGAGAGAAGGACTTACTTGGTGGGTCAGGACAGCTGGCACAACAAGGGGGGGAAGCCCGGAAGACAGCCACCTGGAGAGCTCCGTGCAGCAGCGAGGATTGGGCGATGGAGAGGAGATGTCCGCCGCTGGGAAATCCACCTGTGCACAGGGGAGAAGACTGAAGAGAAAAGGTAAGCGATCTTCTTACCAAAATGGTTACGCTGAAGGGAAGTATGCTCACAACGGTGAGGGACGAAGTCTGACGGCTTCAGGCCGAGCCTCCGGGCGAGACGGCCTTTATCCCTCGCCGCTGATGATTGGCAGGTGCGTGAGCAGGTGGCGCCGCTGATGAATGGCGCGGCGTGACAAAACTAAGAAACTGGCCTGGACAAAAATGATAATACTTTTATCTTAATATTTTGTTGCACAACCTTTTGATGCAATCACTGCATATAAATAAATTGTGGTGTGCCCCAAGGTTCAATTTTAGGTCCAGTACTTTTTAATCTGTACATGCTGTCCCTTGGGGATGTTATCAGGAGACATGGCATTAATTTCCATAGTTATGCTGATGACACACAACTTTATATCGCTGTGTCTCCTGATGACATGGAACCAATTAATACTGTTTATAATTCTATTTTAGACATTAAATCATGGATGGCAGCAAACTTTCTTCAGCTCAACTAAGACAAAACTTAAGTTTTAGTCATTGGTCCTGAAGCTCAGAGAGAGAAAATCTCTACCAAAATGACATAGTCTGTCTTTAACCCCATCCCAACATGTTAAGAATTTGGGCATCATCTTAGACTCTGGGCTTTGTTTTATTTCACACATTAAAAATCTGCAGTTATTACAGAGTTCAGCTGTACGTGTTCTGACAAAGACCAGATGGCAGGCTCACATCACGCCGGTTTTAAAATCACTGCATTGGCTCTCCGTGTCCTTCAGGATTGATTTTAAGGTTCTTTTACTGGTTTATAAATGTCGGCATGGTCTTGGGCTTTCTTATGTATCACAATTGCTTTTGGCATATGAGCCCCCAGGGCCCCTGAGGTCCTCCAGCGTTAGCCTTTTAATTATCCCTACTGTCAGAACATGCACCCACGGTGAGGCGGCTTTTAGTTACTACGGCCCATGTCTGTGGAACAGCCTGCTGGAGAACATCAGGGCTGCCAAGGTTGTTCATGTTTTTAAACGCAGGCTCAAGACGTACTACTTTAACTTGGCTTTTGATTTGTTGCCTATTTTAATTCTCTTAATTTATGATTTTAAACCTACTTTATGTCACAATTATTTATTTTACTGTGAGTTATTATACTTAGTATGAATTTAAGTCTTTCTGACTGTATTTAAGTGTTGTTTTAGTCTTCTAGTCATCTTAATTGCCTAGTCACAAGCAGGCACTTTCCCTGCTTGTGATGGCTCCCTAGTGATGGTGCTTCCTCACTTGGATCCTCGGTGCCCAGCCATAAGCCGTAAGTTTTACACTGACGAAAGTTTCTTTGTGTGTGTGTGTGTGTGTGGGGGGGGTAATTGTGTTTTATTTCAATGTGTGAAGCACTTTGTGTTGCATCTTTTTGTATGAAAAGTGCTATATAAATAAAGCTTTGATTGATTGATTGATTGATTCATTAAAGCAATTTCTGTAACTCTCGGTGAGACTTTTATATTTATCAACAGGTATTTTGTCCCACTCCTCAAGAGCAAATTGCTCCAGCTGTCTCAGGTTTCAAGGGTTCTTTCTCCAGACTGCATGTTTCAGCTCCTTCCACAGATATTCAATAGGATTTAGATCAGGGTTCATAGAAGGCCACTTCAGAATAGTACAATGTTTTGTTCTTAGCCATTCACCCTGCCAGGGCAGCAGTGGCTCGGGAGGTAGAGCAGGTCGTCCAATAACTGGATGGTTGGCGGTTCGAATCCCGCTCTCCCCAGATATCCTGCCGTTGCGTCCCTGGGCAAGGCACTTTACCCACCTTGCCTCCAGTGTCCATAACACTGGGTACAAATGTACGGTGGTGGCCATTGGCGCGGATTGGCAGCCACGTTTCCGTCAGCCTGCCCCAGAGCAGCTGCGGCTACAGTAGTAGCTTGCCACTACCATTGTCTGTCTGGAGTGAATGAATAATGTACCTATTTGTAAAGTGTCTATGATAAAGCACTATATACAGTAAATCTGATGCATTATTACTCTTGGGTGTTTTTAGCTGTGTTTTGGGTCATTATCCTGTTGGATGACCCATGACCTGTGACCAAACTTTCTGACAGTGGGAAGCACGTTTCACTCCAGAATGCCTTGATAGTCTTGAGATGCTATTGTACCCTGCACAGATTCAAGACACCCTGTGCCTTGCAACAGGGTGTCTTGAATGACCGCAAAGCAGCACCAGAACATAACTGAACCTCCTCTGTGTTTCACAGTAGGTACAGTGTTCTTTTCTTTGAATGCTTCATTTTCCCTTCTGTAAAAATAGAGCTGATATGACTGGCCCAAAAGCCCCAGTTTTATCTCATAAGTCTAAAGGAAAATCTCCCAGAAGCTTTGGGGCTTGTCAGCTTGCTTTTTGCTGTTTTTTTTTTTTTTTTTTGTCAATACTGGAGCCCTCCTGGTCTTCTTCCTTGGAGTCCATTATTGTTCAAAGTGTAACCCATGGTGTGATTAGAAAGCAACATACCTTGACTTTGGAGTTCAGCTTGAATGGTTTTGGATGGTTTCCTTTTCTACAATATGCCCTATTCATCTGATCAACCTGGGGTTACATTTCCGCTTTTGTTAGGTTGGCTACAGTCCCATGAACCTTATACTTTTTAATAATATTTAGTAACAATGGTCACAGAGACATCAAGCTGCTTGGAGATGGTCCTATAGCTTTTATCTTTAACATGCTCATCTAAACTTTTCTTTCTAATCTCCTGAGACAACTCTCCTTAGCTTTCTGTGGTCCATATTCAATGTGGTACACACACCATGACTACTTTTCATCATTTAAATAGGCTGAACGGCTGATGAAAAGTTTTTGTTAGTTTCAAGTTATTTCAGTGACCACTGTGGAATTTTCTTTCTTTAATGGAAGGTTGTCAACAAATTTGTCAATGTCTGTATTTTTATTTATGTCACTACATACCTTTTTCTGCATAGGGAATCTTCACACACTTGCCGTCATTCCCCCGAAACTGCCAACCATGAAACGGGCACTCGATGCAGCTTCCCACCACCCGTCCTCCTACAGCCAGGTTTGCACCCAGGTGAGGACAGTAGGCATTCACCACATGGGCCTTTCCGTCCTGACCCCGGAACACAGCCACCTGCTCACCTGCAACCATAAAGTACAGTGAACACAGTTTTGGAGCTCCCATTACATCCAGTCCAACTTTATTTCTAAAGCACTTTAAAAACAACTACAGCTGATACAAAGTGCTGTACAACATACAGAGGACAGGAGGCAGAGCAGGTCATCCAATAACTGGAAGGCTGGTGGCTCGAATCCCACTCTTCCCAGCTATCCTGCCGTTGTCCCTGTGCAAGACACTTTACCCACCTTGCCTTCAGTGTCCATGACACTGGGTACAAATGTGCATAAATATTTGGTAGTGGTTGGAGAGGCCACTGGCGCAGATTGGCAGCCATGTTTCCATCAGTTTGCCCCAGGACAGCTATGGCTAAAGAGGCAGCTTACCACTATCAATGTCTGTCTGGAGTGAATGAATAATGGACTCACTGTTAGCACTTTGAGATGAGATTTGACACATAAAGTGCCATATAAATCGAATCCATTATTATTATTATCAGTAGTAGTAGTAGTACTAGTAGCATAGTATAATGAGTTTTCGTGTTACACTGAGGCTTGTGAAAAATGTTATTTATTGATTTTATGCAATTCTATTAAAAATTTTGCATTGCCAAATATTTTTGCTGCACTTTTCCCCATCCATTTAATGCACTGAACTAAATTATGGTGCAACACTGACTATCAAGCATGGCTTTCTCTTACCAAATTTCACATTAAAGAAATAAACAAATTATTTTCACATAGAATCAATTACTGCAATACCAAATTATATTTTTTTCTTATTGTGTGCATTTATAACTACTCAAATCCATTCATGATTTAGTTTCAATGTACTGTTTTTGAAGAAAATTAGTCAATTACAGCCAAAGGTTTTTGCATTGTTTAGTGTGCTAATTAAAAATCAACCCTTTAAATTCCAATTTTGATCAAATACCACTAACTGCTTTTTTGAAAAAATACACTATAATTCAATATTCTAAAAACAGATTTAACATTGATTATTATTAGTATCACCAGCTAACCCATCTAAATAATAAGTGAGAAGATTGATTTTAGTGCATCATTACTTTTTGTATGTCAGATTGAAAAAAATTGTTACGTTGGGACTGTTAACTACAAGATTTGTATCAAAGACTTCCATTATAACCACACTGTTTGACAAATCCTTTAAATTAAAGTGAAAAAAATGATATTGCCACTGATTTCACATTTTTCTGCAGCAAACCCCATGCAATTTTGTAAGAGAAGACAAATTCTCCCTGCAATTGTGGCACCCACACATGGAACAGCAGATTGACACTCTATTGTGGACACTCAGTGTAGTCTATCTCTTCATCTAGGGAAGAGTAGTCTGGGATGGAGTCACAGAAGTTAGACTCTATTGCTCTGGAGGAAGAAGCCATCGGAGATGCCTGGGAATGAGCCACGGATTCCCTCAGGGCTGGAGCTGTTGACTGCTGACCTGTCAAGTTGGGTGGTGGCCATAGATGTCACTGATGGGCTGGGTGCAGAATTTGCTCTAAAATCTGTTTGTTCATTGCTGCCAGATTAGAAATATACTTTTCTGGTATTGGGTGTACAGTATTTATAAGCTTTAGAGCATAAATAAAACTCCTGCCTTCTCAACCTTGTTTACATTTTCACATCATGCAATTTGCTGCACTAAAACCATTATGGGGCACTTGGATCATGATGATGTCTTCTGTGATGTTGAGGGGATTGAACGTCTTTTTGATCTATTGACTTCAGAGACTTTTTCCGTGGATCGCCACCTTATTGTGGTGGAAGGGTTTGTGTACCCCACTGATCCCAGGAGCTATGTTGTTGGATGCAACTTGCCCCTTGTAGGGTCTCCTGAGGCAAACGAATCATGGGTAGGGCCAGATCAAGAGTGGTCCAGTAGACCCCTATGAAAAAGTTACAAGGATCCAGTATACCCAATGAGTAGGCCTGTAACAATAACAAATTTTGATGGATGATAGATTTTCCCCAAAATTGTCATGGCAAACAATATTATCATTAACGTCACTAAGTTCAATTCAACTTTATTTATTCAATTCAATTCAGAGCTTTGAACTTTTATTTATGAACAGCATTACTGTAACACCACTACTTTTGCAGTAGTGTGCTGTGTAACGAAATTACTGTTTAAAAATTCAGTAATGCGTTACAGTTACTGAAATTTTAGGTTAGGTTAGGTTAATTGGAGACTCTAAAGTGGCCCTAGGTATGAATGTGTGTGTGAATGGTTAAGGGATAGCGCCGTATCGTGGCTGCTTCATCCATCCAGGTGGTGGATGACCCTCAATTTCCCCTCTGGGGATCAATAAAGTATACTAAATCTAAAAAAAAAAATCTAAAATTTGATCAGATGTGTTACTCATTTTATTAATATGGATAGATATTTTCAGTGCAAATAAAATGACCCTACCATAGCTGGTGCAGCCGTCAGTCTCCTCCGCGGGTCAGTTTCCTGTCCTGCCCCAGTTCACGCCCCAGCCCAGTAGGAAGAAATGCCGCGGCGGTGGTGACTTCTCATATCAAGCCCTGATTGCCTGTTGTCCGAGTGGTGAGTAGACCCCAACAGCTTCTACCTCTGTGGTTAAACATGAGTATTTTTTGAGCAAGAAGCTCACATTTAATGTCCGCAGTTGTGGAAATGTGTAAGTTGTGTAAGTAATTGTGTGAGTTTTCTTACGCACCGAGAAAAAGTGACTGGTTTGTTGCAGTAAAGAACAGCTTCTTCTAAGCGGTGAACTTTCATTTATCTGTGCTTTCTTTTTCATTTTATCTTATTCATTTACATGCTGTTGTGATATGCAACTATTTCATGGAAGTAAATCCTCTAAATATGCGTTTTTAATAGGCTGGTCCAGGGGTGTCAAACATATAGCTCGTAGGCCAAAAACGGCCCACCAGGGGGTCCAAAATTTTCTCTGTGAATTTACAGCTTTATTTCTTGTAAATTTCTGACTTTCTCAGAATCAGAATCAGAATCAGCTTTATTGGCCAAGTATGCACAACACATACAAGGAATTTGACTTTGGCTAAAAACTTGCTCTCTGATGATAATAGTTTATGTAAATCTGAGACATTTTTTTCTCTGTAAGATGAGACTTTTTTCTCATCAGTTTTCTTTTTCTTTTTTTTTCTAAAGAGAACAAGGGTACCTTGATCTTACTATGTGTGCAAGATGATTTAAGTATGCATTTAAAAGTAACGTGAAAGCCACTTTTCCAAGAAACTAGTTACTTTAATCATACAGTAACTCAGTCACTTTTGAAAAGAAGTAACTAGTAACTGTGACTAGTTACTATTTTTTAGTAACTTGCCCAACACTGTTTATGAACAATATTCAACACTGGAATAGAAATGAGGAAAGAATACTTGAAATAACCTAAATAAATAAAACAAAATAAATAAATAAAACTGTTTTGGCCACTACTGTTTATACATTACCACAGATGACTGAGACACGTGGCTTTACATCAGTGGTAAGTGCTGTTTTTTTACAAGATGCGTAGTCTCAGAGATGCCACAGTAGAAAAGTACATAGTGAAAACTTCAATTTCCTGGACCTTACTGTCTATTTTGAGTTTTTTACCCCGGTAATGCTCTCTAAAACAGCCACTATGTTGTAAAATGACTGACAGTATTGCTATGTGAATTAGCAGTTTGGATTTCTTTGCTTGGACTGCTTCCCCCATGGTCTAAACCTCTGGATAAGCAGTATAAGTTGGATGGATGGATGGATGGATGGATGGATGGATGAATGGATGGATGGATGGACTTCAGAGACATGAATCAGAGTCATTTACTCTGAAAAGTCCTGCATGCATGTGCGCGCATGAGTGTGAATGTGTATGTGTGTGTGTGTGTGTGTGTGTGTGTGTGTGTGTGTGTGTGGGTGGGTGGGTGTGTGTGTGTGTGTGTGTGTGTGTGTGAGAGAGAGAGAGAGAGAGAGAAGGGAGCAATAGACCAGAGAATAGATTGCCTAAGTTATCATCATTTTATCATTACAAGGTTGCACAAAGTCATTTACTGTCTCCTCAGTGATAGGCGCCACCCTACATAAAAACCCAGCAACAATCAATACAACTCTACACACAAAATTTAACAGCAAGTATGAATAATATACAGTAAATACAGTATTTAAGAATTAGTACCTTTATAAAATCTCTTATTTCAAGATAAATAATAAGTTCTTATAATACCAATTTCTTGCCCACCCCAAACTGATCACATATCCTTCCAAACCACCCCACTGAAAAGTTCCTGGCTCACTAATGCTTGTGATTGACACTATTTTTACAAAACTTCATGGCGTTCACTGCTGAGAAATGGGAAATTGCAAGCAAAATAATTTTATCTCCAAATGCACCCTCAACTACACAAATTTCCAATAGGGTGTAAGGGTTAATTTCCACAGTGAGGCACTGTTTGAAAAGGCATCATACCTCCGTGACTCGGAGTCCTACCCTTAAACATCTGCAAAATATTTCATGATTGTTAAAAAAATAGACAAGCTAGAGTTGGATTTACTGTCTCAATTAGCAAACCACAGTACCTTTGTGGTGATGGACTCTATTTCATCTGAAAAAGCAAAGAAAAAGTGAGAGAAGTGTGCTGAAACTAAATCGCTAGCGTGTTAACTAGCCACCAGTGCAATGGCACAGTGACCACAAACCCTACTCAACAGGTAACTGGTATGTATTATAAACACTGACTTCTGCACTGGACAATATTTAATTTGTTTACATGTATGTGAAAAGACAATAGTCCGATTCTTTTCTACATTATGCTCATTGAGGTAGTAAGCAACACTTAACTGGGTATATTTAGAAGGGACTATTTTTACTCGGTGGAACAGTTCCAGAATCACAGTTTATTAAATGACAGCAATACTGAAGCCTCACAATGTAATGCATGATTCTGACTCTAGTTCAGCTGAAGACACCAATAAGAAGATGGCAAAGAGAAGGTAAACAAAAAAAGGGAAACTGATCGAGTGCTAGCTAGCTACCAGGCCAAACAAACTGACAGAACTGAGGGACTCTTGAAAAATGCGTACATACCATAAATGATGACTGGTGGACAAACACAAATGTCACTGAAAATATGTGTGAAATGCGAGGGTACACCTGGAAGAGATCGCCAGTCCACCGTAGGGCCAACGCAGATAACCATTCACTCTCACATTCATACCCAAGGACAATTAATCCCCAGTCAATGCCAATTAACAAAACCTATGTTTTGGGGCTGTGGGAGGAAACCAGAGTATCCAGCATAAACCCAGAGACATGGGGAGAACATGCAAACTCCACATAGAAAGGTCCCAAGCTGGCCAGCTCTTGAACCCAGGATCTTCTTGCTGTGAGGTAACCGCTCTAACCACTGCCCCATCAAGCTGCCCTTCATTAGTTACTGTACCTCCGCCAAGGTTATGTAATCGGGGTGGTTTGTCTGTTTGTCCGTCCGTTTGTTTCTGTTAGCAGGATTACGCAAAAAGGATTGCATGGATTTGGATGAAATTTTTTACCAGAGGTGGTCCTTGGGCTAGAGAAGAACCCATAACATTGTGGTGATGATCCCAGAACGCATACCTCCACCAAGGCTCTTATCTTCTCACACTGTGGGTTAGCAAGAATCCTCCAAAACAAACCCATTACATTTTGGAGGTGATCCATGAGGGACGGAAGAAGTCTTGGCAGAGGTATGTACTCTCTGAGTGCTTAAAGTTAAGATGAAACAGCTGAGGTATAAATATAAACCTTTCTGTCAATATTAGAAACATTCAAGTTTATTTTCCTCTTTAATATGCAACTTCTCTTACATGTACTGTAAATAAAATTTTTCCCTTAAATTCCACCAATATTTCTCCCATAAAACTGCATCTTTTTTCACATCTATTTGAGGACAGTTTTTATCTTCTAAATGTGCAAAATTTTTCTTGTTTATTTGCAATTTTTCCTAAATTAGTGATTTGTTAGGTTTTTCCTTTAAGCTTGCTTTTGTTTTGGGTTGTTTGTAAATGTGTTGCTTTTTCCAATAAATTTGCAAACGTTTTCTTGTATATTTGGGAGATTGTTTCTCCTATTATTTTTTTTTATAGGCACTGGGACAACTGGTTCTGGGCCAAAGAGCCACATGGTGCAAACCCCTGCTTTATGTCAAAAAGCATTAAAAAATATAACAACTTTGAAATGTACTTAAAATATCCCAGTTTAAACAATATCCCAGTTTAAACAATTTCCTTCCAATTGGCTGCCCAAACACAAGATTTGTGCTTATTTTAAATGTCTATCTCCACTATATTCAGGTATTTAAAGAAACTACGGTGTATGTGCAAAATTCATTTACACATCTGGAACCTTCTACCAAACATTCATGAGAATTATACCTTGGCCTAATTTTGTCCAGACTAGACCAAGTTGCGCAGTTGTGGTATCGAGTAACAGCTGACACGGCTCTACTCATGCCTACTATTAAAAACTGAGACATCTCATCATTCAAATGTAGGGTGACACAGCACTGCTGCCACCAGTTGGAATGCCAAACTCCACCACTGTGCAATATGTGAGAGCAGCAAAGACACACTAAGCAGAATTCAATATGTGAATGTACTTACTGTATGTCTGGGGAAAAGAGTCAGCAGGGAGACACAGCAGGATGCATAAGCTAGAAGCCAAGTTTTTATTTGTGGCAACAAAGTTCAAGGAAGTGTAAAGCATCTGAGGCTGCAGGAAGAACTCAACTTGAGCATGGCCAAAGCAGAGGAAAGGTGCCCAGAGACGTGTGATGGAAATATATCAGTGCTGTACTCGGAATCATAGACAGAAAAGTATATATGCCTCAGTCTCGGTTCTTCTGGCTTGCCGACTCGATATGCCTTATGACAATATTCTTCCCATGCTGGCAACCCTTCTATCAGGCTGGGAGACATTGAGACTGTCATCATACTGCACTGCATAAATTTAAGACAACGTAGTATGATTTAAAAAAACCCAAAAACTGCTCAGTCACATAGCTGTAACTGCATACTTTTACCAAAGTTAATCCATGGAGTTACACTTCATTACCCATTAAAGCCTGGGACCTCAACAGGCAGACAGCCCTCCTTACTACAGTCGCAGTAAAAATTATTCAACCCCCATTTAATTTTAGGTTTACTGGCAAAATTTAAACATTTTTTCAGGTCTTTACAATAAACAGATTACACAAGAAAAGTTTAAACAGTTAAATAAAATTAATAGTACAAAGATTTCATCCAAATCCAACACTAAATCCTACTTTTGATGACTACTATACCCTCAAAATTATTGAACCCCCTGAACAGAATTCCTCATAACAGCACACATTTGCAAATCAGGTGTGGTCTCAAGCACACCTGATGCAACCAGTCAAGGGCTTCAATACTGGCATCAGGTGTTCTTGAGATAAAACACCTCAATTACCTGCACTGTTAACGATGACGTTTGATTGCATGTTAAGTTGAATGAAATATGGTGAAGTCAAGAGAATTGCCCAAAAAGTTCAGAAAAGAAATCATTGCTTTGCACAAACATGGAAAAGAATCCAAGATAGCAAAGGCACTGAATGTTCCTAGAGATACAGATGAAGGCATAGTTTGCAAGTTCAAAGTTAAAGGAACAGTGGCTCCACTACTTGGATGTGGCAGAAAGAGGAAGCTATCAACAGCTGCCACCAGAGTCCTGAGGGGGCACGTGGTCAAAAACCCTCGACTGACTGCAGAAGACCTGCAGCAAAATCTTGGTGGCAGCAGGCACTGTGGTTTCATTTTCCACAGTAAGGTGCACACTAAACACTGAAGGGCCAAGACGTACACCAATACTGACCAAGAACCATAAGAAAAGTCAGCTCCAGTTTACTCAAAACTATATAAATAAGCCAAAGAGGTTTTGTGATTGTGTTCTGTGGAGTGATGAAACAAAACTGAAACTTTTCAGGCCGATAGATCAGAGGTATGTTTAGAGGAAGAAGAATTGAACCTTCCAACAGGAGAATGACCCTAAGGATACCTCAAAGTCCACCAAGGCTTGGTTTCAGAATAAATCCTGGAAGATACTAGAGTGATCATTACAGTTGCCTGACTTGAATCCCACTTAAAATCACTGGTGGGATTTGGAAACCCCTGCGCAGCTTGGTGGTGCAGTGGTTAGCACTGTGGCACCACAGTAAGAAGGTTACGGGATAGATTCCACCCCTGACCATCATGGGTTCGATCCCACCCCCTGACTATTCTGTGTGGAGTTTGTATGTTCTCCCCGTGTCTGCGTGGGTTTACCCTGGGTACTCCGGTTTCCTCCCACAGGCCAAAAACATGCAGGTTAGGTTAATTGGAACCTCTAAAGTGGCCCTTGGTGTGCATGGTGAAGGGACTGGCACCGCACCTTGGCTGCCTCTTTCATCCAGGTGAATGCCCTGTAATTTCCCTCTGGGATTAATAAAGTATACCAAAAAAAAGTGGCTGCAGCACGCAAACCCAAGAATATTAGTGAACTGGAGGCCTTTGCCCATGAGGTATAGGCTAAGATTCTTCAGAATGCTGCCAGAAATTGGTGTCTGGCTATGCATCACATTTACACGTAGCATCTTCCCAGAAAACAGTAAAACAGAGATTAATCATTTGTCTAAAAAATAGGTTGTGGAATAATTAGTAGCACTTCCGTGGATCGCCACCTCATCATGGTGAAGTAGTTTGCATGTCCTAATGATCCCAGGAGCTATGTTACTGGGGGCAACTTGGCCCTGGTAGGGTCTCCCAAGACAAAATGGTCCTGGGTGAAGAGCCAGATGAGGAGTAGTCCAGTAGATCCCTATGAAAAAAGTTACATCAATGGCCCAGCGTATCCAAAGGAGTCACATGGGTCCACCCTCCAGAGGGCTCAGCACCTGCATGATGGATCATGGTGATCATGGTGCTATGTGAACCGGGTGGCAATCTGGCCTTCTCTGCTTGGACTGCTGCCCCCGCGACCCGGACCCCTGGATAAGCAGTAGAGGATGGATGGATGGATGAATGGATAATTAGTAGCAAAGGTGAATATTTGTTCCAACTACAGTATGCTAAAACCTTTTAAAAGGGCATATCTTTCTTAGGTAAAAAAAAAAAACAACAACTTTCATTTCCTGTTTGTTTGCCATTTACTGAAGCCTGCAGGACAGAACCATAAAAGCCCCAAACGCTCTTTGAAACCTTTTTGAACTGAAACTCAAAGAAAATCTGTTTGAAAAGGGATCAAATGGTTGCACCGCATACAGAAGGAACGTAAGAATAACAAATTTAAAGTATGAAAGACACCTGTAGTTGAATCAGCAGGAGCACATTTGAACTTTGGGCTGCAGCAAATCAAAAAAAGCACAGGTGCAGACATGATACACAGTGAGAGGTTTAACACAAGTGACTTTGTATTAACAAATGACTTTCTATTCACCAAAAACACTGAATTAATAGAGAATATCTATGACTTATGTAAAACATAATGAAGCAATCTATATTAAAAAAAAAACAGAGTGAAGAAGATTAACAGTCTGCATTTTCCACTCTTCCATCATTTTAGAGACAAAGCCATCTTGTGCATCAGTATGAGGAACCTTGACATCTGTCTCCACGGCTACTCTAAATCAACCTAGCAGCTCAACGCTTAAATGAATGACAAAGCTTTGTTCACACAGAATGTGTTCCTAAGCACCGAAACATGTAACTGAAGCTAACAAGGGAACGGCCATTGTCTTCAGAAATATGTAAACACACTTTAAATGAGGAAAAACATTTAGTAATGTGAGCTTGGGTCTTGTGTCTTGGCAACAATCCTAGCTGGGAGGAGGGCACAATAACTGGAGGAGCTGGCAAACATGGGGATTATAGAAAGGTCAGCAGTTTCAAACAATGGCAAAGAAACAATGGGAGAGCAATATTTTATAACAAATGTTTATGAGGTTGACTGATTTCTTGGATTTA